>CM060881.1:114547500-115075000 GCA_030762935.1 Hymenopus coronatus | reverse complement strand
TTCGAACTCAAGACTTTTGAATATGAAGCAGACACACTACCACCACACTACCCAGGCGGGCTGAGCGTAAGCAGCGAACAACATAGAATCTTCTCCGCTGATCTCAAGTAGCTGTCTTAAATTACTATTAAAATAAATAATAACATTGGTTTAGCCAGTAATTCATAATCTATAAAGTATAGTCAACGAAGCTGATGACTCTGATAAAGAATTATTCACATAGTAATTTTCAACGCGTCTTATAACGCTTTATTTCCGAGCACGGGGATAACGCATCAAGTTTAGCCCATAACTGTGTTAGTATGCTCATTTGAAGAAAAAAAAAAAGTTCTGTAATCGGCTTACGCTCCCCGTTTTTGCAGGACTGACTTGCAAGACAATGCTTAGGGGGTCAGAAGCCTGTCGGGGAGCCAACGGCACGAAATCATAGAATGGAGAACCCGTAGCCAGGCGAGAACTTGAAATGGATGATATTAAATGTAAGCAAAATTCATGAATGGAAATGTGATAATTGAGCAAATGGTGGTATGAGTGGTGGAGGAAACAGGAGGACCCAAAGAAAATCCGCCCAGACGCCGCTTCGTCCACCAGGAATCCCACGTGCGGGCGCTTGGGATCGAATCCAGGCCGGCTAAAGGTAGGCGAGCGGTCTAACCACTCACCCACGGCGCTGCCTTTAATAAACAAGTAATATGAAAATATTGTAGTATAAGGCTGTTACATTTTCTGAATAATTATTATTACTTCCAATATTTTTTATCGATACAGAGTTAATTTACATTTTTATAAGTATAAGTTTCTGTTCATTCACATCATTTTTGTATTTATTAAATTAATGATGCATGTTATTACCCATATTTGGCGCCATATTGTCCTTGTTTGGCGTCACTTCAACGTCTTTTAGCACCTTTTCTGTTTTTCACATAAATACAAAATGCTATTTTAAAACACATAGAATATTCTTTCTGGCGGTTGAATTTTAACATTGTCTTACTTCTGATTCCTACAATGATATGTAATGTAATGAAATTGAATGTGGATTAACCAGGATTGGATTGTTTCACAGATTGAGTCCCCAGATGTTGGGGGCAGATCACCACACACACATAGGCCCTGCGAGTTGTTTGTGTCTAACATTCTCAGGGGAGAACGGTTGAGGTGAGAGACCCAAAGGGCGACCCCAAGATCCGGATATGATGCAAGCATGGACGGAGTCTCTAATAGTTCCATACTGAACATCTCCGATGCCACCCGGACACAACCCACAAGCCTATGAAGGTGTTTACAGCCTGATCAAATGTAAAGCTTTGAATATAGATTCTTAAATTACTACCGATATTTATGCCATCTTTGGACTCCGATAAAAATGTCTTGCGCACAAAATGTCTTTCTATTTGGTGAAATATAACGTAAATATAACGATTTTAATACTATAAAAGAAAAAAATGCGTTATTTTATACAGACACTCAATTCGGAATACTCGCTCAGAAATGACACAAATGCAAAAATATAGCAATATACTCGTAAAATGGCAGATTCGGAAAAACAAACTATAGAAAATTATAGAATGGCAACAGCTTTAACATACTGGTTACCTTATAGTTAATAAAGCACAACCTTAATCCGCAAATGGCTAAACTTATATTTTGATTTGTTTACGAACCTCTCCACTAGGGATAACAAACCCAATGCTGTATTTGTGCATGGTACACACCAAGTATCAAACATATTCTGTTGTCAATTGCTAGAATCATATCAGCGGCGCGGGAGTGCCGGATTTCTTCCCGCAAGAGCTCGTTTACATACCAATATATCTCCTGACAAGGGGCATGCCTTTTAAACACACTGGACTGAATTTGAACCCGTGATTTCGGGATCAGAAGGCCAACATCTAACCAACTAAACCACCGAAACCGACGCGCCCAGCAATAGTGACGTAATGTAACATAACTTACTTGTCTGTGCAAGCTTTCTTGTGTCCTCTCTGCGCTTATTTCTGAGAGAGAGAGAGAGAGAGAGAGAGAGAGAGAGAGTACAAAATTGTGTTTTATTTAGAGCTGACGTGCCACAAACAGGTTTCACAATTGTAGATTCTTGCGTGACGGATTTAATGTTGATGAATGTAGTGCAGTAGAAACATTTCTGCTCTCCCTTGTTGATATTGTATCAAGGTTTAAAAATTCACTTTTGCAACCTCTGGGATAGGGTGTACCCTCCTCATATATAGAAATTACACCCCAGGCCTTACAAACAAAATGCCTAGGGTCAGAAACCTCTTGAGGAGCAACATTGAAATAGAGGCTGAAGAACCTGAAACGGCGGATCAATCATAGCCAGGATATAAAATTAAGGTGAAATGAATGGAAGAAAAGATGGTGATGGAAACCTGAGAACCCGGAGAAAAGCCGCCCAGACGTTGCTTTGTCTACCACAAATCCTACATGCAGTCCTCCTGGTAACAAAAACGGTTTACCATGGTGAGTGGCAAACGGTGTAACAAATCGGCCATAGAACCGCCCCATTTAGTATGTAGCAGGGAAAATAATGAATAAATGTGCTTGTTTAATTCGGTCTGACCTGTGTCTGAGACTACTTTATTTCAAATGTTGAGTCATGAATTATGCATCAAAATATTGTTTTAAGACCAGATGCTATTTAACATGTGCAGAATTCCTTTGAATGTTAAAAGAGTTGTAGAGCGCCACCCGCTCACGGTTCCCTCTGATAAGCAAGACTTAAAATAGGCCCCGTTAAATTCTGTAACTCTTTTAACTCACAAAGGGATACTTTCACACGTCAAATACGAGGTATTTGAGCTAACTTATTTGTATATATTAAAAGTAAGATTTTCAATTGATGTAACATATAACTGGTCTCAAAATGAATTATTATGACTTATATTCTACAGCTATTTTTTGTGAACATCGTTAGCATAAGCTAACAGTTATACATCCTCTTTCAGCGCTCTTAAATATAGAAATTCAGTTTTGAAATATAAGAAAATTTAATGCGTCCTCCATAAACCAAACTACCTGCCAAAACTGAGGGCTAGGGATTTCGGAAAAATGAATGCTCTTCCCCTTGGAGGACTTGCTAAGATCTGTAATGACCCATTAAATTACGAGTTACCACAGAGCTGAAGTAGCTCTATCTCCAGGAAGTGATGGGACATCAAAATAAGGAAAAAGTGAAAGTATATATACCTTCAGCAAAAATCTGATGTGTTCCATACACATGGCTTTCTCTACATCTTGTTAATATATTATTATTAAAAAACTTATTGTTCTACTTGAAATAAGGTAATTAAAATAAGCATTAGCAGAAATTGTCTTACTACTTGCTTTCTTTAAGTAGATGTAAAACAATGGAATACACCAGGCTAAAGTGACAGTCAAATATTTTAAAAGCTGGTTGCCATGTAGCTGAAATACGTTTCTTTTCAATCTGCCAGAAGTTGACCATATATGAATAATTAGCTAGTTTAAAGTTGAAACCAATAACAAGAAATATCTGAAAAAGTTCACGTCCCCAATAAAATGTTTTATTACATAAATGTATGCTTTAAGGACATATAATTTTTTGTGTATTAAATTTTTGTCTATATCTTAAGGTTTACCAGTTGCTGCAAATCCAACAAAATTCATCCAGGATAAAGAAGTGTTCAGAGGCTAGTCCCAGAAAGTTCAGGATATACATTTTATTTGTCATGTAATTATCTTTAATATAGGGACTTTTAATCGAAGACGTTAAGAGCCATTTTTGAAAAAAATCATGGTATTCGAAATTTGTTTCATATAAAAGATTGTTAAGGGGGGGTCATCAAAATCTTCGTCTCGCATTTTTGTTATAAGCTTAATTATTAAGTTTGGTATTTTACCGACTTTTTTTTTTTAGTTAAGTATTCACAAACACTTTGATACACGGACTCATGTACATGGACCTTTTTCTTAAAATATTTTTCTTTTTTATACAAGAGGACTGTAAAACGTGTAACACCGTTGAAATCTTGGTATCGAATTTTTAGTGGAGCGCAAAATCTCTCTACCTACGTACCATGCACTATGTAGAAAAAGTAAAAAAAAGATATTAAACCATTTTCGAATCAGTCGCAAACAAGAATATCTATAGAATTATTGTTAATGTTGCTATTAGTGTATTGCAAGAACACTTTTAATGGATCATGTATAATAACTTTTTATGTAAATGAACTAGATTTTATTTGAGCTGTCTATTTTATTTAATTGATTGTACTAATTGCGGTGACTTGTCTGAGTGGTTAAACAACTCACTTCCCACCATGGCGGTCCGGGTTCATCCCAGCGGGCCGCACATGGGATTTTTCATGGACAAAATGGCTTCTGGGTGGTTTTCGCCTGCCCCTCGTGCTTCCCCGCCATGCATTCCATCAATTGTTCCATGATCATCTTTCCTATTTTACATTTCACCTTAATTTTATATATATTTTCCTCATTCTTATGCCTAGCTACGAGCCGATACATGGTTCTGGTTCCTCATTCTATAATTGAATGTTCGTTGGCTTCTCGACAGGATTCTGACCCTAGACGCCAACGTGTAAGTCTTTCATACGGGGAGGGTAAGCCGACTTAGTCAAGTTTATTTTTTTATGATCGTTTGAAGTTGCTGTATAAGCAACCTATATCTTGTCTTTGGCGAAATTCATTCAATGTAAATTCTACTCTGTGGGTATAATATGGTGGTAATTGGGTGGTTAGGTGGGTGATGACGTTTAGGTGGATGAATGCATGGATGATGGGTGGTGGGTGGTGGTTGTTAGATGGATAGGTGGACGAGTCGGTGTATGGTGGCGGTAGTTAGTGGGAGGCGGCAGGGTAGGTGTTGGTGGCTAGGTGGGTGGTGTTGGATGGTTTGGTGAGTGTTGGTGTTTAGGTGGATAGGTGGTGGGGTGTGGATGGGTGGTTTTAGTGGCGGTAGTGCACAAATGTTTTATAAAAAACGTCAAGATCCTTCTATGTTACAGTCATGTGTTTTTATTATCTGCACATACTATATAGAACAATAAAAACCGGTTTCTTGCTCTTTGTACGATCTACGCATAGAAATTAATAGAAGTATTATACCGATATCTAACTAACAATTATCGATGTCTGTATTTCACCGGAAATATATGTTTTTGAGGCCTCTGAAGCCAAAAAAATAAAATGATAGAAAAGTATCACTGTTTGCGTTTTTGTATGGCTAGTTGGCTCTCTACGTGTGAAGAGTGTAACACAGAAACAAAATTCGGTTAAAAAACACTAAACTTTGTATTAAAGTTCAGCATTTACCAAGCATAGTACACCAACAGTACGCCTCAAACTACTGGTTAAGTGAAAAATGTTTCAAAAATAGTGATTAAAAGACTACCAATTTAAGATACATTGATGGAAAAGGAAATGTAAATTTATCGTTAATTTTAAGAGAAATCTCTGAAATCATCTTAATTCTGAATGCCTTTTAAATGCAAACAAGATCTTATTACGCCTACAATTTCTTATTAAAGAATATAATTTTTCGAAATAATTTTATGCTTATTTATTTTTTTGGAATTGACCATTTCCAAGATAGTCCTTGTTATTGTTTGCATTTTAAAATACCTATGGTTTCCTGAAATGAGAAGTCGTTATTCCTTTTTATTTTATGTTAACCTCTTGCTAGTGTAAAAATAAAACAAAAAAATCAAAACCATCACATAGCGTCCTGCTCTTAAAAGAATTCACTATCGCTTCAAGTATTCCTCCAATCCTCTTTATCTCAAGAAAACATATAGTAAGACAACTTCTGGAAATGTTTATTTCAATTAACGGTATGTTGACTAAAGTTAAGCGTTTCTTCAGGGTATAAAGCGTTTTTGAGCAAAAAATATCATATGGAATCATAACATCAGATGCAGTCGATAGAAACAGTATATTATAGCTATACAAAAATGTGCAGGAGATTAATATGGCAGTTTGGTATTTGCATGACTTCATATAACACACTGTTTGAATGACCTCCGAGGAAATTAGTAAAAAAATGGAACTCAATTGCTTAAAATAGTGGGAGTTTTAAAACAAAATATCTAAGGTTTAGAAGAAACGTCTTTGACACAATTTGTATATTCCAACAAACTGCATTTATATTCCAGAAAATAGCAGCAAATTCTAGTTATGTAAATTTGAATGAAATTAAAACCTCCAAAGAAAATTCAAGATATGCGCATTTTCAGTAAGGGTGGGCGCACATGCGCACGCAAAGACCGTTTATTTCTCATAACATATTGAGAGGCCGAAAACAGTTAGCCTCAAATACGTATATTTTGGGTAATACTCAAGTCGAAATGTTATCTAGAATGTAGATATCTTGACCAAGTATTGTGTATTCGCCTATCCTTAGAATGCAATCACTATATAATAATCTACATCCCTCGAACATTGATATATTTCATAAGAATGTTAACAGTTTTGCTATATCCTGTGATTATTTATTACAAATAGTAGTCTGATAGATTTAGTGCACATGTGAATCAATGTTACCAGCATTTTATTTTTTGTGTTTGCGTTGCGTTATTTTTTAAGTTTTGCAATGATTTATTTTGTAATTAATGTTGTGATGTTCTTGTCACTTATCTTGTAATCAAAATTATATTGTAAATTTTAAGTGAACATTGTAATTGGGGAAACCTGTAATGTTCACATTATTGATAAATAAATAAACAAATAAATAAATAAACAAGGAGTAGAAAAAATAAAAATAAGTTGAAAAATTGCAGCATATTCGAAGGATAGTTTCCTGAATACGGTGTGAGGAATGAATTCCTGAAGCAGAAGGTTGGAATTGGATTAAGGTGTGTCCGGATCGGTTACATTGGGAACGGAGAATGTAGCTGTGACGTCACAAATGCAATAAGTGCACGGTCGCTCTCCAGGGAACATCAATTCTTCCGTGTGCTGCGATACGCATACAGTATAGTAACAAACCTTGGTTCAGTTTCCTGCAAGTTGAATATCCCTTACTCGCGGGAGAACGTATTGAGATATCATACACAATGTCTGAGAAAAGTATTTTCAAGAACAAACAGCTCAATGCTACAAATTTACTGTAATACTATAGAGTGTTAGAGAAAGAGGCGCTGTAAATGTGTTGGAAATCACTTATTTGAGGTCGAGAACGGAGTACTGCCGCGAACTGGATGAAAATGCCATAAGGTGCAGCTGAGGAGACCTTAAAGCAGACAAAATACTGGTTTTCTACTTTTACTTTCTCTACAAATACTATGTTGCCAGGCTTTCTAACTGAAAATACGGAGATTTCAGGAATGGTTTTCCCGACACCTTGACACGCCTACCAGTTCATTGCGGTCATCGACTTTCATGATTTTACTTGCTTTATGGAACCACAAACAAACAAAACACGTTCAAAGACGCAAGTGAACAAGACGCGTGCTACCAACAGCTAATTAAAATACTGCTGCCAACTTTAGGAAAAAGAAATATGTTGCATATTCCAAATATCCTTCTAAAAACCCAGAATTCATGGTAGTGTATGAAATACGGGAGCTGGAAGACAATAAAATAAGACTAAATACGGAAGAACCCGGGAGATACGGGAGATCTGGCATCCCTAATACAGAAACAAATGTATTCCACCCTAAAATTATATACCGAGATTTTACCGGAAATGCATGGTTAGAACCTCTGAATCCAAAAGAAAAGCCTTTTTAGAAAAAGTACGTCTGTCTGAGTCCGTGAAAATGGAAACGGCGTTTTATTTATGGACGCTCTTTATCTGCTGTGGTTCTCAGCGTCCCATTCTATACTGGGCATGAAATACCTCTTTAATTTTGCTCAGAGGCCTCTCTATCAGGCTTGAGGTACTTTTACGTGCCGTAAATCTACGACACGGGACCAACGGCGTTACTTCCCTTCCGAAGGAAGGCATGCTAAAGATTTTTACGCCCGAAAAAATCCATCGTCCTCCGCCGGGTTTGAACCCGCGACCTTGGGTATACGAAGACAGCATTACACCACGGAAGACGACTCTGAGTCCGTGTGAACAGATAGCTCCGAAATGAAAAGACCACAATAACATATTTGGTATTTAAGTTTAGTATCTTCCTGCTATGCGACAGACTAACTTTTACATGAAAAACATGTTGGAAATTTTATTTTTCTTAAAATTGGCTCTAACGATTTTGATTAAAATTCCATAAATTAAAGATTATTATGTGACATAAAATGTGTATATATCTTGAATTTTCTCGGAATAGCCTCTAAAAACCTCTTCATTTTGGATAAATTTTGCATAACTGGTAAACTGTAAGATATAGTCAAAAACTTATTACACAAAAATCTAGATCTCGTATATAGACTTTGTTAACCTTTTCCGAGATATTACTTATTAATTTCAGTTTTAAGCTACTTAAATTTTTCTTCAAGAGAGTTTATCCTTCGTTTCATCTCTCTTTTGTTTTACTCTGACTGTGCAGAGCAAACTCCGAATTTCAATATTTCACATAGCAGCAACGTTTAAAAGATTTGGGTTTCACTTTAGATAATTGAATTGCCGTATTTACCTTCTACCGGAATTAGTACAAATATTTCTGCAACTGTTTATCTCGGTGTAGATCTTTTGTAACAATAGTTTGTAGAGAAAATCATGCGAATGGAACACATGAGATTGTAGTAAATTCTTATTTTAGCTTTGGAGAATAACTGTTTAAACGGAAAGGAGCGATTTTATTTCACTCTTTGTTTTGTCACTTAAAATGCCATTCTTGGTGGTGCTGTGTTAGCGTCTGTACCTCACATTCAACACTTTCTTTGTTCACATCTCGGTTTGGGTGAATTTCTTGGAATTTCCTTATCACGTAAAGATGAATGTCGGGTAAAAGGAACAGAGTACCGCACTTAGTTCACCTAGCCCTTTGTGCTTTCACCATGAACCGTGAGAGGGGAGAGGCGCGAGTAGAACCAGATCCGATAACCACGGCCTCAAATAAGGTCCCTAATGTTTCCAGATTGAACGCATCCATGCCGCCCTTGTATACCTGCAAGCCCCTGTTCCCATGTAGTCCCGCTATTAGGTTTCACTTGGAGGGAGTTATAACCGAGTAATTTCCAACAAAACCAGGTAAGAAACCTGTGCATAACTTATATCGTGACTTATGGGGTTCTGCCGCTCCGTTGCAGACCATCAAGATCTATCGTTTTCTCCGCCTCATGACTGGCGCTCCGTGGTACGTGCGCAAATCAACTCTACACCCTGATATAGGCCTGCCGATGGTAATGTGTGTCCTCCGCATCAGCTACAAGATGCTCCATCGCTCCTGTTAGCGCCACCGCAATCCTCTTCTCCGTCAGATTTATCTTCCTCCTTAACCTCAACGACAAAGACTGAAGTGCCGCTGGCACTCCGATCTGCGACTGAACACTTAGCTCTCTTATTATCTTTCTGTGCTGTTTTCTCTAGATCCTGTGTACTGTTTCTTTGGGCCCATCTCTGATTGGTACCCCAACCACATGTTAAATGCTGTTCTGTGACTAGTTTAGCTCAACTGTATTGTACTTACTGTACAAAAGAGTTTTCTTCAAATAAAAAAAGAAAGTTATATCACCACCGAACCACAATCAACCAGCACATTCGCCTACTCTTACAACCCTGAAACAATGAAGGGAATGTTGGACAGGAAATTGATGATAGAAGTGAAATAACCTCAAACTCGCTTGTCGAACAGAGGAAACTGCTTAAAACCAGGAGATCAGAGTGAAGAATCGAACCCAGGTTCTCCTGAATGCGAGTTGTATACATTATCCCAATGCCAACTCGCTCGATACATGTCGGGAAGCTATAAATGTTATGGATCCTGGGTGCATTTGAGCATCTTTACTTTCTCTACATATACTACTACAAATGGGTAGAGAAGGTATTTCCACCAAAAACTCGAAGTAGAGATTTCACCGGAAATACATTTTTGGAGTCCCCTGAATCCAAAAGAGTGCTTTTAGAAAAATGTCCGCAATCTCATGCACGCGTGTGTGTGATCGTCTGTAAACTCGACAATTCAAAAAGTAATGCCCATTAAATACCAAACTTGATATTTAAATTCAGTATGTTCCAAGAATGCGACGAGAAGATTTTCCAGAAAATCCCCCCCCCCTGCAAACTACCCTTTACAAGGAGAAATTTTCGAAAAGTTTTATTTTCTCAAAAATGGCTCTAACGATTTTGATATAAATACGCTAATCCATTAAATTTTCTGGGAATAAACTCTGAATGTTTCTTCATTCAGGATGCCTTTTGCATAATTGCTAAACGATGATCATCATCATCATCATAATACTAGTAATAATAATAATAATAATAATAATATTGATACCTTAGTATTATTACAAAACTATATTACATGATATTAAAAATCTTACTCAATAGAAATCGTATATCTCGTTAAAGTATCATAACCATTTTCGATGTATTCCTTATCATTGATTTAAATTTTCGAAAAATTAAATTAAATCGAGTTTGATCTAGTGTATTCCATCATTTCTGTTTTGCCTACAAAGAAGTAAGTAATAATACTATTTCTGTTATAATGTTTATCTTGATTAGTATGAAGTAGTTAAAAGAATAAGCTTTTTTAAGAGCCGTTTGTTGCATAAATGCAATTAAGTAATGTGCATGTAACACAAATGTTTATTCATTCATCGCACGATATACTCTACTCAGGAGTATGATTACATGACCTGCAGACGCCTCCCAGAAAAGATGTTTTGTTCTTGGCTTCCACTCCAAGAAAAACAGATGAGATGAAGGAACCGCATGCTCGGGGGTCTTTAACGATTCCAAATTTGATGACCGGCCACGCCAGCGGACTGCTCTGAGAGGTTTCCACCCAACAAAACCTCTCTGAAGCGGCTCGGATTAGACTGCTATCTGGCAGACCCATGAAGAACTATCAAACGAGCAAGCATCTGCGCTATCTTCCCAATCCAACCATCATTTTAGAACCCGTTGTCTATCTGAAACACTAAAGGGAAGTGAAATTATAGGAGCCGAGGGCAAGACAATTCGTGGTAGAAGAGATCACAGCTCACTATTCACCTTACCAACCAAGGAAAATAACACCTCAACCTATCCTTTACAAGGAACATTTTTCGAACATTTTGATTTTTTCAAAAACGTCTGTACTAACTTTGATTAACAAACCACATATTTAAGCTGGTGTTATAACTATGAAACGTAAGTATATCTTGAATTTTGTGGGGTAACCTCTGGAATCCTCTTCATTCTGAATGCATTTTGCAAATTATTGTTATAAAGCCTATTCTTCTACTTATGATAATCAAGATAAACATTAGCAAAAATTGACATAATTACTTGCTTCCTTGTAAGTGGAAGGCAGTAGGCAGCACTTTAAAAAATTCAACACATTGTTTTAACCTGGTGCATTCCTTTATACCTGTAGGGAAATAAGTAACAGGACCATTATTTATACTCGTCGTTATCTCATTAGCATGAAGTAGATATATAGTTTGTTGCAAAATAGGTGGCTATAAAGACATGAATCTAATGCATTAGGTTTTTAAAAAGCTATGTGCTCATTCTTGCCTTAAACCAATAATGTCAATATTCCACTTTATCAAAGCATCAAACCAAGATGAGTACAACATAAGGGGGAAACAGTTCTAAACATCTGATGTGTACAATTCACATGATTTTCTCTACATCTCTGCAACAAATTACTCTTAAAAAGCTTACACTTCTATGTACTTCATGTTAATCAGAAAAAATAGCAGAAATAGTTTTATTACTTGGTTCCTTGTAAGTAGAAGCGAAATAAGAGTGTCATAAATTAAAGTGATAGTCAAAACCTGGTTGCTATGTCACTGAGGTTCCTTTGTTTGTATGGACAGCAGTTGACAAATTCCTATATGAGAAAAGTATACGTTTTCAAAGCAGAAACCAAAAACTATTAATGACTCAAAAACGATGAACTCCACGAAAAAAATGTATATAACATAAATTGTGTGTTTTAACGTGCTCTAAAGTTTTCGTGCAGTAAGTTTTTGTCCATCTCTTACGGTGTAGTAGTTATTCAAAAATGTGTAAAATTCACCCGGAATAAAGTAGTCTTCAGAGGCTATTGCCAGAAAATTCAAGATATACATTTTATTTGTCAGGTAAATATCTTTAATATACGAAATTTTAATAAAAGTCGTTAGAGCCATTTTTGAGAAAATAAACATTTTTGAAAAAAGTTCCATGTAAAGGGTAGTTGGGGGTGGGGGGATTTTTCTCAAAATCTTCGTTTCGCATCCCTGGAAGATACTAAACTTAAATACCAAGTTTGATATTTTACCGCCATTTCGTTTTTGAGTTATCGCGTTCACAAGACACGCGGACACATAGACACACACACACACGGACCTTTTTGTGAAAATGCTTTTTTTGGATACAGGGGACCCTAAAACATATATCTCCGGTGAAATCTCGGTATCGAATTTTTGGGTGGAATAACATACTTCTCTATCTTTATGTATATTGTACATATGGGACTAGAGAAAGTAAAAAGGGAAGACCCGGACGTTGTAGTGCATTTCAGGGGCTGTGTCGTGAAGGATAAGGTTCGGAGTTTTCTTGTTAAATTACAAAGTTTGAAGCCGAAGAGTTCGGAAGTAAATAATAGATTGTTCCTTGAGTGAGTGGCCAGCGCGAAGAAAATGGTATCGATGATTTGCAGACCTAGAGAAGCGGTTGTCCGCACCGTTGACTGAAAGAAAAAAGGACAAGAAGGAATGAAAGATGGTGGGAGCTGTGAATCAATAGCTACTGCCAAGGGAATTACCTTCTGTCACTTGTCTGTCAATACAGGGTTGTCCAAGAGTTTCGTTGGGTTAAAAACTTCCTGAAACTTCTTGTGTTTCCCTAGTGACTAGTTTCATTCTTCAATAATGGTACTTGTTTGTGATTGTGCAGCTTTCATCATTAAACGTAACGAAATAAACAGCTGAAACATGCTCAAAACTAAAAAAAAAATTGTGTCGAGAGTATAGTTTTAAAAAAAAAATCTGTTGCGATTCATTCACATGAGTTTCTGTACATCTCTGTAACAAATTATTGATATAAAGCTAACCGAAAAAAATTAGCAGAAATGGTTTTATTACTTGCATCCGTGTAAGTATAAGGGAAATAATGGATTAAACTAGACCAAACTGACGTCAAATGTTTTAAAATGTGTTTTCTATGGAATTGAAATCCTTTTCTTTGCGTGGCTACTTAGGTGTTGACAAGCTCGTGTATAAGAAAATGTAAGTATTTTAAAACTAAAACCAATTACAAGAAATATCTCAAAAACAGTCATCTCCACAAAAAAAAAAAGACGTGTATAACATAAATTGTGGTTTTAACAAGCTCTACACTTTTGTTAACTAAGTTTTTGCCCATCTCTTATGGTTTAATAGTTATGTAAAATTCTGTAAAATGCATCCAGAATAAGGATGTCAAGATATATATTTTATTTGGTATGAAAATATCCTTATTTTACCAAATTTTAATCAAGATCGTTAGAGCCATTTTTGAGAAAATAAAAATTTTCGAAACTTTTTCCCTGCAAAGGTTAGTTGGGGGTGGGAGATTTTCTTTAAATCTTCGTGTCGCATCCTTGGATGATAATGGACTTAAATATCAGGTTTGGTACTTAATGGACTTTTCGTTTTTGAGCTACGCTGCCCACAGATACACACATACACACAAAAACACTCACACACACAGAAACACACACTGACAGACAGACACTTACATGGACTTTTTTTTTCTAAAAATGCTTTATTTGCAGGGGATCTCAAAACATATATTTCCGGTAAAATTTCAGTATTGAATTTTGGATGCAATACAATACGTTTTCTATACTCTGCGTACATATTACATGAATAGAAAGTAATATTAGTTACCTTTTTCTACTGAAGCAGATAGGAAGCGTGTTGCTTATTTTGAAAGGGCATATATCCTAGATGTTCCAAAATATTACAGCATGTACACTCATGTGTAAAAATGTGACCCATAATGGAACGGAGCTGTTTATGTTGGTACACATCAAATTTCGCCCAAATCTCCCACCATCTCTTTTTCCCGAGAATACATCTAGCCCATAGATTGGCAGTGTCCTTTACTTGTCCTAAAATATGGCCGAAATCCGTAGGGCAGTATTTCAACTGAAATCATGCTACACTAGCGTTACCTTAATGTTGGTTTGATTTTTCCCTTTCGAAAACAGCAATAACTTTAACCGTCGTTATATGTCACTGATGAAAACTGTTGTTCACTTTACGACACGTGTAAATAACCCTTCACCCCTTCCTCATTGAGTTAGCCCTTGCTTGTGTACCGAAACTCTTCACAGCAGCGTATGTGACTCATCCCTACATTTTGCAACGGTTATAGAATTTTACATTAGCTAGTTCTGATGCCCATGTCTATTTTTCAGAGAGCTGATTCCGGCTAGGAAGAATCAAATTTCGGTTAACTGAAGATGGAAACCTTACGAAGAGAAAAAAAAAGTGCTGAGTTCAATTCACATAACTTTCTCCAGCTGTGCCACAAACAAAACTTTCTTACAAATGATTATTCTTTTATCTACATCATTCTAAACTAGATAAAAATTAGCAGAACTTGTCTTATTACTTGCTTCCTTGTAAGTAGAAGGGAAATAATAGCATATATTAGGCTAAAGTGACAGTCAAATTTTTAAAAGCTGGTCACTATGTAAAACTGTTCAGGTTCGCTTCTCTTTGCATTCTCCCGTTTCATAAAAGTTAACTAATTTAAAATTGAAAACATTAATAATGAAAATCTTGAATGCGGTCAACTCTATCAGAAAAACAACTATGTCATAAATTATGTGTTTTAAGGAGATTACAGTTTTGTGTAGTAAGTGTTTGTTTAGCTCTTACAAGTTAACCGTTATGCAAAATTCTGCAAAACTCAACCAGAATAAACAGCTCTTCAAAGGCATTTTCAGAAAATTCAAAATATATATTTTATTTGTGATTTGAATATCTGTAACATACAGCATTTTAATCAATTTACTTAATCAGGCCTTAATAAAAATCAGAAACTAAAGCAGTGAAGTTTCTTCTCATTTGCAATTTGAGCTGGGCTTGATTAAAATTCAAGATTTCACTTACACTTTTAAAAGAATGTCATGCTTTCGCCACGTGTCCGTAGCTCCTTCAGCTCTTTTGCAGCACTGAATTATCCGGCTTGATGGCATCCCCTTCCTTCGATCTCTACTACGCTACCCTCTGATGGTAGGATTGACAAACTTGAAGATCAACTGGTTGTCGATTTTCGTGTCGAAGTCATTACTTCTTGTTCAAATCTGAGTATAAAAATATTTTCCCACGTAGTCAGTTCTGATGCAGTCCTAGCTGATTTTAATAAGATACGTCCCAGTTAGTTTCATGATTTGTTTCCCAAAAATGTGATGACACCGCCGTTTGTCTAAATGTTTATTTTGTGTGTGGCTTGAGTGTTCTTTCACGCATGTGTGGATATTTCTTTTGTCAGATCTTTATGCATGTATCGTACATAAACTTCCGTTGTTCAGGCGTGAACAGCAACAATACCAAGTAAATTGTAAGTAAATCACACACTACACAGATGTCATGAATAAGCTTTAACCTTTGAGATGTACAATGTAAAAAATCTAATCTTTACAGCACGAACAGAAAGCAGCACTTGTATAACACAGCTAATAACCAGTTAGTAGCGGAAAAAACACCGAATTCACTGCAGTAAAAGCGAACTACCCAATACATGGCCTGCGGCCCCATCATAAATCGAATGCCTGGTATGTGAAGTTGTGTGGCTACGAGATCCATATGTAAGATACTGTACGTTGTTGCTCAAGATGTCTGGTATGCTGGCACTTCCTTGGCTGCTTTTCACCACTTTTTAGACGATATTGATGACGTATCAATGCCAGTCTACTCTTAATTCAGGTTGTTTGTCAGAGCTAAGCTATATTTATTCTAGTTGCAATAATGAAACCTCTAGCCAGGTACACTTGCACTTTCAACCGGACCTTTATTTAATTTTAAAAAGTTTTTATCACACCAAACTTGCTGTTAACCCCCGCCACTTAAAAATTGTAATGATCAATATCTACATTTTTCGTTACACGCACTTTCAAGTAGTCGATCTCTTAAAGATCAGAAACAGAAGGAGTAATCTTGGAAATTGCTCCTGTTTGTAATCATAAACAATTTAGTATGCTTTCACGCTGGCACTTGTTGCACACGTTCTATTTGGTTATTTACTAAGTGGCGTTGAAAATAATATCGCTAGCTTTCTCGTGCTACACGAAGCTTGATACTTCTGGGATTTCCAAGGCAAATACCTCCGTTTCTGTTTTACATGGTCCCTCTCAGTCGCTTGCACTGTCAAGTTGAGATCCTTGTGCTTCTAGGACAGTTTTTGCCCAATTCTGTTATGGAACCTCTCTAGGCTATCTGCTAAAGTCCGCTTGTTAGTTACCTCATTCTGCCAATATGCTTCACGTACAAACTTTTTACCTATAATACTCCTTTTTTACTTTCTCTAGCCTGTATGTACAGTGAACCTAGTGGATACAGAGGTATTGTATACCACCCAAAATTTGATGTCAAGATTTTGCCGGAAATATATGTATATATAAATGTATATAATGCTTGTGTGTATCTGTGGAAAGCATAGTTCAAAAATCAAAAGTCCATATACCAAACTTGGTACTAAAGTTTAATATCTCCGAAGAATGCGACACGAAGATTTTCATGAAAATTCCCCCACCCTCTACTACCCTTTACATGAAAAATTTTTGGAAAATTTTCATTATCTCAAAAATGTTTTCTAATGATTTTGATTAAAACATTGTATATTAAAGATATTTACATGACAAATAAAATTATATCTTGAATTTTCTGGGAATAACCTCCGAAGATCTCTTTATTTTGGACGAACTTTGCAGGCTTTTGCATAACAGTTAAACCGTAAGAGCTAGAGGAAAACCTAGTATACAAAAAATGTAGGCCTTGTTAAAACACACAATTTATGTTATATACGTTTTTCTTGTATAGGTGGCCGTTTTCTGAGATACTTCTTGTTATTAATTTCAAATTTTAATTGCCGAACTTTTCTTAAACGGGACTATGTAAAGCGGACCGACTCTCAATTGTTTCATATAGCGACGAACTTTTAAAGGATTTGACTATCATTTAATTTAATGCATTCCCTTATTTCCCTTTTACTTACAATGAAGCAAGTGATAAGACCAATTCTGCCAATGTCTAACTTGATTAGCATGAAGTAGAGTAAGAGTAGTTTTTATATGGAACAGAAAGTTATGTGAATGCACCACATCAGATATTTGAAATTTTATAGATACTGTCTTAAATGAATTATTTGTATTATTTATCCTTATTGATATTTGCTTTTCTAATACTATTGTTTCTCTTTATATCGTAATATGGTAAACTTTCCTCTCACAAATATTTGACATGCAAAAATTGATCTAAACTGAAAGGCAAACATGAGGATCCTATCTTTCTATGTACATACAATGTACATAGTATTGTATTCAACCCAAAAACTCGATATTGAGACTTCGCCGGAAATATATGTTTTGAAAGCCCTTGAGTCCGAAAAAAAGTATTCTTAGAAAAGGGTCATGTGTGTGATGGGGGGCAGCATAGCTCAAAAGCTAAAAGATCGTTAAATACCAAACTTGGTATTTAGTTTTGGTTTCTTCCAAGGTTCCGACACGAAGGTTTTCAATAAAATCCCCCACCCTAAACTACCCTTTACATAGAAAACTGTTTGAAAATTTTAACCTTCCCAAAATGATTTTGATTAAAATACCGTAATTTAAAGTTATTTAAATTACAAATAAAATGTATATCTTGAATTTTCTGGGAATAGCTTCTGAAGACCTGTTCATTTTGAATGAATGTTCTGAAGTTTGCATTGCTGGTGAAGAGATTAGACAAAAATTAACTAAACAAAGAATTAGATTTCCTTAAAACTCACAATTTATGTCATGTACATCTTTATCGTTTTGGAGATATTCCTTATTATTGATTTAGTTTTAAAATACTTGAACTTTTTCATAAGGGAATTTGTCAGTTCCTGGTGACGCAAAGAAACTGATTTTAATCCTATTGCAACCACATTTTAAAATATATGACTGTCGGTTTAACCTAGTGTATTCCTTTATTTCCCTTCTACTTATAAGGAACTAAGAAAATACCATTTCTGCAAATGTTTATAAAAATGTAAATGGTGTATTATGTATGGACGCTCTTTAACTATTGTGGTTCTGAGCGCCCATTCTAAATTGGGCGTGAAAGACCACTTAATTTTGCTCAGAGGCCTCTCTATCAGGCTTGAGGTTCTTTTACGTACCGTAAATCTACGATACGGGTCCAATGGTTTTACTTCCCTTCCGAAGGAAGTCATGCTAAGGATTTTTACACTCGAAAAAATCATCGTCCTCCGCAGGGTTTGACCCGCGATCTTGGGTATATGAAGTTAGCATGGTAACCATTACACCACGGAGGGCAACTGCTAAAGTTTATCTCAGTTAGCATGAACTAGATAAAAGAGTAAGTTTACTAACAATAATGTTTAACAGTGACGTAGAGAAACACGTATCGGGCGTAAAAATCCTTAGCATGGCTTCCTTCGGAAAGGAAGTAAAGCTGTGGGTCCTGTGTCGTAGATTTACGGCACGTAAAAGAACCTCAAGCCTGATAAGAGAGGCCTCTGAGCAAAATTAAGCGATCTTTCACGCCCAGTATAGAATGGAACACTGAGAACCAAAGCAGTTAAAGAGCATCCATAAATAACAGGCCATTTCAGAGAAACTCGTGTGAATGCACCAATCAGATCTTTTTTTGCATGCTATAAAAAATATATATTTTGCAGCCATAGTTAAGACATATTTTAAATTTACAAGCATTGCATATTTAGCAAAAATCTTGTGTTAAATATTTTGCTGTTCTTGAAAAAAATGACAATAGGCTTCAAAATTCTGAACATCCTTATTTAAACTAATAATAAAATTTTCTGGCAACTACACCAAATTCTTAAGTTTTATTTTATATTGTTAACTTCAAAGAGGTCTTCTTTATAACTGTTCCTCTCACCCTTTTTGAGAGTAAATTTAATATTAGCAACATTTAGACTATGTAGGCTCTTTGGTACCCATGATTCAGATCCTTTGCGCTTCCTTAAATTTCTTTCCATTTGTTTGAGTAACATGTTGATAAATTGCCTTAGTTGCATAATTCCCCATCATTCCCGTTTAGTTTGCTGATAATGGTTGAATTAGGGGGAAAATATTCTGTTTGCTATTGTTGAAGCAAACAGCTAATCATTATGATACCGACAAAAGCATTAACTGTTTAGTATTATACAATTCTTTTTATTACTTTCTCTATACGTACTATGTACATAGTGTATACAGAAAGTATTACACTCCACCCAAAAATTCGATACCGAGATTTCACAGGAAATATAAGTTTTAGGATCCCCTGTATCCATAAAAAGCATTTTCAAAAAAGGGTCCATGTGTGTGTGTGTGTGTGTGTGTGAACAAGATAACTCAAAAACGAAAAGTTGGTAAAATACCAAACTATGCATTTAAATTTAGCATCTTCCAGGGATGCGACACGAAGATATTGAGAAAATTCCCCACCTCAAACTACCCTTTACATGGAACTTTTTTCGAAAATTTTAATTTTCTAAAAAATGACTAAAGATTTTGATTAAAATATCGTATATTAAAGATATTTACCTCACAAATGAAATGTATATCTTTAATTTTCTGGGAACAGCCTCCGAAGACTAATTTATTCTGGATTAATGTTACGAAATTTTGCATAACTGCTAAACCGTAAGAGATAGACAAAAACTTACCACACAAAAAATGTAGAGCACGTTAAAACACACTATTGATGTTATATACATTTTTTTCGTGGAATTGATCGTTTTTTAGTTATTCCTTGTTTTTGAGTTGTTCCTTGTTTTTGATTTCACCTTTAAAAACGTATGCTCTTCTCACACAGGAATTTGTGAATTCCTGTCCATACAAACAAAGGAACTTCAAGTCACTATGGTGCTCCCTTATTTCACTTCTACTTGCAAGGAAGCAAGTAATAAGACTATTTCTGATATTTTTTCTCGATTAGCATGAAGTATGAAGCCATAAGCTTTTTAACAATATTTTGCTGCAGAGCTGTAGAGAAAGTCATGTGAATGGAACACATCAGATTTTTTCTACTTCTTTTCTTTTTTATGTGGGCGAATGTGGTATCCAGTATGTATATATCCGGTAGAGACTATAAGAAGTCTCAATTAGATTGTCTGATGTGAGCTTGAATTTATCATCTCCCAAATACGAGCCTCAGAAGCCTAAGCAATATATTCTAATCAAAGCCTGCTGGTGTAAACTAAGAAAAACATAAGAAAAAAGAATTGAAGGTTTATAGTTTAATATTTAACGTCCTCGGTATTTAAATCCTTCAGAGTGGATACCCAAGATATAAAATTTATATAAGAGGTTTTTTTCTCTTTCTTTAAATAGTTGATTCTATGAATTTATACCTTAGAATGAGTTGGACTCCTTAGTTAAAATACTAGTTTATGTCATTTAAATTTGGGTAACTTTGTGAATGTTTATTTCATTTGTATGTACCCCATTAACTGTCATGGTCATGTCGGGAACTATTAACTTGTGAAACAACTTTATAACAACTATAGGAGATTGACATTAGTTTAATAATTTATATCATTAAATACTTACATAATCACCCTTACATCCATACTGCCAGACACTGTGGGGAATATGAAATAAACTAGATAAAGACATCGAACCCGGGATCACCGGGTGAGAGATCAGCTCCCTAACACTCGAAAAAAATGAATAACTCGGCCAGGGAGGCAGCCTTTGTGAATGATTTTACAATTCTCAGGGTACTACGATGAAATCGAGTATGTGCAAGTATCAACTGTTAAAATAATTCATTGGTCTATTCACTTAATATTTATTTTTTTTAAAAAAAGCATTTAAATGCTTTATTTTGCCTTTGTTAACGCATATTATGAAATTTAATTGTGGCGTTTATTTCGTTATGATATTCATTTTCCTTTTACTATACATATTTTCGTACTTCATTCAAAACCGGAATGTGTAAATAACATAGAAACAAGTCACCATAAGGCACTTTACGCAACAGTTCCTTCAAAATGCTTTCCTTCCGAGAGATTGCCACTTCTGCCATCGTGTGTAAACAGATACCTGTCGCATGTACAGTAATTTCTTCAGCGTTCGAAAGTCCTGGCTGAAACGTTTATGCCAATAGAAACCTGAGTTTTCTTCATCATAGTTTCTTCTATCATCCTCAGTGTCCATGAGAGAGATTTGTTTAACAAAAGTTAGTTGCCAAGCAAAGAAAACAATGATTATTAGCATGACAATTGAAATAAAATATCATCATGGACGTTACCAACATTAAAAAAATCTGATGTGTTACACGCGCATGAGTTTCTATAGCTGCTCTACGAACTTCTTACAAAAGATTGTTCTTCTTTCTACACCACGCTAATCGAGATAAACATTAGCCGAGTGTTCTTATTAACTAGTTCCTTATAAGTAGAAGGGAACTAAAGGAATGAGCTATGCTAAAGTGATAGTCAAATGTTTTAAAACATATCGTTATGCGATTGTCATTGCTAATCGCTTCTTTGCTTGATCAGGTGTAGAATAAAATAAAAACCGACACTTCCTCTCTGAGAAAAGTATAAGTACTTTGCAATATAAATCAATAATAAGGAATATCTCTGAAATGGTTACTTCCACAACAAAAACGTAAAGTACATAAATTGTGTGTTCTGACGAGATCTACATTTTTGTGCAGCAAGTTTTTGTCTATTTCTTACGGTTTAGTAGTTAAGCAAAATTCGGCAAAATTCATCCAGAATAGAGGTCTTCAGAGGCTATTCCCAGAAAATTCAAGATATACATTTTAGTTGGGATGTAAGTATTTAATATTTTGGCTTTTATTCAAAATCGTTACAGCCATTTTCGAGAAAATCAAAAAAATTCTATGTAAAGGGTAGTTAGCGTTAGGGAGATTTTCAAGAATATCTTTGTGTCTTATCCTTGGAAGATATCAAACCTAAATAGTAAGTTTGGTATTTAACGGTCTTTTTTCAGCTATACTGTCCACAGACACACAGGGAACTTCTCCTAAAAATGATTTTTTCGGACTCAGGGAACCCCAAAACATATATTTCCGTTGAAATCTCGACATCGAAATTTTGGGTGAAATACAATACCTTCTCTATTCCTATGTATATTGTACATACCGGGCTAGAGAAAATAAAAATAAAATATGTTTTACTTTTGTATGCAAACAGAAAATAAATGATTGCAGGGACTTTCTGAATCTTGGGTTATTTACATCCACGACTTACTCTACAGCTTACACGTGTTTTCCTACATTATGAGTTAATTTTTTGAACGTCCTCTACTGGTCTGTTACCGCATTATAGTAGTTTAAATGGGGCGCGATTTCAGCTTCGTTTTGTTCCGGTGGTCACAAGAGAAACTTCCCAAAGAGTTGCATCAGCTCTAGCAACTGTTTTGGAAGAGCTGTAACGCAAACAGCTTTCTGTAATTCCCTCGGGAACATGGGGCAGGTTTCGCGGTTACAGAATTGGGGGAGGTCATTAGTTCATGTTAAAAACAAACCTTCAGGGACAGCGGCATAAAACAACCGGTAGGCGGGTCCGGAACCCAGTGCCTTGGAGAATTACCACTTCCCAAAAGGAGTAACAACCTGAACCTGTTCACATGGGATGTATACGTTACACACAGAGAGAGAAAATAACAGCAATGTAGTTTTGTGGATTCAGATTTTTTTTTACATCTCTACATCTCTGTAACAAATTATTACTAATAAGCTTATTCTTCTATCTATTTAATGCTAAAGCATTAGCAGAAATGATCTTATTACTTAGTTCCTTATAAGTAGAAGAGAAATAAGGAAATATACTAGACTAAACCGTCAGTCAAATGTTTTAAAACGTGGTTCCTATGGGAAAGGCTAAGCGTTGAGAAGTTCCCGTGTGATAAAAGTATTTTTGAACTGAAATCAATAACAAATAACAAATATCTCTAAAATAGCCAACTCCACGAAAAAAATGCATAAGACATAAATTATGTATTTTATCGTATTCTATATTTTTTGTGTAGTACGTTTTTGTCCATTCCTTACTGTTTACCAGTTATTCAAAATTCAATAGAAAGCATTTTGTATAAAGAAGTCATTTCAGGCTACTTCCATAGACTTCAAGGTATACATTTTATTTGGCATGTAAATACCTTAAATATAAGAGGTTAAAATAAAAATTGTTAGAGTCATTTTTAAGAATAGCAAAATTTTCTAAATTTTTTCCATGTAAATGGTAGTTTGAGGTGGGGAATTTTTTTGAACATTTTCGTGTCGCATCCTTGGGAGATACCAACTTAAATACTAAGTTTGGTATTTAACGATCTTTTCGTTTTTGAGCTATGCTGTTCAAAGATACACACGGACTCTTTTCCAAAAAATGTTTTTTTGGGAATCATGGGGACTCAAAACATGTATTTCCGTTGAAATTTCGGTATCAAATTTCGGGCGCATTACAATACCTTCTCTATACGCTACGTATATAGTACGTGTAGAGAAAGTAAAAATCAAATGTTTGTGAAAAATCTGATGTTTTATTCACATGAGTTTTCACATGAGTTTCTCTACCTTTCTTGCAAACAAACTTCTTAAAAGAGATTCTTCTTCTATCTATTTCATCCTATCGTGATAACCATTAGCAGAAAAGGTGTTATTACTTAGCTCCTTGTAGGAAGAAAGAAGGGAATACACTAGGCTAAAGCTTTGGTCAAATGAAATGGCATTGAAATTTGTTTCCGTTTGCATGACCAGGAGTGAAACAAATATACGAATGATGGCTTCCCGTTTGGAAAAGAAATGTTTAAGTACTGAAACCTATAACAAGGAATATCTTGCAAATGGTAAGCTAAACAACAAATGTATAGGGCATAAATTGTATATTTTGACAGACCTACATATGTTGAGCAGTATCTCTTATACGGTTTAATAGTTATGTAAAAGTCACTCAGAGTAAAGAGGAATTAAGTGGTTATTCCCAGAAAAGTCAAGATATACATTTTATTTGGCATGTAGATATCCTTAATATATGGTATTTTAGTCAAAATTCTTAGGAGGATTTTTGAGAAAATCAAACTTTTCGAAATTTGTTCCATATAAAGTTTGAGGTGTGTTGATTTTCTTTAAAATCTTCGAGTCTCATTTTTGAAAGATACTGAACTTGAGGGGGGAGGAATGGTCTTTGTTTTATTATACTCAATTTACCCCTCACAAACCAATCCAATTCACCTCTCACCAATTCACTCCTCAGTAACCAAAACCAAGATTGGTATTTAACGAACTTTTGGTTTTTGTTTTATGTTATCCTTTTTCATACACGACTCTTTTTCTAAAGCTTTTAGTTTTATTTAGAGGTCCTCTAAACATGTACTTCCGGTAAATATTTGGATATATTTCTTCATTTATATCGTTAATATCACCTCTACTTTTTTCTTAACCAACATAATCAATTTATCAATAATTTCTCAGAGATTTAATTGATATCAAAATTTTGGGTGGAATGTAATACGTTCTCTACCTACGTAGCACCCGGTAGAGAAGGTAAAAATATTAGCATCCTATCTTTTGGTTCCGAGATCGCTTGGTATTATTGAGAGCACAGGCCACCAGGTCGTGATAACAGCTGAAACAGTTTCCATAGTAATTTAAGTTATCCTAGAGATATCCAATTTAAAGTTCTCCGAGGCGTTTCCCTTTGAGACACTCTAGTAGTGGCGAGAGATGAGACATGAATATATTCGATGGACTCTAAATGAGGTCATCTGGACTACATCAGAGGGCGTACTTAAGAGAGACACAGTGTTAATAGCAATGTTTGCCCCCTCCAATTCTACGAGTTTGGTATTAAACATCTCTCCCAAAAATCTGATGTGTCCCATTCACATGACTTTCTCTACATCTCCGTAATAAATGATTGTTAAAAAGCATATTCTTCTATCTACTTCATGCTAATCGAGGTAAACGGTATCAGAAATGATGTCTCGAAAGTTGAAGGGAAGTAAGGAAAGTCAAACGAAAGACAAATATTTTAAAAAACGGTATGCCATGTGGTTGAAATTGCTAGGAGTTGAAAAATTCTGTATGTGAAAAGTTTGAAGTATTTTTAAGCTGAAATCAATAACAAGGAATATCTCCTCGAAAAATATGTATATGGCATAGATTGTGTGTTTCAACGAGATCTACGTTTTTTGTGTACTATCTCTTACGGTTTACGAGTTGTGCAAAATCCAGCAAATTTCATCCAGAATAACAGGTCTTTAGAGGATATTCCTATACAGTTTCAGAAATAGATTATGTGTCGTGTAAATGTCTTTAATATAGGTATTTTAAGCAAAATCATTATCCTTTTTGAGAAAATAAAATTTTTCGAACATTTTTCCATGTAGCGGGCTGTTTAGGATGGAAAGATTTTCCTCAAAATATTCGTGTCGCATCCTTGGAAGATACTAAACCTATATACCAAGTTTGGTATTTTAACGACTTTCGTTTTGAGTTATCGTGTTCAGGGGCACACGGACACACACGGAACTTTTTCTAAAAAATATTTTTTTTTGTTGAGACAGGGGAGCCTAAAATCTCTATTTCCGGGCAACTCTCGGCTACGAATTTTTGGGTGGAATGCAATACCTTATATATACACTATATACATATACGTGTAGAGAAAGTAAGAATGCTACCTTAAGAATTATTGTTTTTAATTGTTATTTAAGAACCAGAAAATATGGCGTACATGTAGAATTATAGCTAGAGTAGTTACTTTTATGTCTAAGGGGGACATTATGTGAATTTGTAAATTCTGTATTTCTTAAAAAAGCTACCTTGATATTTCTTACTCATTCTGTAATAAAATTGCAGTTTTCAGAGATATTTTAATAAATCTTGAGAAAAGAATTTTCTACTTTTTTTGTGGCCTACAAGAATTTTGAACCATATTTCAGTTTGTATTCCAAACTCTCCGTTTTACAAACTTATCACATTATTTGAAAATTAAACATGAATTACTTTATGAAATAAGTTTTAATTTATAAACTTATTAATTTTACGAGTTTTAATTAATAAAACAATTTCTAAAGACATGCACCATGTGACTTTTATTTTTCTGAAAATTCCGTCAATAACATTCATTTATCACCCTATTAACCGGCATTTCCTATTGGTACTAGACTATGGTGTTAAGTGGTGTTAAGTTTTTGTTTTTCTTTAATTTTAATCTTTAGATGACACACATTCGCACTATCATTTATACTTCCATACTCTGGGAAGGATAGGGAATAAATAATCTGTTCTGAGAAAAATGCCCACCATCAACTGGGAATCGAACACGAGGCACCTTTCATAGCAGGCTGTACCCTACCGATTAAGTTTTATCATCTTAAGATTTCATTGGGAAACTTTTAAAATACCGTCAAAGGTATGCACACAATTTTGATGTGTTCCATTCTCAAATCTTTCTCTATATCTCTGTAAGTATCTTTAAAAGCGAATTCCTCTATTACTTCGTACTAATCTAGATAAACATTAGCACTTAATTGGTAGAAGGGAAATAAGGGAAAACACTAGGCTAAAACGATAATCAAATCTTTTATAAGCTGATTGCTACGTGACTGGAATTCGTTATTTTTGCACGGCCAGGAGTTTAAAAATTCCCAAATGAGATAAGTTTTAGAATTCTAAAATTGAAACCAATAACTTCAAATATCTCGGAAATGATCAACTCCACAAAAAAGTGTATTCGACATAAATTGTGTATTTTAACGAGCTCTACATTTGTATGTAGTAATTGTTTTGTCTATCTCTTACGGTTTATCAGTTATGCGAATCATCAGGTATGCAAACGCATCAGATACTTTCTCTATAATTTTTTTTGGGGGGGGGATTTAAGAGCACTTTAAAGTTGTATTTCCAGTGATATCTCAGTATCAAATACTTGGTTTGAATACCTACTATATCCATTAGAGTAATTAAAAATATCCAGATGATCAAACAAATAAAAATATTTGTGTTTGGTTTATATAAATTGGCTTTATATGAATTAAATATTGGATTAATATATTTACGCAAGTTAATATAAAAGTATTAATCGCTTGTTCGTATGTACATCATATAGAATTTGTATATTAGGAACATCTTTAGGAATCTTAGAGTTTAGCCTGACAACTGAAAGTTTCCACTTGAATCAATTAACTTCTTTATTCCCAGGACTTTGCTTGATTAGCAAAATCTTATGTGTTCCATTCACTTGACATTCTCTACATCGCTGTAACAGTTTATTGTTAAAAAGTATAGTCTATCTACTTTATGATAATCGAGATAAACTTTAGCAGAAATTGTCTTAATTATTTGCTTCCTTGTAAGTAGAAGGAAAACGATAGTCAAACCTTTCAAACCCGGTTGTCATGTGGATGAAATCCGTTTCTATATAGGACCAGGAATTCACAACTTACCATGTGAGAAAGATGTAAGTATTTTACATCTGAAACAAATAACAAAGAATATCCCAGAAATGGGCAATTCCACGAAAAACGTATATGACATAAATTGTGTGTTTTAACGTGATGTGCATTATTTTTTGTCTATCTCTTACGGTTTACTAGTTACACAAAATTCAGCAAAATTCATTCAGCATAAACAGGTATTTAGAGAATATTCCCAAAAAATTTAAGATATATATTTTATTTGATATATAAATATATTTGAATATCCGGCATTTTAATTAAAATCGTCAGAGCCATTTTTTAGAAAGTCAAAATTTTCAATTTTTTTTCCATAGAAAGGTTAGTTTGAGGTGGGGGAATTTTTCTCATAGTCTTCGTGTCGCATACCTGGAGATATTAAACCTAAATACCAAGTTTGATTATTTGCCGACTTTTCATTTTTGAGTTATCGTGTTCACAGAGACACGGACACCCGGACACGGACACACACACACACACACACACACACACATACACACAGGTACAGGGGACCCTAAAACATATACTTGCGGTGAAACCTCTGTATTGAATTTTTGGCTGGAGTGCAATATCTTCTCTATAAACTATGTACATAGTACGTGTAGAGAAAGTAAAAATAGACAACCGTCAGAGGTGAAGTGAATGTGACGACATGTAATTCCTGTGAACGTTAAATTGTAGATCAGCTTGTGCACTTTTGCGAGGAGGGTATTCTCGCTTCACTTCGCATGAATCCACGTGATGTGATTAATAATGTGTTTCCACGTTTAGATGCGCACAACCTTCCGCTCAGGTAATTACTGATGGTATCAGCAAATCTGCTAAACCCTGCCAGATCTTTAGATCACCTTTCGGTACACGTCAGGCAACCACCGTAAAACAGCGAATCTGAAGTTGGCAAATCGCTTACCGGCTTCCTTCTCTGGCTGAAAACATCGTTAACCCTACTTCGAAGTAATGATTCTTGTTTAATCGTCTTGTTTATGTTGCATAGAAACTGACTGTTTTTACTTTCTCTAGCCGGCATATCAACGCACATAGTGGATAGAGAAGGTAGAATTATATATTTTGAGATCCTCTGAGTCCGAAATAGCATTTTTAGAATAAGGCTCGTATATGTCTGCCTGTGGACAGCATAGCTCAAAAAGGAAAATACCGTTAAATACCAAACTTGGCATTTAGCCTTAGTATCTTCCAAGAGTGCGACACGAACATTTTCAAGAAAATTCCCACAGCACAAACTACCCATCACATGGAAAAAGTTTCGAAAATGTTCATTTTCTTAAAAATGGATATAAGGATTTTGATTAAAATCCCGTATATTAAAAATATTTATATAGCAAATAAAATATATAACTTGAATTTTCTAACAATAGCCTCTAAAGATCTCTTTATTCTGAACGAGTTTTGCTGAATATTTCTTAACTGCTAAATCGTAAGAGAGACACAAAACTTACTGCACAAAAATGTAGATCTCATCAAAACACAATTTATGTGATTTACTTTTTGTTGTGGAGGTAACCATTTCCGAGGTATTGCTTGTTATTGTTTCAATTGTAAAGTACTTGTACTTTTCTCAGACAGGAAGTGTCCGTTTTTTTTTTCTTCTCCTGGCCAAGCAAAGAAGCTATTTGCAGTGACAATCGCTCAACGACAGCTTCTAATAATTTGACTATCACTTTAGTCTAGTGCACTCCCTTAGTTACCTTCCACTTATAAGGAACTACACAAATAATAAGAAAATTCTGCTAAAGTTTATCTCGCTTAGCATTGTATAGAAAGAAGAATACTTATTGTAAGCAGTTTGTATGTAGAGCAGCTGGAGAAAGTCATGTGAGTGTAACAAATCAGATTTTTTACTTTCTGTAACACGTACATAGTAGGAGAGAAGGTACTGCATTCAGTTAAAAAATTTGACACTCAGATATCACCGAAAATAAGTTTGAGGAACACTGAATCTAAAAACAGCTAAAGACCCGCGCGTGCGTGCCCTTGGGTGTGTGTGTTTGCGCGCGCGCACGCGTGTATGAGTGTAATTGTAAACAACCCACTCATAGTCAAAATGTCTGATAAATATCAAACTTAATATTTAAGTTCAACATCTTTCAATGATGCGATACAAAGATTTTCAACAAAATCTATCCACCCCAAACTACCCTTTACATGGAATATTTTTCGAAATATTCTGTTTATTTTCTCAAAAATTGCTCTAATGAATTTGATTAAAATACCATGTGTTTAAATATTTCCATAACAAATGAAATGTACATCTTGAATTTTCTGGGAGTAGCTTCTGAAGAGCTTATCATTTTGGATAAATGTTAAGGACCGTAAAACATAAGCCAAATCTTAGTACAGAACAAGCGCCGATACCTTTAAAGAACAACATTTATGTCATGTATATTTTCATTTATTTCCAAGATTGTCCTGGTTATTGTTTTACATTTTCCACCATTTTGGGTAGTCATGTTCATTTATTTTTACTACTGTTCATGCAAAGGAATGACATTTCAATGACATCACAAAACAACCGGCTTTTAAAATATTTGTTTTTCGCTCTAGCTTACTGTTTCTTATTTCCATTGTACCTACAAGAAATAAGTAAATAGTCCATTTTGATCACTGTCTTGACTATGGACATAAGAATGAAGTAGATAGAAGGATAACGTTTTTAGGGATGTTTTGATCCAGAATAGGTAGAGAAAGTTAGATTTTTACTTTCTCTAGTACCTGGGAGATTTCACCGTTAATACTCTTTAGAACTCCCTGTATCCAAAAGAAAGGATTTTTATAAATGAGTCCTTCTATAGATCGTGCGTCTTTGTCTGTGTCTAGCTATGAAGAGCGTAATTCAAAACCGAAAATTATGTCAAATACCAATTTTGTTAATTAAGTTCAGCGTCTTTCAAGGATGAGAGACTAACTTTTCAAAAATATTTACAATTTAATATCTTTTGCATGGTACATTTGCATTATTTTTGGTCTTCGAAAAATACGTCTAATGATTTTGATTAAAATGTCAAATTTTTAAGATATGTGTATAAGAAATAAAACGTATTTCTGAATCTTCTCGATATTCTATATGGGTTTCTTCCTTCTGAAAGACGGTTATATAATCGTAAAAACCAGAAGAGTTAGATAAACAAAATCGTAACAATATGAAAAGATAGATCTCGTTAAAACATACTATTTATGTTAGATGCTTCCGAAATATTCTTTGTAATCCTATCTTTAGTCATTTAGTCATTTAGTCAACATGATGTCAGTTTTTATGATATTCTTTAATATCCCCTTTTAATTCTTTGTTTTTAATATTTTCCTTATTTCAATACTTTCTTTTTGTCTTTTATGGTTAACTTTTCAATGACTTGAGGAATTTTATAAATGCGGTTTCAATTTTTTTCATATCCTATTTCGGATTTATGCTTCACTACTACTATATAACAGTGTTGACTTTGATAAAACATTATGAAATCTAATTTGCACAGTCTTAGTCATATTTCTACCGAACTGTTTTCTTTTAATTCCATTTTCATTGCATTTCTGCTTCAAATCTGAATTAACCTTATAGTTATATCTCAACTACCTGAAAACTTTCGACCGTACTATACTCTGTCTATCATTGTGTTTGTTCTCGTAATACTTTTGTTTTATTAAAAGAGGTCTCCAAGTATATTATTTTAATATTTCATTTAGCATTGTTACATTATAATGGAGGTCTTCTTCTTGACTGCCCAACAGGACCTCAATATTCGCCATAGTATAGTTTTAATATATTCCTTCCTTCCCAGAAGTATGTCTATTAGCTCCATTAATTTCCACTCTTTCAGAGTTTTATTTCTGTAAATATAAATAAAAGAAGAGAGAGCCCACATCCTTTTGGAAATCCTGTATTTACCGTTTTTACCAAATTAAATGTATATTTCCTTTGCGTTCAAAGTTTAATTTACGTTTGATATAAACACTTGACAACATTAATTAAGTTTGTTTTAATTTGAGTATATTTTATACTTTCCTCAACTGCAAAACGTTATTAATTTTTTTCTTTTTGGTTTATGCAACGAGACTGGATTTTAAAAGATTTGAGTGCCACTTCAGTTTACTGCATACCTGCAACGAAACGTGTAAGTCTGCAATGAAATATAATTAGACGGAGGAAAAAACTTTTATGGATAGTCACGTAAATGCACATCACATGTATAAGATATTGTACTGACGCAGGAAACTACAGCTGAAATTATATTAGTTTATCTCGCAGGTGCGGCTCAATAGATTTGCATTTCTCATCAGTCTAAAGTCTTAGAGAAGTTCTAATACATATGCAGTTTCTACGCTAAATATATTTGCTGTTATTGGATTATAAGAAATGGTTTGATAAAGATGATAGGATAGTATAAACCACTTATTTTTGTCGGAACTAAGACCTTAATTTCGAGATTTATTGGGTGATTAAAATATAAGGTTAACCTGGTTATCTAGTTATTTTGGATAAAGTGTGATCATCTTTTTACATCTCTGAGCAGTAATTGCACAATTTGTCAATACTGAGAGTTCCACTGTGTACTGAATTGAATCATGTGAAATCTTTTGAAGATATTTTGAAGCGTAATCATCTTGGTTGACTTAAATAATAATAACAATAATAATAACAATAACAATAATAAAAATAATAATAAATAATGTTTTGAGTATCGCCTTTCATGCTACTTCAAAAGCCTTAGCCTCATGTTTCGAAAATATCCAGCAGCTGCTCTATATTTTCAACAAAGATAGACAAATATTGTAATTAAATATTTCAAAGAGATTTATTGCTACAGAATTAGTGCTACTGGGAAGTGCTTTAGTTTACCTCAAATAGTTATATATGTTCTACAACATAATTAACTATCCTTTGAAAGTTGAATTAATTTAAAATCCAAGTACTAAGCGAATTTTGTAAACAAGATTGATAATTTAAAATGTGCAACACCCAAAATGCGTGGTCTTTTTTGGTTGGATGTATGTGCCCCAAAATATATTTGTTACCTAACACCTTCCTGACAGTAGAAGTGTATTCCTTTGTGTATTCTTATAAGCTTTCCAAAACTTGATTCAACTTTGGTGAAAAAATTGTACAAGCATATTCAGTTTATCCTAGAAATCTTTTACTTTTAATGATGCACTCTATAGGATAAAAACAATAATTTTAACTTGTCATCTTGAATAATTTTTATCTATTTTCAGAAAACTATCGATATACCTTTTATATATGAAGAAAATTCCTTAAAGTTATAGTATTTTAATCAAAATCGTTAAAGCCAATTTGAGCAAATTGAAATTTCAAAACGTATTTGAATGTAAAGAATAGTTTGGGCTGGGATGATTATCTTTGAAATTTTCGTATCACATCCTTGGAAGTAGCTAAACTTAAATACAAAGTTTGGTATTCTTCGTTTTTGAGTTACGCTGTTCACACACATACGCATATATATAACTTATCACTTTTTTTTCTATTTCAGAGAACTTATATATTGTCTACTTATATATTCCACTGAAATCTCTGTATCGAATTTTGGATGGAATGTAATACCTTCTCTACCTACTATGGACGTAGTAAAGAAAGTAAAAATAAAGGAGTTGTAGTTCCCTGACGATGGCACCAGGGTAGATCGTTGAAAGCTTGGAAATTAATCCAACGTTATCTGGCTGACATCCCGATAAAAAGTCACTAACGTAAAAATCTGAAGTGTTCCATTCACATGACTTTCTCTACATCTCTGCAGCAGATTAATTTAAAGAGCTTATGTTTCTATTTACTTCATGCTAATTGAGAAAAAATAGTAGAAATATCCTTATTACTTGCCTCCTTGTAAGTAGAAGCGAAATAAGAAAGTACCATAGGTTAAAGAGTCAAAAGCTGATTGCTCTGTTCCTTTGTTTGTATGAGCAGGAGTTGACAAATTCCTGTATGAGAAAGATATACGTTTTTAAAGCTGAAACCAATAACAAGGAATATCTCAGAAATGATTAACTCCACGAAAAGAATATATATGACATAAATAGTGTGTCTTATCGTGATCTACATTTTCGTGTAGTATGTTTTTGTCTATCTTTTACGGTTTACTAGTTATGCAACATTCAATAAAAATCATCCAAATTAAAGAGTTCTTCAGAAGTCATTCCCAGAAAATTCAAGATATACATTTTATTTGGCATGTAAATATCTTAAATATAAGAAATTTTAATCAAAATCGTTAGAGCCATTTTTGATAAAATCAAATTTTTCGATATTTTTCCATATAAAGGGTAGTTAGGGGTGTTGGAGATTTTTGAAAATCTTCGTGTCGTAACCTTGGAAGATAGTAAAATTAAATACCAAGTTCAACGCTCTTTTCATTTTTGAGCTATGCTGTCCACACACACACACATACACACACGCACACACACGGACCTTTTCCCAAAATGTTTTTTTTTTATTTAGAAGACCCAAAACATGTATTTCCGGTGAAATCTCGGTATCGAATTTTTGGGTGAAATACAATACCTTCCTAGACATATGCACATAGTACGTATAGAGAAAGTAAAAATAGACCCGAAAAGTTTGAGGGGATACCGTTATATCAGACTCCCCATCCCAAGTAAACTACCGGCAATAAAGTACTGTTTTTTACGTGTCTTCCCTCTATATTACAAGTTTTTGCTAACAAAGGATGTAAATGCATGCATATTCAAACGTTTCAGTCCTCATGCTTTGCGATGCTTTGGGCTGCTGAAGATGTGTTAAGGCTTCACGCTTGGTTACTTGATGACCATTTAAAGCAAGCGTCAACAGAAAACACCTTGCTCATAAGCGACTGCTTGAAAAGCCCGGCGAATTTCATGGCGACTTTGAATCTTGTTACGTAACAGAAATGGGAACAAAAGAGTCTCCCTTGCATACACACGTACAAATCTACGGGGGTGTTCTTTGTGGGAAGAATGGAGGGTGAATGAGGCGATTTGGGAGTGCGCTTGGCGAAGTTTCAACTCATTCATCGCACCCTGGAAGGGCTGGAAAAGCATTCATGGTGGCTGTGACACAGGCAGGGGAAGAATATCAGAGGGGGGGGGCCATGAATGCCACCATTTTCAGAGAAGGCTTCAACTTCTGCTTGGAAAAAGAGAGACTTTTAGGAACAGCTGGTGAAAGTCTGGAAAACCCTATCGTAAAAACGATAATGTATATTTCACGGCAAACGTGCATAAATCGCGCGAAAACGCTTTCATGGATAGAGCTATGGACTTTCCTTCTCTCTTTGGTGGCAATATAAACAAACAGGGCTAAGGTTTCAGCGATGGAAATGGGTCAATCGATTCGTCAAGGTTTCGATATACCTCGTATTTACTGACTTATTCCCCATAAATTTTGTTTCAAAAAGGCAAATTGGTTAAACTCATAGTAAAGGAATCAGTAGGATATTCTGTTTGATACAAAATAGCACACACGCGTAGCGGCTTATATTATATTAAAAAGCAAATATGCAAAATCAATACACGAGATGTCTCGCATAGGAAAATTGCGATGAATCGGCTGTTATTAGGTATTGCTTACCTTTTCCACTATCGTAACTGCCTATCATAATAGAAGAAATGTTGCATTTCATCCTAAACCCAATATCAACATTTTATTGCAAACACATTATTTTTTAAAACCTCTTGAAGAAACAAATTACAATTTTTGGAACAAGATACGTGTGTTTCGGCCTGTTTAAAAACCATCTAAAAGGAAGGGGTAGGGTAGTGTTTAACGCCCGCTTTAACTACTTATGGCACCGCAGGCGGTGACAGTGATGATACATGAATGATGATGGAGCACCGGTGGAATGCGATGGCGGGGGAAACCGGTGTACCCGGAGAAAACCCGCCCCAGCGCCGCTTTGTCCACCACAAATCTCACATGCGGTCGCTTGGGATCGAACCCAGGCCACGGCGCGGCCCCTAAAGGGAAGGGTCGGATGTATGCCAATATTTACTACCTTATGTACTTAACCTAACGAAAATGTAACAGCAAGGTTTTAAAGCAATTTCCTACTCTGAACTATTTCCCAATGCATGGAAAATGTTTCATTATCTTTTTATTTTCTCAAAAATAGCGCCAACAATCTCAGTTAAAATACCACATATTTATGATATTTAAATCAGAAATAAAACTTTTATCTTGAATTTTGTGAGAACAGCATGCGAAGCAATCTTCAATCGGAAGTTTTGCGTTTTTATGGCATAAGACATTGAACTCTCTCTCTCTCTCTCTCTCTCTCTCTCTCTCTCTCTCTCTCTCTCTCTCTCTCTCTCTCACACACACACACACACACACGCATACACTATATATATATAAAAAAATTATTTTTTCATGCCGTTGTTCTAATGATTTTGATTAAAATATCGTATATTAGACATTTACAAGAGAAATAAAATGTATATCTTGAATTTCCTAGAAATAGCCTCAGAAGCACTCTTCATTCTGAATGAATTTTGTATAACTAGTACAGTAAGAGACAATAAAACCTTACTACACCAAAAATGTAGTGGTATCTCGTCAATGCTCACCGTTTATGCCGTTTTCACTTTTGTGTAGACCTAACCATTTCCGAGATACCTCTTTTTATTGATTTCAAATTTAAAATACTTAGTCGTCCTCGTTTTTTGTGTTTTTTTATTTTGTTTTACCTGCAGAAAAAGGGAATTTCAATGACAATCGTATAGTGACATCTGTTAAAACATTTGACTATTGCTGAACATACCATACACACACCCACCCTCAACCCCACACGCACTAACACACATACACATACGCTCAACATACATACATACATACAGACAAATATTTGCTGAACAAAACTATAGATTTTTTTAAAACCAACAAATGTTTTTCAAGTAAAATTGTTGTGTTATCAACAATTTTAGGTATCCACTGTTATTTGTCTTAATTGCTCAGTACTTTGTCATTTTTTAAGTATGCAGTCACTTGATTTTATGACTGTTGACTCTGATTCCTCTAATCACCTTGAATCTACTATAGAGTGTGTAATGACACTATCTATCAAAGCTTTACCTTGATTAGCATGAAGCGTATAGGAAAAAAAAAAACTTGGTAAGAACTTAGTAAAACTATATAAACATAATCTGATGTGTTCTATTCACATGACTTTCTCTACATCTCTGTAACAAATTGTTTTTAAAAAGCTTATGCTTCTATTTACTTCATGCTATTCGAGAAAAAATTAGCAGGAATAGCCTTATTACTTGCTTCCTTGTAACTAGAAGCGAAATAAGGGAGTAACATAAGTTAAAGTGATAGTCAAAAGCTGGTTGCTATGTGATTAAAGCTCCTTTCTTTGTATGCACAGGAGTTGACAAATTGACAGGAATTGAAGTTTTTCACAGCTGAAACCAAAAACAAGGAATACATAATAAACGATCAACTGCGAGAAAAATCATATATAATGAAACCCGTGTGTTTTAACGTGGTCTACATTTTTTGTATGGTAAGTTTTTGTCCATGTCTTACGGTTTAGCAGTTATGCAAAATTCCGTAAAATTGATCCAGAATCAAATAGTCTTCAGAGATTATTCCCAGAAAAGTCAAGATATACGTTCTATTTGTCAGGTAAATATCTTTAATATGCGGTATTTTAATCAAAATTGTTAGAGCCATTTTTAAAAAAATCAACATATTCGAAAAAAGATCCATGTAAAGGGTAGTTGGGGTGGAGGATTTTCTTTAAAATCTTGGTGTCGCACTCTTGGAAGATACCAAACTTAAATGCCAACGGTCTTTTCGTTTTTGAGTTATGCTGTCCAAAGACACACACATGCGCGGACCTTTTTCTAATTTTTTTTTTGATTCAGGGGGACCTAAAACATGTATTTCCGGGTGAAATCTCGGTATCGAATTTTTGGGTGGAATGCTATAACTTCTCTGTACACTATGTACATAGTGCATGTAAAGAAAGTAATATACAGTAGGTAGCGAAGGTAATGCAAATGTGACGCATCACAGGTTTAACTTATGTCACTTGTTAAATGGCAGATGTACCTTAGATTGGTGTTCCCCAGCTCGCCCACAATTTACTCTGGGTTGCAGTTTATCTTAAAACACGGAGCAAGGAGATTTTTTAGCTGATATTTCAGATGTTTTTAAAGTAATTTAGAAATAGTAGACTAGAAAACACGTTTCCTTACAGTTCAAACTGTTCAAAGTAACGACTAGTAACATATAGCTCACGCTAATACAGGTTTTTGTTAGCACCTTGACTTGTGCATTCACAGAAAATACATGGACCGCGAAACATTTAAAGAAAATTGCAGCAACTAGGACGCTGCTGTTTCCCTCGCGCTCTATCGGTTTTCTCCCTTTCATTTCTCAGATCAGTCGTGATTCGGACACTCCGTATAGCTTGCATTTATGAGGAACCAAGTTTAACTGTCCCCAAAATCTGTCAAAATAGCACTTACGGGTTCTTTTATTCTCCTCAGTAGAGTGTAATTACAAAATAGTGTATCAAGCACTGTATTATGTGTGATGTAACTGTTTCTGCTAATATTTATCTTGTTTATTGAGAACCAGAATAACACGTGTTTGAGGGAACCATTTGTGGATCGCATATAAAAAGAAATAATGAATATAAAACACTCTACTCTCTGATTGTCATTTAGTTTTCTAAGTCATCTTAAAAAGAATGAAATACTAAAATATTAAAATAACCATGGGTTAGCACTAGGAAAAAGAGTTTGAAAATTAATAAGAATTTATATTCCTTTTGAAGTTTTTAAAGTAGAACTTCGGTTTGGTTTAGAAGACCTGTTTTCTATTTAAACTATTAAAACACTGAACTTTAATAATATTTTATTAAAACATAAAAACATAAACTGGCTATCTGCAAAACCAAATGTATTCCAATGAATTAAAATTTTATTTTGGCAAAAAATGAGGGTTTACTTAGTAAAATAATAACTTTATAAATATAATCAAATATAGAAAATTATCTAAATAACAAATTTCACGACAAGCCTAATTTATCAGAAGAAAATTATATTCAGAATGCATGTTTAAAATATTAAATATCGTAACTAAAACGAAGTATTTAAATATTCTATAATCTTTCTGAATATAAACACAAAAAATATCTTTCTTAAACTATCTAATTAACAAAAAATTGTAATTTAAAAGGTCAATTTCCCTTTCTTTCACTCCAATATTTATTTAATTAAAATTCCTTTGAAAAGTTTTCGCCTGCAGCATTTTATTTCCCAAGATGTGAAACAGCTGATATTTAAACAAGTTGTCTAGTGGAGATTTGATATCCTTCTCCTCACTTTACCGTCAGTAGCAGTTATGAGCAGAAAAAAAAATTTAATGAAACCGGATTTTGAAATGCGAACGAAGCCGGCAACGAAAAAAAGTTGGAGCAGTAAGTCAGTGCTTGTTGGATACTGCAGAGAAGCCTGGCTCACGGCCAGCTTGATTATTCTGCGCTGTACGCTGTCCATCATGTCTGTCAATTCGGGCTTCATTATACAGCAAAAAGCAAAGGGTGGTAATTTTTGTGCGCTGCTTAGCTCAAGGCAAGTATGCAAAACATAAATCTTCCAACAGCATCGAATATTAACAACTGCTGGCTACGAAAATCTTGACCTCCTTGCATAAATTTACTTTTCGTATAACTAATGGGCTTGCTTAGCTTTCAACGCATTTGATATTCCTGATTATAAGGTATATTTATTTTGGAACAAAGTCAAATATATTAATGCTCAAACATATTTACTTGCGATTATGTTGTGTATTTTAAGACGCTTTGGATTTTATGATGCAAAAATTGGAATCCAAAATATTACACAATGAATTAGTAAAAAAGAAACATTTGTAGATATGTATAAAATACAGAGTAAAAATAGTTACGAATTCTCGCAGTAGGAGAATTGTAAATACTGCTCTACCGAATAATAAACGAATAATAATAATAAACCATATTATAATCATTGGTTGAAAACAATTTAATCAGGTGCTACACATGAATCCTTAATAAAAATGTTGGGAAAAAACACCTGCCGTATTTAAATACCTGTAATGACAATTCGAATGTCATTCACTTCTATGGCTGTCTCAGAAAAATGCCGATATATATATTGTGATGTCATTTAATCAATTTATTCTCAGTGGTTCAATTAAATATCATACCTTGAGTAGTTTAAAAATGTAGAAAACATGGCATGTATGCCAGTTTTTAAGCTCACTTTCGTGTACAAGAAGACAAGAAGTCTAGGAAAAATCAAAGTTGAGTAAATGGCATAGAATATAAAGGTCATCAGACCACGAACTCACATAAATGATCACATGTTGAAGCCTTAAAGAGTTATGATAGAAAAACATAATATTAAATTGAAACTAAGGGTTCAAGGTATTATTATGAGTTAAAAGCTAACTTTTGAATTTTTGAGAAGTTTTATCAAACGTTGAGATTCTAAAAATATGAAGGAAAAAATTACTTGATCAATGTTTATTTAGTTATCTAGTAGGTGAACGTGACAGTTCTACAACTGTTCAATAACAAAATAACTTAAAAGGTCTGAAATACTCAAATAGGAACCACACGATCCGTTATAGCATTCCAAAATATTTCTAAAATTCAAGCTCGAGTCGAGCTTGACCAGCGCGGATCACCTATCCCTAAAAATGGCAAAACTTCGGCACATTCGATGCCTTCTGGACCACGGCCTACTAGCCCCAATAAATAGAAATACACTTATTAACAATAGAGGGACTATTTGGAACTTCACGCACATGTAAACTAGTGTCATTAATTCTGGATATTTTTCTGCTAAATTAATATTCAAATTTCAATACGGCATATACTGTAAGTCAGGATTCATTTTATCTGATAAATTATAGCTAGAAGGTGTTACCACAGTACTTTTTGAAATTTTTCTATAAATTCCATTATTATAAATTAATGTATTTTAATAAAAATTGTTAAACATATTTCAATTAAAAATGTATATCATTAATTTTCTGAGAATAGCCTCTAAACTATTCTTCATTCTGAATAAATTTTGCATAAGTGGTTAACTGTAAGATATAGACCAAACTTACTGCTCAAATATACAGATCTCATTAAAATACACAATATATGTCAAATGCAATTTTTACTTTCTCTATACGTACTAAGTACATAGTGTATAGAGAAGGTAACGCACTCCACCCAAAAATTCGATATCCAGATTTCACCGAAAATATATGTGAAGCATGTAAAAGCATTTTTAGAAAAATTTCAAGAGTGTGTATGTGTGTGCGTTTGTGTCGGTGTGTCTGTGGGCAGCATAGCTCAAAAATGCCGATCCCCATGGCCACGCTCGCTAAAGCGTCTCGCTTTGGTGCTTCGTGGGCAGGGGATCGTGGGTTCGAGTCCCGCCTTGGGCATGGATGTTATATGTTTGTGCAATGTGTATATGTTTGTAAAAGAAACAGTAAAACCAGTAAACCAGTAATCAGTAAAACCTACGGGGGGAAATGTAAATAGGGATACAGTACCGCAGTCCTGATCAGACTCCGTTACTGTTAAAAAAAAAAAAAAAAAAAAAGTCCGTTAAAAACCAAACTTCCAAGAATGCGACAGGAAGATTCAATGTTTACATGTTTACATGAAAATTTTGATTTTCTCAAAAATGGCTCTAACCATTTTTATTAAAATATTGTATATTAAAGATATTTAACTGACAAATAAAATGTATATATTGAATTTTCTGGGAATAGCTTTTGAAGAGTACTTTTATTCTGGATGAATTTTAAGGAATTTTGCATAACTGGTAAACCGTAAGAGATGGACAAAAACTTGCCCACAAAAAATGTAGAGTACGTTGAAGCACACAATTTATGTAATATACATTTTTTTCGTGGAGTTGATCGTTTTTGAGATATTCCAGCTATCGATTTCAGCTTTGAAAAACTTATAATTTTCTCATATAGGAACGTGTCAACTTCTTTCCATACAAACAAAGGAACTTCAATCACATAGCAACCAGTTTTTTTTCTATCACTTTAACCTATGGTACTCCCTTATTTCGCTTCTACTTACATGGAAGCAAGTAATAATACTATTTCTGCTAATTTTCCTCAATTAGCATGAAGCAAATAGAAGCATATGTTTTTAATTTTTTTTTTTTTTTTTTTTTGCACAGATGTGGAGGTCATATGAATGAAACACATCAGATTTTTATTTCAATTTTTGAAAAAACTTATACTTTTCTCATACAGAAATTTGTCATCTCCTGTCCATACAAACAAAGGAAGTTCAGTCACATAGCAACCAGCTTTTAATTATCACTTTAACCTATTATACTCGCTTATTTCGCTTCTACTTACAAGGAAGCTAGTAATGAGACTATTTCTGTTATTTTTTTCTCGATTAGCATGAAGTATATAGAAACATAAGCCTTTTAACAATAATTTGTTGCAGAGAGGTGGAGAAAGGCATGTGAATGGATCACATCAGATATTTTGTTTAGTTTAGCATTTACGAAACATCCTTATTATTTTTTCAAGCTTTCAACACTTAAATTTTTCTCATCGGCAGTCATTCGTTTTTCTTTTACCTGGTGAGGCAAAAGGAATAAAATTTGAAATGCATTTTATAGTGACTAGATGTTAAAGAAGTTGACTATTGCCCAAGCCAAGTACATTCAGCCATTGCCACCTTATCTGTTAAAAATATATATATAATATTACCATGTCTGCAAATATTATTTCAATTAACTTTAAGTAAATAGAAGAGTATACATGATGTATGAATAGAAAAGACATGTTAACGTAACACATAATACGTTTTCTCAGTGGTAATGCTGGTTTTATTTTAAGAATATGCATTGTGTTTTATAAATAGCAAATAATGAGAAACAAACTGAAATAAAAATGATTCATAATCATTTTATTGCCAGAAATAATATATATGTATATATTTATATACATATTTACATATATATATATATATATATATATATATATATATTTAGACAGTAAATAAATATTTCAGGTTTTGGCTGAGGCCGCTTTTTTCAAGGAAATATCGCATTGGTTATCTATGTGAATCTCGGCAATACACCCGAAAAAAATCGTGGATAGAAGACATCAATTAGAGTCTTCCAGCTGTGTTCATATTTTAATATCAATAAAATGGAGACAGAGAGAGAGAAAAGGAAAGAAAGAGGGAAGAGAAGTAATTTGTTACTTAATTTGGGCCCTAGGTCTAATATAACTCACCTTTTAAGGGATACTGGGAGTGAAACTTTTAATTACGATGGGTAAAATAAATAAAAAATAGATTTTGTAGCAAATTGGTGTGTGTGTGGGGGGGTGGGGGGGACAGCATAGCTCAAAAAGCAAAGTCCATTAAATACCAAACTTGGTATATTAAACTTATTCTGAACAAAAATAAAATGTATATGTTGAATTTTCTGGGGACAGCCTCTGAAGAGCACTTTATTGTAGATGATTTTTGCAGAATTTTGCATAAGAGTTAAACCGTAAAAGATAGACGAAAACGTACTGCACATAAAATGTAGATATCGTTAAAACACACAATCATTTGCATTTTTGTTTTACATGGTTGGCCGTTTCCAAGATAGTCCTTGTTATTGGTTTCAATTTTAAAATACTTGTACTTTTCTCAGACAGGAAGAGCCCTCTTTTCTTTTGTTCTTCTCCTGGCCAAGCAAAGAAACCAATTTAAATGATAATCTCATAACAGCATCGATAGCTTTGAAAACATTTGACTATCGCTTTAGCATAGCGAATTCTTTAGTTTCCTTCTACTTATAAGGAACTAAGTAATAAGCAGCGGCGGCTGCTTTATAAGAGCACAAGAGCACGTGTACCTCCAATATTTCTTAGTGGATCTCCTTTTTCTCTTTCAGGAAACATTTACTATCCAGTGTCACTTGTTTAAATATACGCGCTCTGCTCTTCAGATTGAACACAGCCGAGAACCTGAGTATGTGGCAACTATGCTTGTAGCACAGGTCTCGTGTGCTAGCGTATTACTAACGTTTAGCAGCTCTGCGCTTGCGCGGCCAACAAAACACCTTTGAATTTTACAGCCAGAAATGAGCACATTGCAATCGTGCACTTTAGTTCTCATTAACATCACCAGGGCTCTGCTTATTATCGGGAGGTGCTGCTATCTTTGAGATTTAGCTGAAACTATCCGGAAATGCAACTGCATTTGATGAGGCGTTATTTTTCTTAATAATTTGCAGTTTATGGACGAGCTTGCTTAAGACTAGCGTGTGTCGCAGTTTTACTAAGTTATTTCTGGTATAATGTGATTAACTTACTGTGACAATACTTAATGAATTAACAGGTGAGACTAGTGTGGATTTTCTAACGTGTTTTAAACATAGTTTATTATTTTAACAACAATGTTCTCTGTGTTGAGCAAGTGACCTCGTGGTTCCCAATTCTTGTGACTTTTCAAAGGTAGCCATGAATTCGGTAGACTCGATATTAAGAAGCCATGAAAAAGTTACATATGAGGAATAAATAGAAATAAAATGACTGGGACGTCCACAGCCCGATTTGGTAATTAAGCATGTGACACAAACTCAAAAGCGGAACTATAGACGTAAATTTAATAACAATGTATACGCAACATGTAAATGGCTTTGCGGTTGCAGTATCAGAAACTCGCTGTTTTGCTTTCCTTGTCTTATGTTTAGCTCCAATGCGACGAGTAACTGGACAAGAGTAGGACCTGGTGCATCTCAGTGAAAAGATAAAAACGCATGAGAATTCACGTGCACATAAGAACGCATGTATTCGATTCGCCATGCTTGGTCATGTGGATATCAGCACTCAACTAGACAGCGCTTACAGGCAGTCGGTAAAGAGACACAACGAGCAAGTTGACAAAAATAGGTACATTCTCTCTAGGCTAATTGATTGCGTAACATTTTGTGGAGCATTTGAACTAGCTCTACGCGGTCATGATGAGCGGGAGAATTCTGAAAATCCCGGGGTGTTTCGTGGGCTTGTTAATTTTGTAAGCTCTATTGACATAGTAATGCAATAACACTTAGAAAATGCAACCGTGTTCAAAGGTACTTCAAAGACGGTGCAGAATGACATCCTCGACTGCATGCTTGCGGTCTGCAGGGAAATTATGTCAGAAGAAATAAAGGTAGCTCATGACTTAGCACTCATGGCCGATGAAACAACGGATGTGTCTACTCAGCAACAACTCGCTATTGTGTACAGATACGAGATGCAAGGGTCGGCAGTTGAGCATTTTTTGTTTTTTTTTTCAATCCTGTTGCCCAAGTTGCTGATGCTATACCTAGGCTAATAAACACTTCATTGCTAGAGCTTATAGGAGAGCAGAAACATAAATTAATAGGTCAATGTTACGATGGTGCAGCTGTTATGAGTGGCAGTGCAAGTGGAGTTCAGGCGAGAGAATACGAGCTATGTACCCTCATGCATATTATACACACTGTTACGCCCATCAATACAATTTGGTTCTGCTGCTGCCATAAACAGCTCTCCGAAGATTTTCCAGAAAAAGATCTCGTCACTACTGTTGAAATCTACCCATGGTTGCACAAGTCACAGCTTAAAACAGAACTTCAAGTACTGTATAACTGGCGTGATATGATGAACGCATCTATGTTGCAGTTCAAAACAGAAAACAACCTCAACGAAGAAACTTTTCCGCAATTAGCCGAGCTACTGAATATTGTTATAACTACGCCCATGACTACATCAGAACCAGAAAGATGCTTTCCCACATTGAAAAGAATTAAAACCTTTACGAGGAATACGATGGCTGAAGACGACTCTCAGCATTGGCAATGCTTACTATTGAGAAGAAACTGGTCAACAGCATAAAAGACTTTAATTACCGAAAAACACTTGAAAAACAGGCGTGTGGAATTTCTGTACAAATAACTTCATCACCATCTGGGAACCTCATATTGCTGTTAACTATCGGAGACTAAGAAATTCAACATCTTTACAATACTGGGTGAGTGACGATTTGTGTAACAAATTTATAATTCTTGCTTTTAGGCACTACCATTGTTTCTAATATTACTGGATTTGGTGTTACGGTGACGGCGGCTATAGTAGTAGTAGTAGTAGTAGTAGGAGTAGGAGCAAAGTGCTGATTTTGTGAACACCTACATTTTTAATCCACGAGCCGTCACTGGTAATAAGAACATTTTGCTAGTGCTTATATTGATTACCATGGTGTAGAAAGAATAAGAATCTTTTGTAAGATGTATGTTTGTAAACAGAGTAAGTTAATTGAGTGTAACACATCAGATTATTTTCTTTTTTTGATTCAGAATTTCTCAAAATATGTCCTATTTCCGGTGTACATTGTACATATATGCTATATAAATAGCCCCATGGCACGACAGCTCACAAGGAACCTTGACCTAACGCTCGGCCACTGCGTACCTCATCTCGGTCCAGCGCCTAGAACACCCCCGGCCGGTTAATGCGGTCCTTATAACCTGGAGCCGCTACTTCTCCATCAAGTAGCTCCTCAATTGGTCTCCCAGGGACCTTACGAGGCCGAGTGCATCCCGGACCAGGTCTTCCAGCCACGCCGGTACCGGGAATCGAATTCAGGTCTCCCACTTGGGAAGCAGCTGCCGTACGTATATGCTAGAGAAAGTAAAATGACGTCTTTACTCCTAACACGGGCACTTATCGAACCGCCCTCGCATTTTCCCAGTAAGGATGCAAATTATTCAAAGCTTTAATGCTTAAATTAATTTTATTATGATGGATTTCTTGCCAATGAAATCTGCGTCAACCGATATGGGGAATCCTACACAGGAAATGCAGCCCGTGTATCATGTCGATGATTCAGGAATCAAGCGCCTGATTCAAAGGGACGCTGTGATGTGGTTAACGTTTGTAGTATAGATTTCTAGGCAATTAACCGGTTTGCGTGAATTTATGTGTTTAGAATTGGAGAACTGTGATTACCGCTATTCAAACATATAAATGCCGCGGACACGAGACCAGAAATAATCAGCTTTAGTTGGCGCGCCTGGAGCTCCCCCTTTGTCTCGCTGTTTGCGCTGGTCTTGCACAGCGTGGATAAATAGAAATAATGGCGTTATATCGCAAAGTTGTGTTTACCTGTAATGAAGTATATGGCTTCTTGCCATTCAATCGCTGTAGCACCAATTTGCATTTAAGTGCAGATAGAAGCGAAAGCATTATTTCAAACATCCACAATGAAGCTTTTTTACTTTACGATACTCTATATGCTTCTGCGTTTTACAAAGCACAGCACTTCCTTCTTATAAAACACTCCAGTATCGTCCAACGTTGTATGAATTCATTCGGAAAATAAGAGGCTTAAAATAAGAATAGGAAATGCTATTATTTTTTGCTGAGACTTAAAGCATTCGTGCTATTTTAATGGACAATTGTAAGCTCTAGTCAAACTATAAAATCTATAAAATGAACCAAGGTATCGAAGTATTAAAAGCACAACAAAAACATTAAAACACTGTAATTTATATTAGAGACAAAGGCTTCTACAGAAAGAGAGAGAGAGAGAGAGAGAGAGAGAGAGAGAGAGAGAGAAAATCTCCACTATGTAAACTAGCTTAACTAATGTTTGAAAATGAATTTAAAATTGTTTGATATTACAGATATGTACACCTCTGGACAAAAATTAGTCATGTCTGTAACGCCAAATTCGTGTCTCCCACATGCACAGCGCCTTGTTTACACCATCCGAGATTCAGTTGTGTACCGGCAGCAACAAGCTGTCACAAGTTCCAAATCTTAATATTACTAACGTATATGATCAATAATCATAATCCAATATGTAGCTTAAGCATCTTCAGAAACAGACTATCAGTATTAACTAAAAATATTAACGACACAAAACATGATACAGTTTGTATTGTACGGCATAACTAAATCTATCACCTTTCATGTGTGTTTACTGTAGTGCTGTGGCAAAACGTAGGTTACTCTCTGGTGAACGTAGCAGATTCGGTTCACGCATGTAGCAAATATTTTTTAGCTTTCTTAATTATGTAGAATCAACATATAGACATGCCTATTTCATTCACGACATTCGGTATCGTTATTAATATGATGATGATACTTTGGAGTTTATTCTACCGAATAGCAATGCTGCACATGAAAGCAAGTGATGCGTGCAAACGCAACAGGCACGAACAGTTCTCTCTCTCAGTGAAAAAAATGAAATTTTTAAAGCATAAAAAATAATAAAAGTATTGTTAAGAAAATCGATATTTTGAAACATTTTTAAAAGTTCAATTTTAGGATTTTTTTCTTTCCTTTTGGGAGGTAGAAGCTTTTTGTTTACTCAACGCATCCTTCACAAACCGATCCAATAGGAAAAATCCAATCGCAACTGGAATAACGTGATATTCTCAGACGATGTGACACTTTCTTCCACAAGTAAAGGAAAATTTGTCTATCGTCCAAAAGGATCCCCATACAATGCAAAATACGTGGCTTCACAATTCCATCATGGTCGTGTATCTGATGTGTTTGGGCTGCATATAAAGGGACGGTCTAGGTGTGCAATGCAGTTTGACGATACACTGAACGGTGTGCAGTACATGATAATACTCGACAATACTTTGAAAGCCTCTGAGAGGATAAGATATTCTAATGGTATTGTTTAATTTGTACAAAATAATCATCATGTCCACATATCTCGAAAAGTTTCAAGTTGGTTTTTAGCAGCAGTACATCAGAGTGGTAGAAATGTGAGGGCTGAGGTAAAAAGGGAACTGTGCTCCAATGTACCTGTAAGAGGGTGAAGAACTAAAGATGGCTTCCGGGTACAAATTCAAGAACCCTGGGTTCTTGTAGCTTCTCATCCACTTTACTGCAGACATTTAATTTTGTCTATGCCCCGAAGATTGAAGGAAATTATAGAGCCGATGTTAATTGTGTTTATTTTTTGTGTTCGTAGTTTCAGAAGATAATAGTTTATTTAACATCATTTTAGTTATTTGACACGGTGTTAGTAGAATTATGTTTTTGTGTGCATAGCTCCAAATGCTAAAGTTTATTAATGCAATGTTATGTTCTACATATGCAGTCATAAAACTAACAAAAACAAAAAAATGACATGCAGCGCGAGATTCAAACCTAACAACTTATGAGTGGAAGCAAGGCTTTCTTAACCTTTCGGCCACGATAACGTTGTTCTGTGTCCTGTTTTCAATAATCATAAGTTAACCATTGCGCTGTCAGTCTCGGTTTATTGTACAGTTGTTTCGTGTGCGTTGTGAATACAGCTTTTACGAAGATACACGAAGCTCTTCGATTGGCACATGGAATCTGAAGATGACTCACTTTTTGTGTCCACGGCTGTACACGGAAAATGTAATGTACCTATATCTTGAGTTTTCAAGGAATAATCTCTGACGTGCGACTAATTCTGAATTACTTTTGGATAATTGGTAAACCGTAACAAATAGAAAAAACTTACTAAACAAAAAATGTATATTTCTCAAAACACACAATGTAGGTTAAACGCATTCTTGTTGTGAACTAACCATTTTTAAAATATTGCCTGTTGTGAGTATAAATTTTCCCATATTTATTCTTTTTCTCATATGGGAATGCGTTTTTAACATTGATTAATCCCGGTTAAATAAAGAGATAGAAATATCAGCATCATTACATACTGATCGGATTTTAAAATATTTTGCTATCGCTTTAGCTTATTCTATTTCTTTGTACTACTTGTGCAAGGAAATGATATCGCAATAACACCATTTCTGCTAATGTGTATCTAGATATTCATGAAGTAGAGAAAAGAATAAGCTTTTGTAGAAACAGCTTGCTATCTTAAATAGAGAAAGCTATGTGAATGTAATACATCGGATTTTCTTCTCTTATATATTATTATTCTAGAAACATAAATAAAAGTGATTTATTACTTTGAAATTGCATATCTTATGTAATCAAGAATGTTTAACACTCCGTTAATGAATATCACAAAGGAGAAAGAAGTGAATATTATGAAATTGAGAAAGCATGATTATGTTTACTCTGATATAAGGTAAGGCGTACAAAAGTATCTCGAAGTTAAGTAATGTTTGCTGTAGGGACAAGAACTAATAATAGTTTTAGCTGTATATGTGCGGAAAGTTATAAATACAATTTTGCGTATTTTCCAGTCTGCATCTGCAATACCACTGCGTCGATAATTTCAACAGCCTCCTTATCACACAGAATCTGCAAACTAACATCACGAGAGGTAGTTCTGCTAAAATGGTTTTTTAAATTGAATCTAAATTAAGATTGTTATTAATAGTAATAATATTAAGTTTTATATATTTACATATCTATTTCCATGCTTGTACCAGATGATATAAATAAATATCTCTACACTTTTCTATACATTTTTAAACACTAATACTAATTATAGTCATAATAAATATAAGACCAATGTGTAAAATACAATGTACCGTTACATATTCCTTAAAGAGCATCAAGCATGATTTAACTAAGATTGTTTAAACCAAAATCATGACATAGGAAGGCAATTATAATTCAAAATCTTTGTTGATTTCCACCAATTATAATATGACGCCAATGCAAGTTGAAGAAAACTTAGGCAAACTCGGCCGCGCCGTGGCCGAGTGGTTAGACCACTCGACTCTCACCTAGACGGCCGGGGTTCGATCCCAAGCGACGGCATTGGGGCGGGTTTTCTCCGGGTACTCCGATTTCCCCCACCGGTGCTCCATCATCATTCATGTAGCATCAGTGTCACCGCCTGCGGTGCCATTAGTAGTTAAAGCGGGCGTTAAACACTACAAAAAATTAGGCAAACTCAGTACGCTTTTATGAAAATAATTACTATATATGTAGCAAATATTTATTTTGGAGAAAAGATTACATTATCTTACTAGAATAATTGCAATGACGTCAGGAGCAAAGTCCATTCACAATGAACACTTTAGGCTAACAACTGTGCCTACGGGAAGGGTGAGGTAATACCATTTACAACAGCCGAAGGTGTAACGTAAGAACTTGACATGGTTTTTAAAATCCGTGAATTGCATTTGAAAGTCCTTTAAGTGTACACAACTTTCAAATTGAACGATATAAACAATAATATACAAAATTAAAGCTTTATAAACAAATAGAGTTTTACCAACATATAACAATTAACGTCTAATGTCAGCATTTAAAATGGTAGAGCGCGGCCATATGGAAGAACATTACGGTTGTACAGTAGATATCGCATCGCGATCGTATTTTACATAAGTTGGCAATGCATGGATAAATAAAGTGTTTTTCCGTTATGCAAGCTACGCGAACTCTTGCGTTACGTAGCGGTTGCGCAACTCTATATGACTGTTTCTATTAAAAGCATGGTTTAAAACGCTTGCTCTTTAGCTGCAAAATTAGTTCTTTCAAGATGGAAAACTGAAAGTAAAGTAAAAGCAGCAGAAGATGTCAATAATATTTCGCATAACCGCTATGTTAGAGCAAAAGTCCATACAAAGTATTACTAAATTAGTGGATTAGTGGAGTAATTCTTTAGTCACTTAAACCGCCTCTTGATACCAGCTTCGGTAAACCTCAAATGGATTCAATTGTGTTATTAATTGCTTCGTTGGTATTACAAAAGACATTCGTTTTGCACCGGGTAATCTCTACTATGTTTATGAACGCTTCACTACCTCCAGTTACTTGTGCTGCTGCAGTGATGTCATCTTCCGTGTTTGTTAAATCGCCATTGGCTCTTAGAATATCGTATTACCCCATTCGGGGCTAGGAGATCGTATTACAAACATTTTTGTGGTTGAATTTATTGGTCAGAAGGCTCCTCAGATCTTAGTGAATATTATTAGTACAATCTTTGAAGCCAATCTTAGGAAGCCGACACAAAGGGATCTTTGTTTAAATAGTAAGAACCACTATCACCTAGCATAATATTTATCCAGGTGGGGAACTATTCGATCAAAAGCATTTAAAATTCAACGGAGCTTATGAGCATTTTACCTCATAGTGGCTTATAAGAAGGCTACAGCTAATAAAAGCTTGGGTTTTCAATGAAGAAAGAAAGAAAAAATAAAAACGGGATGCACGCCATGGAAAAGAAGGTACACGGAAAATAAGTTCTTATTGAGTAATATGCGAAGTAATATTGGGAGGCTACTTAAATGTTATGATCTTGAAACAAAGGTTTCAGTATATGTCACCAAAGATAACATGCTTTCACAGACCTTCGATTCGATCGCCATGCATACAAGACAACTTCTCCAGTGCACAAGTCATAGGCCTTTGTGGAAGTACTAAACAAATTGAATTCTAGGCTATGGGACTAAATTTGACGTCTTGCATGTCGTACGACATGTTCAAATAAACATTCAATATATATAAATAGATTTGAAGGAATGCTGCGAATGTGATTTCCAAATAGTAGCAGTTTACCACCCTGCGATGCATGCTGTTGGCATCTCTGGGGCTGTTTATCCAGCGTCGACAGATGCTGGTATACCATTCATCTGAGCGTGTCTGTTCCTCCATTCCACTAACGTTGCTAAGCTGTCAATCTTGAACATTTTCTCTGTTTCTCTTCGCCGCGCCGTAACCAAGCAACTGTGCAGTCGAGATTTAGCAAACAGAAGACGGTAGCGACAGTCGATAATGTGATCACGGCGTCCCTAAAGCCGCCTTCGAGAAAGTGGAAACACGTTCATAATGTGCATAGGCTGGAAAAAAAGTTGAAGGCAGGCTGTTTGCTCGGCATGCACCAGACCATGCAAAACAGGACGAAGGAGCAGGAATAGAAAGAGAGAGGCTATATGAGAGGATTAATGAGGAAATATTTAGGAACCCAAAAAGGGAACCTAAAAAACGTAGGAGAGGAAAATGACAGGAAGTTAGAAAAGACAAAAACAAATATAAATGTGTCATAAAGAGATAACGAAAAGCGAAAGAAAAATAACGAGAAAGAAACTATGTAAAGGACAGTGCTAACGAGGCATAAAGAATAGATGGAAAAATTTAAAAGGAAGGTAAATAGAATTGAAAAAGCTGTATAAGAGAGTGAAATAAATAAGATAGAATGTGCTATATAGGAAAGCATCCGCCTCAATTTAGTACGCTTAATAGAAAGCTACAATCACTAAAATGTAACATGAGAATTTAAAAATGAGGCAATAGAACTATAATGGGCGTACGAGTATAAAACCAAATAAGTCTTTGTGTGCATAAAGGTATAAAAAAATCTGATCTGTTCCATTCACATAACTTTCTCTACATCTCTGCAACGAAACTTATGCTTTTCTCGTATTTACTTCATGCTAATTGAGAAAATTTAGCAGACATAATCTTATTACTTGCTTCCATGTAAATAGAAGCGAGATAAGGGAGTATCATAGGTTAAAGTGATAATCAAAAGCTGGTTGTTATGTGACTGAAGTTCCTTTGTTTGTACGGACAGGAGTTGAAAAATTCCTGTTTGAACAAAGTTTTTAACATGGAATATCTAAAAAAACGATCGACTCCTCGAATATATATGACATAAATTGTGTGTTTTACTGTGATCTACATTTTTGTGCAGTAAGTTTTTGTGTATCTCTTACGGTTTACTAGTTGCAAAATTCAATAAAAATTATCCAGAATAAATGTCTTCAGAGGCTATTTCCAGAAAATTGAAGATATACCTTAATATATATATATATATATATATAGTTAAATATAAGAGATTTCAAACAAAACTGTTAGAGCAATTTTTTGGAAAATCAAAATTTTCGAAAATTGTTCTATGTAAAAGGTAGTTGAGCGTGGGGGGATTTTGCTGAAAATCTTCGTGTCGCATCCTTGTAAGATACCAAACTTAAATACCAAGTTTGGTGTTTAACGGTCTTTTCGTTTTTGAGCTAAGCTGCCCCCCGCCACACACACACATAGACAAACGAACATTTTCCTAAAAATGATTCTTTTTTTTTTTGATTCAGAAGGTCTCAAAACATGTATTTCCGGTGAAATCTCGGTATCGAATTTTTGGGTGCATTACAATACCTTCTTTATACACTACGTACTTAGTACGTATAGAGAAAGCAATATATCACCAGGCCCCAAAGTTTTGATTTCAGGCAACTCGTAGTTTAGATAGCATCTAAAAGCATTAACGCCACTATGTATTTAGAATTAAGGGAACAATAACTTGGAATAATATTCTAGATGGGATCAATCAATACTCAACGTTAGAAACCTATAGAGAAAACGTTGGAATACAACCGCAATTAGAATATCTATTAGCTTAAAAGATATACTCTGTTTGAAATCTGTGATCTAAAGTTTGTTAACTGTATATACTCTAAGCTACACCAGTCGGGATCGATTCACATTTGGCCTAATTTGACCTTCTTTTTTGTTTTTTCTCGTGGGTTTCGTTAATTGTTATTGATGATATAACTATACGCTTTTCCTGCAACTCATCTCTTCTCATTTAATCTTTTGTCATAGTGGAAGGATCAGGCGAATGGAGTAGAACGAGTAGCTGTGGAGCTTGCATTGTGGAAATGTCTGCGTTCGGTGTGTGGCGGGCCCTCGGAGAAATTCCCCATGCGGGGGCTTTGCATTAGGTTCTTTAATTGGGTTTAAATTGTTTATTTTCCTCAAACACATACAATTCTCTCAATACACATACTTGCAGACTCTGTGGGGGATAGGGAATAATTCTTGTTAAAGCCGGGAATCGAACCCGGGATCTCCGGGTAAGAAGTCAGCTCGCTTACCACCCGACCACGGAGGCAGATACTTCGTCAGGATGTAATACTTCAAGACTTAGGGACCCCGCCTGTGTCCGAGCCTGCTTCCCCGGATATAATTGTTCTCTTGTGTCCTTCGCTTTGCCCTTTCCTCCTGGAGGTATCCAGAAGCACAATAATCCGCCATGTGTTCTTAAGTGACGTATTCCCCTCCGCTTCCAGATAAACATATTACAAGCTAAGTAAATGGTCTCCTCTACATACAGATGCTTAATCTATCCGTAATTATTTCGCTTTGCGTTATTTTCAGTATTTAAAGCAATTTTTACTATGATGACCTACAACTTTAGTTCTAAGTGTGTGTATTTAGGCTTACATGTACAATGAATCAGTGACTGATAAAGTAAAGCCGTTCAAATCGATTTTTGTGCACGAGAGGAGCAATTGGGAGATGTGGTTGGAGTGTTGGAGGGGCAAGGGACTCAAAATCAGTTGCAACACTGATCCCCATCTCTCTCATTATGGAAGTGGGCTGGTCAGTGCTATTGCACATCTATGCCTGTGAAGTGAGGGCTAGTCATGACGATTAGCACAACCTGTATGTTCACATCCTAAGAGACAACATTCCCTGTAAACGCATGATTGTGTACAACCGCAGGCATCATAGCGGATCTATCTTGCAAAGCATGGACGATGGGTAAAAAAATGGAAATGGAGTTTTATTTATGGACGTTCCTTAACTACTTGGTTCTCAGTGTCCCATTTTATATTGGGCGTGAAAGATTGCGTAATTTTGCTCAGTCATCTTTGTTCAGACTTGAGGTTCTTTTACGTGATGTATGAATGAATGCGTAAGTGTATTTATTGACAAAAGAATATTATATGTAAATAGAATTTCAACATTCGCACGGGTCCACAGACCGTACGTGCTTTTGTAATACACACTAAAAACTAAATTAAAACAACAATAAAGAATTAAGAGTAAACCCGAAAGTAAAAATACAAAGATATTCAATTATAGCAATTTAAATTTACAGCAAAGAGTGCACCTTCTTAAATGCACCTTCTTAAATGCACCTTCTTATACTAGATAATTACACTTAAAAGAAATATATACAGAATATATAAAACCATAACACACCAGTGACCTAAGTATCACATAATATATATGTGTGTGTGTGTGTGTGTGTGTGTAGACCATTTTTACGTGTCGTTGGGCTCTTGTCGTGTATTTACGTGCTGTGCACGGGACCAACGACTTTACTTCCCTTCGGAAGGAAGCCATGCTATGTATTTTTACACCCGAAAAAAATCCATTGTCCTCCGCCGGGTTTGAACCCGCAACCTTGGGTATATGAAGTTAGCATGGGAACGATTACACTACGGAGGGCGACAGGACGATGAGTGTTCTCTATTTAATATTCTGTTCCAAGTCCTTTAATTATTTAAATCGGTCATTTAACATTCTATTAGGTTACAGAATCCGTTATGTTCGCCGTGTTACATACAACTTAACGTAACACCAGTTGCAGGCAGCATATTGATTACCTTTAAACTTATTGATTTTAAAAGGAGATTTTGTATTAATTTGGTTTTAAATTAATCTCAGGCTCTTACAATGCACGTAGCTGATGCTACATATATTCTGTTTTCTTCTAAACATAGGTGTGACTAACGATGCATGCGGCAAGGAGTATCGATCTAATCGACTTGTAAACAGTGTAGTGTTGATATATCGGAAGTTAAATGGAGCTGGAAAACCCCTGTATACTGTATCTCGAGGACATAGCGGAGTCTTGCCTGTAGCAAAAGATCTAGAAATAGCTGCGTATTCGACTAAAGCTAAAGTCTTCTATCGCTGTTTTTATGCAGTACATAATGCTGGCGGAGAGCAGTTAAAAATGGTCAAAGTGATTTAGAATCCAAAAAATAAGTCGGTATATTTTCACATAGGCGGCCCGGGTTCGATCCCAAACGTCCGCATGTGGGATTTGTAATGGACGATACGGCATCTGTACGGGTTTTCTCCGGATCATAAGGTTTCCCCCGCTACTCATTCCACAATTTGCTCCATCACCTTTCTTATCATCCATTTCACTTTCATTCCATTTCATCCACTATTTCACTTTCATGCCTGGCACTCGTTCCAGGTTCTTCATTCTGTAATTACGTGTCGTTGGCTCCCTTGCAGACTTCTAACCCCTAGGCATCCGCTTGTAAGTCCTAGGAGGTATCTCCTATATACGGAGAGGTTAAGTCGTCTACAAAGAAAAAATTTCCAGCACCTGCATCACTGTTGCCAATAGATGTATATCTTGTAGTATTCTTATGATCTTAAGAACTTCATAAGATCAAACTTTGCATTTCGGAGTTACAAGCTCTGAGAATGAATATTAGTAGAGAGAAGAGTTCGGGAAACATATCAATATAGAGAATTGTTATTTTGAAGTAAAATTATAATCTAAGGGTGTTTTCCATGTATAAAAATCTTATGTTCTCCATTCACATGATTTTCTCTACATCTCTGCAACAAATTATTCTAATTGCTTCATCTAATTGAGAAAAAATTAGCAGAAATATTCTTATTACTTGCCTCCTTGTTAGTAGAAGCGAAATAAAGGGGTATCGTAGCTTAAAGTGATAGTCAAAAGCTGGTTGCTATGTGGCTAAAGTTCCTTTGTCTGTATGGACACGAGTTCATAAAGTCCTGAATGAGAAAAGTATAAGTTTTTTTATAGCTGAATCCAAAAACAAGGAATATCTAAAAAAAAATCAACTCCACGAAAAAAATGTATATAGCATAAATTGTGTGTTTTAAAGTGCTCTACATTTGTTGTGTGTTAAGTTTTTGTCCATCTCTTACGGTTTAGCAGTTATGCAAAATTCCGTCAAATTTACCCAAAATAAAATAGTCTTCAGAGGCTATTCCCAGAAAATTCAAATATACATTTTATTTGTCAGGTAAATATCTTTAATATACGACATTTTAATCAAAATCGTTAGAGCCATTTTGTAGAAAAACAAAATTTTCGAAAAAAGTTCCATGTAGAGGGTAGTTTGGGGTGGGGGGATTTTTCTCAAAATCTTCGTGTCGCATCCCTGGAAGATACTAAACTTAAATACTAAGTTTGGTATTTTATCGACTTTTCGTTTTTGAGCTATCGTGTTCATAGACACACGGACACACACGGACCTTTTTCTGAAAATACTCTTTATGGATACAGGGGGCCTTAAAACATATATTTCCGGTGAAATCTCGGTGTCGAATTTTTTTGGTGGAGTGCAATACCTCCTCTATACACTATGTACATAGTACGTATAGAGAAAGTAAAAATGTGATGTGTCACACAGGACCACTGCAACTCTTTAAACAGCGCATTCTTCTAGCTACTTTACGTTAATCCAGATGCCTTTGCTTTCCTAGGATAAAGCAATAATCAAATCTTTTAAAACTAGTCGCTGTGTGGTGGGTGTTGCTCTTTGCCTGAGAATAAGCAAGAAAAACGAATAATGATATCCCATGTGAGGAAATACAAGTATTTTAAAATCGAAACCAATAATAAGTACTAATATCTTGAAAATGGTTAACTCCACAAATAAATATGTACAGAGTTTCAAAGGATACTCCCAGAAAATTTAAGATACACTTTGTCATCTAAATAGTTTAAATATATACTAATGTTAGCGCCATTTTTGAGAATATCGAAGTTTTCGAAAATTGTTCCATCTTAAAAGTAATTCTTGAAAATCCTCGTATCTCATACTTGGAAGATACTGAACTGAAAATACCAAGTTTAGAATTTAGATTATTCGTTTTGATTTATGCTACCTATAAACACACATATAAATATGCTCCTTTTTGTAGAAATGTTTTCTTCTTTATTTTTAGGTCATCTAAACATATATTTCTGGTGAAATCTCGGTATCAAATTTTGTACCTAGAAGGAAATAATACAACCATTTTTGCTAATATTTATCCCAATTATCACGAAGTAGAATAATTTATAATTATAATTTGTAATTATTATAAGAATAATTTATAGCAATATAGGTAGAGAAAATAATGTGAATGGACTACATCAGATATTCTTCTATTTCATTTTAATTGAGATAAAGCTTTGTATAAATAAATGAAATACACATTTCCCTATAATACGAGTACAAAGGGAATAGCATAGTCAAATGTTAATAACTGAACGCTATATCCTTAAAAGTCCATACCCAATGCATGAAATGCCAAAAAGCAACAGAATATTGACAGGACTTTGAATGACAAGTATTGTTAAATTAGAATCACTAAAGGGTGTCTCGGAAGTGGCTTATGCCACAAAAATGTTTAATGAGTTTTAAAAAAATCTAATATTTTGTGCATTGCGTTTTCGTCTACCGCTTAACGTTTAGCAGTTAAACAAGCATATACAAACCTTCTTCCAAATGAAGAGGACTTCATGGTCTATGCCCAGAAATTTCAGGAGGTACTTTTTATTTATAATGAAAATATCTTCAGTATATATAGTTTTAGTCAAATGGTTAATTATTTTAAGAAAAAACGTTTCGAAAAATGTTCCATGGAAGGGTGGGGACATCTTCATGAAACGTGATTCACTGATTCTCAAAATATTTATTTCTGATGAAATCTCAGTAACGATTTTTGGACGGAATACAACACTATATGTAGTAAAGGAAATAATAAGTAAAAGTGGAGAATGTTTGTGTTCGTAATTTAGGATGCGAAAGTGCAAAACCTGCCTTTGGTGTGCACATCAAAGGCTTACTGATGTAACTTTGCTCCATTGCTAAGCAGAAGTAAAAGCTAAACAAACACCAAATCCTTTTCTTAATTCCTTGGGTTTAGCTAAAAGAAGAAAATTATAATGTATATATACCCTCTTAAGACTGACATGGCTTTTGAATAAATAAAGATTCAGGCTCCATCTCCTCAATTCTTCGATATTAACTTCCTCTCAGACCATCTATGAAACATTTTTCATGTACAAAATGCTCTCTTTGTTTGCACAAGCGCTGTCGTTTTGTTTTCTCTTTTATTCTTAGCAGTGAGTTGAATTGAAGAGAAGCCGAAATCCAAGTATAAAGAAATGAATGTTTGCCCTTTAGAAACTCCAAAAATAAGGGAGTACGATTTTGCATACAGAAATTATCCAAATGCATGAATAAGTAATCTGGAAGGACTTCAAGCTCAGCGCAGAGGAAAACTCTTGTCTTTGTAAAGCTCTAGAAAATACTACTTTTGCTTATCTTGTAGATTTATTTACTTTGATCCATTATTTTAATTTCGTGGTATATCCCTGTGCTCTTTAGTTCATACAAAATAAATGTGTTGCTGATGTACACTTGCAAGCAATAATTTTGCCGATGTCAACTTAACTTACACGTCTTTTTGATCCTACCAAAAGGTAGTTTATTTTTCCTTTACCACATAGTAGGTATGAAAACTGATTTTCAACTCAAAATTTCGATACAAAGATTTCAATTAAATGCATATTTAAGGTTCCCTAAGTCAAAAAGTTGAGTCTTTAAAAGAGGGTTTGGCATTTATGCGCCTTTTGTACAGAAAGTAAGAATCTAGGATTTCCTCTGATAGATTTGATGTTCTACTATGCTCAGAACATAGAACATACATAGTGCCCACATTTTAATTCGCTATATCAAAACGTTTTTAATTGATATGGTTATACTATATGTTCTTATGACTTACACTTTGTGGCGGCTCCCAAAGTTTAAATTAGAGCTTAGTATACAATCTTTGAAAAATTATTCTGCAGGACCATATATTCAACATTATTTTATTGATATTGTATTGTAATCTATTTTGCAAGAAGCATTTCTTAATTTTAGTTAGTTTAGGAAGAAAACTATTTTGAGTACAAATTACTGGAATATCAATTCGTCACTGTGGCTTATGGAAAATTATTTTACACTGAACTTTTTAATATTTTAAGTAGTGAATCTGTAATTCCATAATGCCTCCTTTAAATGTCACATACATATAGGCTACACAGTGTTCCAAGGCGGATTTTGAACGCTTGAAATAAAGGAACTGAGAAAAAAAATGGAGCTTAAAATACATCGCTTTGTCTTCTTTAAATGGTACAGGACAGATGCAATAATCAATTTTGGTGTATAAATTATTGGCGTCAATCCATTTTGCAGCATAAAAATGGGAGCTATACGCGTAATAGAAAAAAAAAAGTTTTTCATTTTTACCAAAGTTGCAGTTTCTCTGCAGTTTTTAACGTCCAATTTTACTACAAATGGCACAGCAGAAGACACTGATGATACATTAAATGAAGATGAAAATACGATGAAAAGCGATGACGGGGGAAACGGAGAACCCGGAGAAAACCAGCGCCCAAGCCACTTTGTCCATCACAAATCCCACATGCGATCGCCTTGGTTCGACCCCGGGCCGCCTTGGTGAGAGGCGAGTGGTCAAACCACTCGTCCACAGTGCGTCCAATTTCGCAGATAAATTGCCTTAATGTGTATAAGGCAAGTTAGAGCCGGTCCAATTCGGAATCATGATCCCATGTGGATTTTATTAAAAGCATAATCTTTTGTAATTAGGTCAATATATACTCATAATTATAAAGCTAGATAATATTATGTTATTTTTCACCCTCAGGTAATAACTTTTAGAAAAGAAAACGTTTTATAAAACTATTGAAATGATAATTTATAGATTCTGTAAAGCACATTTCCAACGTAAATTTTACAACATCTTCGTGAGATCGTAAATTATCAATAAGGGGCACTGCGACTGAATTAAATTAACTTTTTTTTTTAATTTTAGCGCTATTTAACTTCAAACTTGTTTCACTTAACTTACTGGTTGTATTAAACCTCAAAGCTCTAGCGATAATGAATTCTCAAAAATACGGTTATATATTTTTAATTATAGAAAAAATTAACACTTAAAACTACCCTCTGCATCCACATTTTTGAAAGAAGTATGCTAGTGACATAAATTTAAGGGTTTTATTTAACTTGACTTATTGGTTGTATAGAAATATATTTTGCTGTAGTAAATGCTTTGTTGTTGTTTTTTTTTTTTTTTTTTTTTTTTTTTGCGGTATGTATCTACCTGTTTGAGCCAATGCATAAAGTAATATAGATACGACATTTGGGTGTACGGTTAAATGGTAGCTTATAAGTGATTTAAGCACGTTGCTGGGCTTTTAAAAGCAGCAAATTACGAAAAATGTTCCAATAAAATTATTCACTGCTGCTTATAGAATGGCTTACTATATATTTAAAAAATCTGATGTGTTCCATTCACACAACTTTCTTTACATCTCTGCAACAAATTATTGTTAAAAAGCTTATGCTTCTATTTACTTCAAGCTAATCGAGAAAAAATTAGCAGAAATAGTCTTATTACTTGCTTCCTTGTAAGTAGAAGCGAAATAAAGGTAAATAAGTCCCATAGGCTAAAGCGATAGTCAAAAGCCGGCCTCCGAGGTATAATGGTTACCATGCTAACTTCATATACCCAAGGTCGATAGATTTTTCGGGTGTAAAAATCCTTAGCATGGCTTCCTTCGGAAGGGAAGTAAAGCCGTTGCTCCCGTGACGTAGACACACGGCACGTAAAAGAACCTTAAGCTTGATAGAGAGGTCTCTGTGCAAAATTAAGCGGTCTTTCACGCCCAATTTCGAATGGGACGCTGAGAACCACAGTAGTTAAAGAGAGCCCATAAATAACATGCATTTACATTTCTCCAAAAACTGGTTGCTATGTGACTGAAGTTCCTTTGTTTGTATGTACAGGAGTTGACAAATTCCTGTATAAGAAAAGTATTTTTTCAAAGTTTTTCAAAGCGGAAGCAAATAACAAGGAATACGTCAAAAACAATCAACTCCATGAAGAAAATGTATATGTGTGTTTTAATGCGATCTAAATTTTCTATGTGGTAAGTTTTTGTCCATCTCAAACGGTTTAGCAGTTATGCAAAATTCCGTAAAATTCACCCAGAATAAAGTGGTCTTCAGAGAGTATTCCCAGAAAATTCAAGATATACGTTTTATTTGTCAGGAAATATCTTTAATATACGATATTTGAATCAAAATCGTTAGAGCCAAGATTGAGAAAATCAACATTTTCGAAAAGAGCTCCAAGTAAAGGGTATTTGGAGGTGGGGTATTTTCTTGAAAATCTTCGTGTCGCATCCTTGGAAGATACCAAACTTAAACACCAAACTTGGTATTTAACGGTCTTTTCGTTTTTGAGCTATGGTGTCCACACGCGCATACACACACACACATTCACACATACACACACGCACACACACGGATCCTTTTCCAAAAATGCTTTTTTGGATTCAGAGCAACCCAAAACGTATTTCCGGTGAAATTTCGGTATCGAATTTTTGGTGCATTACAATACCCTCTTTATACACTATATAGTACGTGTAGAGAAAGTAAAAATCTAAAATGTATCTATTTTCATCTTGCAACTAAGCCCAGTGTCCCTCAAACATAAGCACTACATGTTAAAAAGCATCTGTGGATGACTTAAATTTACATTATGATGGATACCAGTTGTCAAGGAGATTTAAAAAAAAACTCAATCTACAACTCTTTGGTCAAGGTTCACAGAAAACACTTTTGTAAAGGTGTAAACTGCATTAAACTGTGAGACGAAGATATGGATAATGCAGTTACACTATTTTTCTGAGTAGTAAATAAGCATGAAAAATTTCAGGGCTGAAGTTTCAACTTTAAATTTTTCACAGCTCAATTTAAGTTGATGTTACCTTTTAATTCACTGGAATAGGTGTTTTTATTGCATGACTTTCAACCGAAGCGATGATATCTTCCGGAAGTCGTTATTACCACCATCAAATCGAATACATCATGGTGGAGATGGAAAGCAATAATGTATTCCGTGAAATTAATATCGAGGGGCAGTTTCTGGATATATCGACAACTACCGGCGGTGCGGAAAGCAGTTGTCTGGGCAACCCCAGCATCTACACTGCTCTTTGAAAATAAACGCGCGCAAATAAATACTTGATTTCGTTTAAAGAGACGAGAAAAGAAATTCCGGGAATGGTGAAACACTCAGGAAAGGGGAAGATTTCTTCCCTTGGATTTTTAGATATGTTTTTGTAGACTTTTCCTTTTTCTTATTTTCCAATCCTCTTGTCAAATCAAATATACCGAAATATTTTGGTTAACATCGCGTCTTTTTGTAATAGACTTCTTTCCAATCCGTTTTAATATAGAAATTGTACAATGTTATTAATCCCTTTTGGTACAACCTAAGCCCATAAAATTTTGCCGTGAACATTTGCAGGGAGTATATTAAATTGAATAATGTTTAACTTGTTTTATATGTTTGCCATTAATTATAAAGATTATAACAATTTGTTAAGTAATCATTAACTTCCAATCAAAAATAAAAGATAAAATGAATGCAAATTTAACTTCACAAGAAATTATTTGTGCTTGTATTTCCATAAAAGGAACAGGAAAATAAGGTAAAAATAGTTTGTAAACCTTAAGATACAATAGGTTTGGGCTTGTAATTTATTCGACACATTACTACTTTCTCTCGCGTACAATGTACATAGTGTATAGAGAAGATATTGTAATGAGCCCAAAAATTTGATACTGAGATTTCACCAGAAATACATGTTTTGGGGTCCCCTGAATCCAAAAGAGCACTTTTAGAAAAAGGTCCGTGTATGTCTGTGTGTATGTGTGTCGTGGATAGCATAGCTCAAAAACGAGCTGGTATTTAAGTTTAGTATTTTCCAGGGATTCAACACGAAGATTTTTTAGAAAATCCCCCACCCCCAACTACCCTTTACATGAAATATTTTTCGAAAATTTTGATTTTCTTAAAAATGGCTCTTAACTATTTTGATTAAAATATGAAATATTAAAGCTATTTACGTACCAAATAAAGTGTATATCTTGAATTTTCCGGGAATAGCCTCTGAAGACTACTTTATTCTGGATCAATTTTACGGAATTTTGCATAACTGGAGAACCGTAAGAAATAGACAAAAGCTAATTTAACAGAAAATGTAGAGCTCATTAAAACACATTATTTATGTTATATGCAGTTTTTTTCGTAGATTTGATCGATTTTAGATATTTATTGTTATTGGTTTCAGCTTTAAAATACTTATACATTTCTCATACAGGAATTTGTCACCTCCTGTCCATACAGACAAAGGAAATTCAATCACATAGCACAGCCTTTGACTGTCTTTTTAGCCTATGGTGTTCCCTTTATTTCCCTTCTACTTGCAAGGAAACAAGTAATAAGATCATTTATGCTATCTTTTTCTCAATTAGTATGAATTAAAAAGAATCATAAGTTGTTTTAACAATAATTTGTTGCAGAGATGTAGAGAAAGTCATGTGAATTTCACATTCAGCCTTTACTGGAAATACATGTTATGAATACCAGTATAGAGTAAATATACAACGTAATTGCTGAAACCTGAAACAGACTCGCCATTTATTGAAGATATTGAAAGTAGCCTCTGCAGCTAAGTACAAATTCAGATAACCCCGGCGTTAAGTTCCGATGTCGATGACAGCAACTTTACAGCTGATGTCTTTCAGTTCCAGTATTTTGTGTGGATTTGTTACTTTCTCTAGCCCCATATGTACAATGTACATAGATATAGAGAAGGTATTATTGTAGTGCACCCAAAAAATTCGCTACCGACAATTCACCGGAAATATATATTTAGGGGTCTCCTGAGTCCGAAAAAAGCATTTTTAAAAAAAAGATCCTGTGTGTATCTGTTGACAGCCCCAAAACGAAAAGACTGTTAAATACCAAACTTGGTATTTAAGTTTAGTAACCTCCAAGGATGCGTTACGAAGATTTTCAAAAAAATCCCCCCTCCACAAACTACCCTTTACATAGAAAAAATTTAGAAAATTTTGATTTTCTTAAAAATGGCTGTAATGATTTTGATTAAAATCCCGTCTATTAAAGCTATTTATATGCGAAATAAAGTGTATATCTCGAATCTTTTGGGAACAGCCTCTGAACACCTCTTTATTCTGGATGAATTTTGCCGAATTTTGCTTAACTGCTAAACCGTAAGAGATAGAAAAAAACTCACTGCTCAAAAAATGTACATCACGACAAAACGCACAATTTATGCCCTTTACGATTTAGTTGTGGAGATAACCGTTTCCGAGATATTCCTTGTTATTGGTTTCAATTGTGAAGTACTTAAACTTTTCTCAGACAGGAAGTGTCCGGTTTTCTTTTGTTCTACTCCTGGCCAAGCAAAGAAGTGATTTGCAATGACAATCGCATAACGATAGCTTTTAAAACATTTGACAATCACTTTAGTATAGCGCATTCCCTTATTCCGTTCTACTTATAAGGAACTAAGTAATAACATTCTGCTAATATTTATCTCGATTAGCATTGTGTACAAAGTAGAATAATCTTTTATAGGGGGTTTGTAGGGGAGCTAGAGAAAGTCATGTGAGTGTAACACATATTTTTTCATACATCTTGCTATTCAGGTATCCTCAGAGAAAAAAATCACACGTTGTTAGATCTGGAATCCTGATAGCTACAAAATGTTACCAACAGCTCGTTCCCCATTGAATTTCTTTGGCGAATCTCCTCGACAACTTCTTGAATATCCTTTATCAATAATAATTTAGTTATAAACTTAATGAATAAGCTTATGTCTTGAAATCATATATCAATAATAATTTAGTTATAAACTTAATGAATAAGCTTATGTCTTGAAATCATAATGAAAGGGTTAAATCCCCTTATTAACTTTACTACTTAAATAAACCTTTAAAAGAAAATGTGTGCGAACTGAAGAAATTGTTTCTCGTTTCAGTTATTTACATTCTGCATATACCCCGTAGCGCACTTTTGGGCAAATTTGATTATTTCAATAGAGTAAGACTTCGTTCTTTTTTACTTAATACACCACTCAGAAACCGATCCAATATTGTTTTAAATTTCTGTATGGGAAAATATTGCTGGTAGGCTCAAGAAACCTGTTCTCAGAATTTCAATTTCTTGAATCGAGAAAGTTATTTTCTAGAATGCGAAAAATTATGAGTGCATGAACCGATCAAATAAACTTAAAATCTGACAAAAAATTGGCAACTATATCGATTATTCGTATTACATATATTGTAGCTCGATAAAATTTTAGTTAATGTTATCAGAAATTTAAGTTAATTTGCATTCAGACTGATGATTGGTCACTTTTATGTGCGGCAGTCTTTATTAACTAACAATAAATCATTCTCTCTCACCCTCTCTCTCATCCTCTCTCTCTTTCTCACCCTCTCTCTCTTTCTCACTCTCTCTCTCTCTTTCTCTCTCTCTCTCTCTCTCTCTCTCTCTCGCACACACACATCACACATTCATTTTTCGAGATTCTTGGATTAGGATTATCGCGGATGGGCTCCTAAGTCACTGAGACGAGCACCAGACAGACATTTGTGGCATTTTGCGATCTACGTGGCCCATGGGAGAGAGGGATGAGAGTAGAGATCCGAAGAGTGACCACATTCTGTAAACCAATCCGAAGCAAGAATGGGCGGGTCCCTAACGCTTTCAGACCGAATGCATTTGATGCCGCCCAGGCCTTACCCACAAGCCCCGAGTCGCCAGGGGTATCCGAAAGGGCGCCCGCCGAAAGGGCGCCCGCATCAAGCCAAGATAAAAATCTTTACTGAGCGCACAACCACCGCCCAGCCGCAACTCCCCGATTACTGCCGCCTGGTCCTTCAATCCTGAAACAAAAACAATGAAGTGATGGATATAAAAAAATGGACAGGAAAGTCAAGGTAGAAGATGAATCATCACAACCAAATGCCACCTGACAAAACCATGAAAACCCCATGGATCAGAAGGGCGGTTGGAACCCAGGATCTACCAGATGCAGGTCAGACACGTTACTGCCTGAGCCATCCCGCTCGGTCTATGGAGAATAAGGAAGAATCAAAAAAAAAATGCTCTCTTTCACCGGAATTGAACCCAACAACCCTGAATCTAGTTCCAGAGGCAGCTGCTAAATGTATGTTCTCCTTGAACTGCATATTAAAATTGTAAACATAACTTGAATCAAAATGAGTTTGGAAACCTTATAAAACTCGTATTTTCTTCTTCTTTTTTTTTTATTCCCTGGAGATGTAGCACTTCGATGCTGGTGTGAATAAAACATTTGATAGTTGAAAACAAATGATAAAGTGAGTTTAGGGTCGGCGCCTCGCCTGGTCACGTAATAATTGCCACAAAAAGAGAAAGGACTGAGTGCGGGCGGCGGGCAGCTAGGGGGACGGCATTAGAGCTTCTTGTTGTTAGATTCGGATTGTAAATAACCGCTACTGCGAAAGCCTTTCCTTGCAACAGTGGTCCCACGAGACGCTTCATTACAACAGGGTTACGGGAACAATCCGATTACATCTTCTACTCTGTGCGAACATTGTGATCTGTTGGACTGGTCGTGAAGCAGGAGTTGGGCCCTCAAATACACTCACTGCTTCCAGTTACTGCGGTAGACAAAACAAGAACGTTTTACTGCTACAGTTTGCGACTAAGTTTACGATACACAGACTCACTTCATTGCCGGTTGCTTTGACTGTGTGACTTATCTACCATGTAACTAATCTAGGAGAGAGGTTATCTGAATTTAAACCAATCACAGGAGTTTGTTGTCGCAAACTAATCGTTTTAATTCTATTACCTTAATTACCATGTACTTACTATAAGAAGGGGACATTCCATTCCACATTCCATATCGAGATTTCAGGATAAGTATATATTTTCAGGTCTCCTGAAAAGGAAACTAACTACCTTTTCATCCTTTACCTATTAGTAGTAGAAGTAGTAATGTAGTTAGGTAGTTCGGTAGGTGGTTAGTAGTTGGTTAGTAAGCTATTGGTTAGTTAATTAGTAGTTGTAGTATTTATTTAGTTTACAATAATGCAATATTTGCGTCACATAATCTCATGTGCCGGATAACCATACATGCTAAAAATATTTGAATTTAAAATATTACCTACATACCTATTTTAAGTATCGTTACAACATTGGAAATACACACTGTGATAGAATGTTCAGAAAAATGAAACAAAGAAAAATACTTCTGAGACAATAAAAAGGATTATTCCTCAGCGTAATCCTGTTATTACTTCTCCACACACACACACACACACACACACACACACACACGCACGCGCGCGCGCGCGTGCTCCCGCGATATCACAGCAGAACCGCAGAACAATAAAAGAAAGAACACTCTGATATCACACACACACTTGCACTCACAACTACACCCACGTATTCACACATATATATTACTCAAACAGCAAATAAGTCTATACAACATTTACACAAATGTACACAAAATTTATCTCTTAGTGCACGTACTTCCATTAAGTTTGTGCCCAGGCTTATTAGCTTTGTTTAGAATCAAATCCCAGAATGCTGTCCGTCGTCTGTTTAAAGCCAAAATTACTTCCGGCAATGATGTTTTCCTAGCATCCTCCATCTGCTCGCAATCTGCCAAAATATTCGTCCAGTCTTCCTGATCTCTGCATAATGGACAAATCCTCCTACCAGCTTCATCAACTACCTTAAAAGTTTTCCACCCTCCTAACCTAGCCACGCTATTATATAGGCATATGTCAAACAAGGAAAAAGGACACCTAGCGCACCACGACCTACAGAGATCTGTTATGGGCTATGACTAACATTCCCTAGGACAGACCTCGGGAGCTGATAAACGAGAGTGTATGAGTGACGTCTCCCCATTCTACCGGATGCTGTTATTAAGAGTGTTGTTTGACATGTAAAGTTCAGCAGTGGCGGAGTGCGACTGTCGGATGCTAAAATATATTTTGTAGTATCTCTTCCTCAAATGAGGCTCTACAAACCCTTTTTCGGGCGTTAGTAGAACGCTGGTATCTTTTCTCGACATAGATATATCAATGTCAGGCTTAATGGTAGACTCAGAGAGAAGGGTAACTTCATTAAAACTGGTCAGTTTATCAGTCTTAGTGTAAACAAATATTTTATAATACCAGGTGGTTCACCTGCCCCTTATTATTTTGGAGATAGGCAACATTTCATACTCTGAAAGCAATAAGGGCGAAATTACCGTGTTTGTCGAGCATTTGGGAACCACGTAAATCTAACCTACTTTTCATAGTAAAATAGACCTTAGCAGCAATAGTTACGTCCATTACAAAAGCATGCGCTTAATAACTCCTGTTACATACATGTAATATCAATAGGGTCGCTTCATACGTTCTGCAAGTAAATTATAATGTATGGAGGTTAAACGAACGGCTTAAGCTATAAAAATCTGATGTGTACCATTCACATGACTTTCTCCATATCCCTGCAACAAATTATTCTTAAAAAGCTTATACTTTTATTTACTTTATGCTAATCAGAAAAAAATAGCAGAAATAGTCTAATTACTCGTTTCCTTGTAAGTAGAAGCGAAATAAGGGACAACTGTAGGTTAAAGTGATAGTCAAAAACTGGTTGATATGTCAATGAAGTTCCTTTGTCTATATGGATAGGAGTTGACAAATTCCTGTATGAGAAAAGTATACGTTTTTCATAGCAGAAACCAAATATAAGGAATATCACAAAAACGACGAACTCCACGAAAAAATGTATATAACATAACTTGTGTGTTTTAATGTGCTCTACATTTTTTGTGTAGTAAGTTTTTGTCCATATCTTACGGTTTAGCAGTTATTCAAAATTTAGTAAAATTCATCTTCAGAGGCTATTCCCAGAAAATTCAACATATACGTTTTATTTGTCAGGTAAATATGTATAATATACGAAATTTTAATCAAAATCGTTAGAGCCATTTTTAGGAAATCAAAATTTTCGAAAAAAGTTCCATGTAAAGGGTAGTTGGGAGTGGGGGGATTTTTCTCAAAATCTTCGTGTCGCAACCCTGGAAGATACTAAACTTAAATACCAAGTTTGGTATTTTACCGACTTTTCGTTTTTGAATTATCGTGTTCACATACACACGGACACACGGACACACACACACACACACACACGGACCTTTTTTGTGAAAATGCTTTTTTTGGATATTGGGGACCCTAAAACATATATTTCCGGTGAAATCTCGGTATCGAAATTTTTGGTTGAGTGCAATATTTTCTCTATACACTATGTACATAGTGCGTATGGAGAAAGTAAAAATGAGTCACACAACAGTTACAAAGAGATCAGAAGTAAAGAGGAAGACAAGTGTGACCTATACCTACAAGTTTTGACAGAAAAAGCGGGAGCAATGATTGTAGCTCAACTGGTTGATTTCATGTTCCAGCGCGTCACCGTTCGAGTCCTACAGTCTGCCTGAACGTTTTTTCTTTACGTAGTATCTATCAAGGTAGAAAGTTAGTTCAGTGTTTGTCACATTAATAAATTTAGGTGTAAACAAAAAGGTATACGAATTAAGAACAAACGGCAGTTCATTTTACGTGTTCTTCAGGTTTCGATTCTTAATTTTCATTCTAATTGTTTTGAAAAAGGAACTTCACTAAAACTTTAAATAATACTGAACTGATAAACTTATAATAAACATAAATAAAGAGAACAACAATAAAAGAAACAAATAAGCGAGTTAACAAATGTTCTGATATCCCATCTAGCTTTGTATCAAATCGGGAAGAAAGAAAGCGGGGGAAACAAATTCTCAACGTTTTGGTAAGATTCGATCCTGAATCGAGCATCTTGGAACTCAAACTACCTGCTCGCGTTAATCAAATACGCTACTGTTTAGCTTTAAGTTGCAGCGCCAAAGTCTATAATGTTAGTATGCAGAAGATGGGTCTCGGGAACGTTGTTTTCAGGCCAGACTGTAATCTACCTTGTATAACTGAAAAGTCTAGCTTTCCTACTGATTAGCATGTGCAGAATTAAAATGTTCTCTAGGGTTATAATTTTTCTCCTAGACATTTGTTTAGAACAGAATAAATATTAGACCATTTTATCATTGCGAACGCAAGGATAAGGAATGTTCTATTCTACGGGGAATTTGTATCTACTCGTAGCGTTCTCGTTAGCCGTTCTCTATGAAACGTCTCTGTCTGGTGTTATTTCGTCATGTACGGAGTTAAGCAGAAATAGTGAAGTGGGTAAGGAAGGGCACAAATGTGAGCTAGCTCCCCAGGCCTATCTTAGATGAAGCGGGTAAGTGAGCATACCACATCAGACCATTAGTCACAGAGATGCGCGGACGTCCAAAACATTTCCAGTCTTGAAGACCCGTCTCACTGCTGGAGTTTCCCAGAGAGGACCCGTCTACTAGGCAGCCTTTTAGTATCCATGGAAAGAACTTTTCTTGCAATTGAGCATCCATACGCGCCATCTGTCCGGGATGCCACGAACATAGAAGCACACTTGAAAGATGAGAATGAATGAATGAATGAATGAATGAATGAATGAATGAATGAATGAAGGAGAAATGATGGAAAGGAAATCGTGGTAAAGAAGAAAGCAGCCCATGTTTTAGGAGGCTATGGCTGTAAGAAAACCTCGAATAATTTATTGTAAGGGTGTAGGATAGAGCTGGGGATAGAACCCGGACCTTGTGAATTTGAACCAGAGGGGGCTTGTGGTGCCACGTCACTCGGTATATTAAATCAAGTTGAGTTTTATCTTTATCTTTAACATCTACCATTCTGTACCCTATATTATATTGGGCGTGAAAGAATTAATTTTGCTGAGAGGCCTCTTTATCAGGCTTGAGGTAATTCCTCGACAAGGGGCCAGCGATTTTACTTCTCTTCCGAAGGAAGTCATATTAATGATTTTTTCCGCGAAAAAAAAAATCAATCTGCCTCCGGGTTTGAACACGCGACTTTGGGAAGCTAGCATGTCACTCACTCGAAACGCTCACTCGGTTCTTACCTTAGAAAACGGTAATTTGATATCTAAATTTCACAATAAACATGGTTTTTACTTACTATAAATTTGAATAAGGCATTTTAAACGTCTGTAAACGTCAGCATTAAAACAAATTGTGATCTTTTACATTCACATAGCTTTCTCTGCCTATTGTGTAATAATCTATTCTTACAAAAGGTTGTTTTTCTATCTGCGATATAAACACCTGAAAAATACTTTATTTACAGCGAGTTGAACTAAAGGTTTATAGTTTTGCTAACAAATTATGATAATAGGACTGCACTATTTTCTAAACTCTTCACAATTATATGACAGCGTAAAAGTGGCCCGAAAAAAGTAAGGGGAACCAGATGCATATCCCTTCCATGGATATTTTACTTCGTGAATTATGGAAGTGTTTTGGGGGAAAACATCGTGATGGTTGTTCTCTGCTTTAGGGAAAAAACGGGACTCGCTCTCTCGAAAGTTCCAGTTACATGGTAAACTAATTTTGTTATTTGGTAACTTTACGCTTTAACGTTGTCTGAATTAAATGCTAGACGAAGCAGTCCAAACATCCTTCTGAATTAAGCTTCTCTTTTTGTGCCGCTTATAATTTATTTAATGAACGCAAAAACAGCACAAAGAAAAATAAAAAGTTAGGAATACCTCCGGACGCAAAGTGTAAATTGTATTAATTATGACTTATTATGTGTCTTTCTGCTACATGGTTTACACTAGTAAGTTTAGTAAGTTGGTTTATTATACATTTTATTATTATTATTATTATTATTATTATTAGTAGTAGTAGTAGTAGTAGTAGTAGTAGTATTACTAATATTACGATCATCATTACTGTAACAGTTTGTAAACTTTACAAACTGATCTCTTTCTTTGTAATTTTCTCATAATCTAAATCAGTTTCAAAACTAAACTACTTAGTTCAATTTTTGTACATGATTATTATTTTGAAATGTTTATGAAGAATTGGCTACTTTCTTTTGCATGAACTGCGTTTGCTAAATCGTCATAATTTGTGATGAAAGTAAATATCTTCCATAAGAATCAGCAATATTATAAACATCAGAGAAATAAGTTCGCAATTTATTTTCCTATACATCCTAAATAAAGTTTTAAGTCTCTAATCTTTGTTTCTTATAAGCAGGTAAATTAATTTTCAAGTATCAAACCCAGGACGAAAGTAAATTAGGTCAAACTGGTATTGGTTTAATTTTTTTTTTCACACGGGAGTTGGACAGGTAGAGACAGACTGACAAATTCACTGCCATAGCCGGGATTTGAACCACGGATCTCCAGATCTCTAGCCGGTTGCTCTGTCACTGTTAATGGACTTAACGCTGTGATGTAGAAAACAAATGTCTCGTATCTCTGATCAGTGTTTGGCATGTACATACCAATCAGGAGACCGCGGTTTACCTGTCATCACTGACTTATGGTCGCTGTTATGCACGTTGTACATATTAACGTTGGGTTGAGTGTAGAAAACTTGAAGTCAACTGCTTGAGAATTCCTTAGTCTGCTTATAAACCTGACAACTACTACTTGCCCGAAAGCAGTAAAATCTGGCTAATGAAACAGTAGAACAGAACTTTTGTAATAACTTCTTCCTTGTATAGCCGAGCTGTGCCTCACTCGAAGTCAATAGGAGGGACATTTTGAAGGTTTCTACCCACGTCTTGATAAGAGTTCCAAGCAGTTCTATGAGTGGCAAAACTCCACCCTCACGCAGGTGCACTTGAACCCTCGCGCTTTTCGGATGGGAACGTAACCAACATGCTCAGAAACACTACGCCAAGGCACAAAATAGGGGATGTAATGTGTATCGCCTAAAAATTCCAATTTTTAAGGCTCTCTAAATCCAGGAGAAGGGTTATTAGAAATCGATTTGTTTAGGTTTGTTTTGAGTGTGTATGTGTGTGATTCGGAGAGAGAGAGATAACAACATAACTCAGAAACGAAAAATGAATAAATACTATATTTAGTATTAGGGTACATCTTTTCGGAATGGGGCCTAAAGATTTTCGGGAAAATTTCGTTAGCAAAGCAGCTTTCAAATAGAAAATATTTCGTTATCTTTTATTTTGTCACAACTTGGTTAAAATGAATATTTTTGAGAAATATACATACTAATAAAACATTTTTTGAATAGCGTGTGACGTGCCGGATATTCTATTTCTTTAAAATTTGTTCAACTAGGAAACACTTAAGCTATACAAAGATATACCTTAGGAAAAATTAGAACCATTAAAATAGGCATACATAATTTGTGTATAATCAGTGAATATTTTCCAAGTGCAAGTGCTTTGTATGACGAAAGAAGCTTGAAACTTTCTGATTTTCTTTCTCTTTTCCTTCCCTGGAACTCATTAGTAGCACTTCTGAATTTATTTCTTTGTGCTTCCAATAAGCATTTGAACTTGTTTACGTTTCTTATTATACTGGCAAGCTTAACTTGATGTTATTAATAGAGAAAAGTGACTTCTAAATAATACAACGTGAATAAGAAGATTGTCGTTTAAATGCATGTTAAAATACATTGTAATGTATTGTATGGGCGGAGAAACAAGTGCAATTATACCACATCCGATTTTCAATTCCTCTGCTACTTAAGTAGAGCAATTCGATGAAGAAATGCAAAAATCCGATAATGGCATTTAACTGGCAATGCATGGTTTTAAGGCTCCTGAATAAAAAAAAATCTGATGTGTTCCATTCACTTGACCTTCTCTACATCTCTGCATCAAATTATTGTTAAAAAGCTTATGCTTCCATTTACTTCATGCTACTCGAGAAAAATTAGCAGAAACATCTTCCTTGTAAGTAGAAGCGAGATAAGGGAGTACCATAGGTTAAAGTGATAGTCAAAAGCTGATTGCTATGTGACTAAAGTTTCTTTGTTTGTATGACAGAAGTTGACAAATTCCCGTACGAGAAAAGTATAATTTTTTCAAAGCTGAAACCAAAAACGAATATCTCAAAAACGACTAACGCCACGAAAAAGGTGTATAACATAAATTGTGTGTTTTATCGTGCTCTACATCTTTGGTGTGGTAAGGTTTTGTCCATCTGTTACGGTTTAACAGTTAGACAAAATTCCGTAAAATTCATACAGAATAAAGTAGTCTTCAGAAGCTATTCCCAGAAAGTTCAAGATATACATTTTATTTTTTAGGTAAACATCTTTAATATACCATATTTTAATCAAAATCATTGGAGCCATTTTTGAGAAAATAAACATTTTCGAAAAAAGTTCCATGTAAAGGGTAGTTGGGGGTGTGGGGATTTTCTTAAAAAGCTTCGTGTCGAATCCTTGGAAGATACCAAACTTAAATACCAAGTTTGGTATTTAACGGTCTTTTCGTTTTTGAGCTATTCTCTCCACAGACACACACACACACACACACACACACACACAGACACACACACGCACACACGGACCATTTTCCAAAAATGCTTTTTTTTGTTTCAGGGGGAACCAAAACATGTATTTCCAGTGAAATCTCGGTGTGGTATTTTTGGGTGAAATACAATACCTTCTCTATACACTATGTACATAGTACGTGTAGAGAAAGTAAAAATACATGAAAAAGGCAGCCTGTGTGCTTGCGTGTCTTTCCATAATTCTAAACGAGGTATATATAGGTATATGTATGTGTATGTGTGTGTCTTTCCATAACTCTAAACGAAAAGACACCAAACTTGTATTTACGTTAAACATATTTCAAGAGAGAAAGGACCCGAAAAACCCCGCACAGACGCATTTTCATGCACTACAAATCCCACATGCGGTCATACTGACAAATATAATGTGCACAATCTGTATGACTTTTGTGTAACTGAAAAACCGAAAACATACACAAAATATTGTTCCACAAGAATATATAACATCTTTTGTTTATATAAAAAGTTTGTGTCGACCATTCTGAGATATTCTATAATAGCTTTTTAAATCTATTGCTTTTTTTTAAATAAGTTACTATTCGTTTTTTTCTCATAGTGAATGATTAGATGAAGTGAATTGCTTTATATTTAATATAATTGAATTAGGGTTTTGAGTATTTTTGTAAATGTAAATATCTATAAATAGCTTTCATTAAGATTGAAATTATTTTTTATTTTATTTATAATTTTATCTGTAAAGATAAACCTCATGCCATTTTGTACCTACCTGCTTTATAAAAATTTGACATAACTGAAGCGTATTTCATCTATCTTCAACTACTACAAAATGTGTAAATGAACAATAAATTGTTATCTCCATTAACAGGAAGTAGAAAGAAAAATTAATGTGTTACATTCACATGACTTTTGGAATCATTCTGCAACAAACTATTCCTATATAGCTTGTATTTCTATCTACTTCATACTAATCGAAATAAACGTTAATAGAATGGCTTTATCATTTATTTCTATGGGAATAAGAAAATACGCATGACTAAGGCAATAGGAAAATCTTTTAAAAAGCTGGGGGCTATGTGATGGAATTGAAATTCTTTTTCCTTGCACGGTCAGGAGTAAAACAAAAACGAAATGTGACTTATCTCTCGACAGAATTCTAGGTATTGGAAAATTAAACCAATAACAAGGGATATCTCGGATATGATTAACTTCACAAAAATAAAATAGAGGACAAAAATTCCGTGTTTTAAAGACATTCTTCTACATTCTTTATAAAAACATTTTGTCTATCTCTATAGTATTTATGTTGTTATTAAAATTGCTAAGAGCCATTTTTCCATTTTTTTTTCCAAGTATGTGATAGTTTGGAATGAGAGATTCTCTTTAAAATCTTCGTGGTAGATCGTTAGAAGATGCTGTAGATTTAACGTTTAACCAACTTTACGTTTTGAGTTATGCTGACCACACACCGTACTTTTCTAAAAATGCCTTTTTTCACTCAAGGGACCCCGAAATGTGTACTTCCAGTGAAATCTTGGCATCGAAATTTGGTTGGAATGCAATACCTAGCTTCTCTTCCTACCACTTACTTGGTAGAGAAAGTAAACATGGTTTGTAAATGGTTTATGGAAGAGTAAAGAAAGGCATGTAAATGTTTTTACTCGGCTTTTCAATGGAAAACAAGTTATTGCAGTATAGAGACGTTAGATTATATAGTATCCTTAGCTTGCGAAACTATGTTTCTCTTACTGTTTATCTCAGTAGCCAGAAGAAAGTAACACAAAGTTATTTGTTACAGATCACATGTCGTCCCTGTGCAAAAACCACTTCCTTCAGCAACTGTACCGGAAGATCGACGGCGCCGTGCTCCAGTCGCAGAACGAGCGCAATCTGGACTGCGTCATCACCTTCCAGACACACTCCATCCTGCAACGTTTCATGCTTCGCTTTGACCTCCTCCAGTTGGACTGTAACGACCATCTTTTCATTTACGATGGCGCCCACGCTGTCGGAAACTACAAGGTGAGTCTGCCGATCTTGATCGTCCTGGCTTCTCTTCTTCCTTTCTCAGATTATGTGAATTCGCCAGTTCCAATCTATATATCAAATCATTCCTTGCACAGAACATAAATACCCCACATGGTTGTTTCCTGGGCAATCTATTATCTGGCTCTTAATGTATTCTTTCCATTTTATTTTCCTGTAATCTATTCTTTAATTAATTGAAAACATTTTCAAATGAGGTTTTATCTACTTACTGTTTTTTCTGCATATCTCTTAAATTGTTTCCACCCAGACTAATTGTGCGTTCATTATTTCCTTCTTCATAATTACATTCTCTAGCACATACCGGGTGGAAGCAAACTTGCTACATTTCTTCTAATATGTGCTTCATAGATGTATTACAAACAAAAAGTCTTAATAGCATTCTGTTCTTTGATCATCCGATTTCGAAAATATAAATGGTTTTTGATTCAAATTGAGTGCGTAATTCCAAAGGAATGTACGAAGATAATGGTATGTTACTTGTAAGACGTGTAGATTAGCGTATTTTGGTAGGAATTATGGGAGATCGCGCAGAGTTTCGAAATAATTAATCACTTAAACGAATTAAAGGGATATTCCAAGCAGCTTTTTCAGACATGAAGTAACTCGCCAACGCTGTGTTGGTGGTCATGGTTCTGAACCGGCTTCTAGATGTAAACACGCCGGTCGCTTGCAAATACGACGGAGGGCGGGGGATAACGAGTGCAACTGGCATTTTGATTGGCCTACACTGCTGTTATACCAGCAAGTGGCGTGTTTTTTTACTTTCTCTATGCGTACTATGTACATAGTGTATAGAGAAGGTATTGTAATGCACCCAAAAATTCGATACGGAGATTTCACCGGAAATACATATTTTGGGTCCCCCTGAATCCAAAAAAAAACATTTCTGGAAAAAGGTCCGTGTGTGTGCGAGTGTGTGTGTGCGTGCGAGTGTGTCTGTGGACAGCATAGCTTAAAAACGAAAAGACCGTTAAATACCAACGGTATATTAAATATATTTACCTGACAAATAGCAGGTATAGCTTGAATTTTCTGAGAATAGCCTCTGAAGATTACTTTATTCTGGGTGAATTTTACGGAATTTTGTATAAATGCTAAACCGTAAGAGTTAGACTAAAACTTATAACACAGTAAATGTAGACCACATTAAGATACACAATCCAGGTTATACAAATGCTTTTCGTGCAGTTGATCCTTTTTGAAATATTCCTTGTTTTTGGTTTCAGCTTTAAAATATGTGATCTGTTCCATTCATATGACTTTCTCTATATCTCTGAAACAAATTATTGTTAAAAAGTTTATGCTTCTATTTACTTCATACTAATCGAGGAAATAGTCCTATTACTTGCTTCCTTGTAATTAGAAGTGAAATAAGGGAGTATATTGGTTAAAGTGATAGTTAAAAGTTGGTTACTATGTGACTGGAGTTCCTTTGTTTGAATAATCTGGAATTGCTACATTTCTGTATGAGAAAAGTATGTTTTTAAAGTTGAAACCAAAAAACAAGAATATCCCAAAAACGAACCAATTTAACGGAATTTTGCATAACTGCTAATCCGTAAGACATGGACAAAAACTTACATCACAAAAAATGTAGACCACCTTAAAACACACAATTTAACTTATATATATTTTTTTCGTGGAGTAGATCGTTTTTTAGATACTCCTTGTTTTTGTTTTAGCTTTAAAAATCTTACTTTTCTCATATAGGAATTAACAATTCTTGTCCATACAAACAAAGGAACTTCAGTCACGTAGCAACCAACGTTTGACTTTAACGAATAGTACTGCCTTATTTCGCTTATACTTACAAGGAAGTAAGTAATAGGAATGTTTCTGCAATTTTTTTCTCGATTAGTATGAAGTAAACGAAGCATAAACTTTTTAACAATAATTTATTGCAGAGATATAGAGAAAGACATGTGAATGGAACACCTCAGATTTTTAATATTTGAAGTGTTATTTTTTACCATTAAAACCTCCATTTTAAAGGTCACGTTACAGGTGTTTAAATTGTAAATGGCTGAAACTAACTTCGGTATATTACTCTACAAGAACCACGGTATATTAATGTGTAAAAATCCAAAAATAAACGTTTTCATGGACTTCGGAAAATTGTCTAAGAATGGTCTAAGCATCAGGAGTTTACCCGGTTTAGCTATCGAATTTCATTGTTTCCCGTGAAGTCTCGTTGCATACATGCATCCCAATCCCTCTTAACATTTATAACCATTATTTTTATGCAAATGAACTTGATAGAATATTTTCTTTTCAAGCCTTTGCAACAAAAAAGTATGCATCGATTGTACTAAGCGTTTGCACGGAAACATATGAATAACAACATTGCGTTTGTCTTTAGCGTCGTACGTTAAAATAAAAACAAAATTTGAGGATAGGAGAGTATACGACCCTTTCTGAAATGAGCGATTCAATTACTGTGCATACCCTGTGGCGTTCGGAAGCTGTGCCTCACAAAAAAGGGAGAGAGGGCGAACAAAACGCTAGTAGTGAAATTTACGAATGTTCCCTTGTGTGTTTCGTGTATGTGTCATGTACTTTTCGACAGCAGGAAGGCTAGAATTTGAATTACTCTAGGGTAACAAATGGAGTCCATGAACTTTCCCACATTACTGTCCTCCACATCCCTGGCCAAGCAATAATTTCTCTTTGTTAGCTCGCAGAAGTTGGCATCACTTTATAGCGCCACATGGGTAGAAGCAGAGAGGACAAGAAAATGGGAGCAAATGCGCTGAATATACGTAGTAATACGAATGCAGCCTTAAAGAGCACCGGTGGTTAAACTGTATGTCTGAGAATTTCGATGTAGTCAAATGTTTATACCTTCTTTTTTTTTCTCATAATCCAACTTCACAGAGGCTTGTGTATACTCGCATACATAAAATGTGACTTTTAATAGAACATAGCTGTTTATGTTGGTACTGACAAATCTAGCCCCACCCTCGGTCAGCGTGATTTCCTCTGTTGCTCTAACATGACTCTAGTAACCGGATTGGCACTGTATTTTTTTCTCCCCCAAAGATGAACGAGCTGCCAACAGGGAACCTTAAAAGTAGCTGTCCATGTTCTCTCCAGCAGAGTACTCACAAAACTACGCTGTGTTGAATTGTGGTGCAAAAATAGGATATATATTTCTGTATAATGCTTAGGATTTGATATTAGTTCCTCTTTCCTTCTTCCCAATATTTGGTTGTGAGATCCACATGAAACTTGAGGGGTTTACAATTTATCAGATGAACTGTGCCCACGCCCTCTTTTTTAGGTATAATAAACATTTATGGAAATGCATTTGTCCAATTCTATAGAGTTATTTTACTAAGGACATCACCATTATTAATCTGATCACGTTGCTAGCTGTATTCCTATAGAGGTGGTAGCTTTCGCTTAAATCTCATCATTTTGCAATTTGGAATTTCATATTAAGGTAACATGAATTTGTTTTTTTTCTTTAAATCCGTTTTACTCGTTCATGTAAATTTCAGTTTCTGTGTTAATTTGCGATTCATGTTGCCAACATATTGCTTTATTGTCATTTTCTCACCTCTGCGGGTTGGTTGGGATTTACTGGAAATATTTTATTCCCCGTAACACATAATATAATGAAAATGTAGAATGAAAGACAAAACTTGTTCTTTTAAGTAATTTAAATATTGCATTTTCATGCCGCATGTCGAGTTTCTTATTGGCATTCAATGGCGATAAAATGTTTAAGCGTCGTTCAGTTTATTGGCCCGTGCATATAATTTTCACTCCATTCTCTAAAAGATCAAATTATTTGTATTTTTTAGTCCATCTTGTGTATCAGTCGTAGCGAAACTTTTTTATAAAGGCGGTATCCGAAGCATTCTTTAATTTCACATCGGTTATAACATAATTGAATGGTTCGTTTTTGTATTCCTGTATTATTTTTGGTTAAAAGACTCAAGTAAAACGTTGTTTTTCCTTTTTTTTTTTTCCGTAGTCTGCTTACCCTCCCCGTGTTTAGAACTTACACCCCCACTAGAACTAGAGGTCAGAAACCTGTCGGGGAGCCAACGGCACGAAACCACAGAATGGAGAACCTAGAACGGTTGGTTCGGCTCGTAGTCAGGCATGAACATGAAGAAAGGAATGATATGAAATTAAAGTGAAATGGATGATAGAGCAATTGGTGGAATGAGTGGCTGAGGAAACCGGAAGACCCGGAGAAATTCGGCCCACACGCAGCTTCGTCCCCCACAATTCCCACACGCGGACGCTTGGGATCGAAACCGGACAGCCTAGATCGGAGGCGGGCTGTCTAACCGCTCACCCACGGCGCCGCCTTAAGTAAAAATCTCAAATGTGATTTTAAGGCGAGGAAGTACTACATCTGGGACCAAAAACAATATATACTCTATTTTTAACTGTTTCAATTTCAGATTTACAGAGTCAATAAAGTTTAATGGAGTAGACTTTAGTTTCTCTATCACAAAATCTTATGCAGCGAAATCTCACTGGGAATTCACGTCTTGAGGACTTCAAGACACACAAAAAGCATTTTCAAGAAAAGTCACTTTTTGTATGCGTTCGTTCACAATACAATTCGAACACGAACATTATGATAAATTCGACATTTTATATTTACGTCAAAACCGGTTTATGTCCTTTACGTGTATAAGTTTTCAGTGTTTTATATCCTAAATGTATCTAAAGATTTTGTTTAAAATATCATGTGTTTCAGCTGTGTGCATGACAGTAAAACGAACATCATGAATTTTCCGAAAATTGCCCATGAAGTTTTCTTCGATCTGATTAATTTCGTATACTTTTGTGTAATAAATAGACAACAGCTCAGTGCGCAAAATAAATGTAGCTTTCTATTTTTGTGACATTAATCTCTTTCGAAAATTCGTTGTTATTAATTTAAAATTTTAAATTGTTTATACGTTTTACTTTCTCTAGCACTTACACTAACGTCATAAAAAGTGACTCATTCTCCTAGATCGCAATGCTGTATTTCTCTGCGTAAGCCTTCCGTCTTCAGGTAAACTATTTCGGATTCCAATTAGCCACTATCAGCTGTCTATATGACTTAACCAATAGACGATGGTTATAATCTATGATTGGATTTCATCTCTATGTAAGTGTTTCGCTACAGGAAAACACTAAAATAAGTATTCCACAGCTTTCTAGTGGAAGAGATTAAGATTTATTTGCATCTGTGGTTAAACTATATAACGAGCTACAAAGTTAGTATGAGAGCGACGAAGTTAAAGTTATTGGCGTTACTGAACGGAAGAAAGCCCGAAAACATACAGTTAAAGGTATAATGCCAACCTGCGGCAGAATAAATATCAATATTTTATGGAATATAAGGATTAATAGTATTTGCAGTTTTTTGTGGAAGAATTTTACATTGTATAAGTGCCTAGTGGATAGAATTATGCTCGGAAGCTATGCTGGTATGATGCTACCTATATATTTTGTGAACACCAACATAAAACAGCTGACTTCCTTTATGAGCCACACCTTATGCACATCAACATACGTAGCAGGTGGAAAAGGAATTGCATTACTTCCTAACATTTGATATGAGATTTGACTGAACTGAAATACCAAATTTGGCATTTAAGTTCAGCATATTCCAAGGACGCGACACGAATATTTTAAGGAAAATCCCTCTCGCCCCAAACTACCCTTTATATGGAACACTTTTTTAAATTTTCGGACTTCTCAAAAATAACTCAATGACTTAAATATATTAAATATATTTTCAACAAAATAAAATGTATGTCTTGAATTTTCTGGGTATAACCCTACAGTCCTCTTCATTCTAAATCAACTTCGCATAGCTAGTAAATCGTAAGAGATAGGAAATATGTTACTACATATTAAAGCGCAAAATTCTTGATATTCATTCTTTTGTGGAGTTAAAATATTTCCAAACATTCCTTGTTATTGTTTTAAATTTTACTGTACTTAAAACGTTCTCAAATAGGAGGTTGTCATTCGTATTTATTTTTGTTCTCCTCACCAAGTAAAGAACGCAGAATTTCAATGTTAATGCTAAGTGACCAGTTTTAAAAGATTTGACTGTCACTTTATCTTAGTATATTACCTTATTTCCCTCGTACCTTCTTAATTAGCATGGAGTGGATACAAGAAGCAACTTATGTAAGAATATTTTCTTTTTTGCAGAATAGGTCAAGAAATCATATCAATGAAACCAATAAGATCTTTTAATTTTGAGAGACTACACCGTACTACTCAAAGAAGGCTGCGCATTAATGTAAATGTTGTCGAAAATAAAACTTCCCGTGTTTACTATAGGTAATAGGTGGAGAAAGCAATGCGGGCTTCATGAATCTGTAAGCCAGGGTTAAATCAGACTGTGCCAGTGACGTATTCTCGAATGAGTTAGCATTTGGGTGTTGACCAACGCTCACGAAATATCCGCTGCTGGACAAGCATATAGACCGAGCCAAAATTAAGAGTTTAATGATCTGTGAATCATTATCAACAGATGCTGCTCCATATTCTCAAAATAAATGAGCTTGATCAAAGTGCCAATCCGACGCTGGTGGCCAGTTCGTCATTAGAACTCTTGAAGGAAACAAAAACAAAAGTCGAGCTTTATCTTGGTGCACTCGACTCTTCTGGAGTGTTCCCGGAGGAAAAGGAGAGAAATCCGGTGGTTTCCACTGCTACCAACCTTGTGTAAATATTTTCCCTGGGCATGCAGCGCGGGCTCAGGTGAAAAACAAGATGAAAGAAGGAAAGAAAAGAAAGAAAAAAAAAACAGAATTTTCCTAGTTGACGGCGAACGGCAGAGCAGTGACATGTTCCGCCGACAGAAAAATAATAATCAAAAGATTTTATTGAGGAAAGAAACTCTTCCATTCAGGAGCCTACATTGATGTTTCTTTTAATTACTCTCTTTAAAGGTGTTAAACACAGAACGTTTTATTTTCCTCGTTTTGCGGTATTTCTTCAAAAGGCATGTGTAAATTATACCTTCCGGAAAGAAAGAGAAACGCAAATCCTTAAATGCAAATGATAAGAAAACAGTTTTGTGACAGAAAACTTGTGGATATTGCGTTTAGTGATTGATTGCGAGTTTATATTCTAAATAATTTTATTCGCTAAAACATTTTACTTTATTTTTTGCTTTCCCATAGTAAGAAGAGAATGTATTGCATTCCACTCCAAAAAAAAATCTGATGTGTTCCATTCACATGACTTTCTCTACATCTCTGCAACAAATTAATGTTAAAAAGCTTATGCTTCTATTTACTTCATTTTAATCGAGAACAAATAACAGAAATAGTATTATTACTTGCTTCTCTGTAAGTAGACGGGTAATAAGGGAGTACTATAGGCTAAACTGATAACCATAAGCTGGTTGCTATGTGACTGAAGTTCCTTTCTTTGTATGGACAGGAATTTGTATGAGAAAAATATCATTTTTCAAAGCTTAAACCAAAAACAAGGAATATGTCAAAAACTCCTTGGAAAAAATATACATGACATAAATTGTGTATTTTAATGTGGTCTGCATTTTTTGTGTGTGAAGTTTTTGTCCATCTCTTACGTTTAGCAGTTATGCAAAATTCCATAAAATTAATCCAGAATAAAGTAGTCTTGAGAGGCTTTTCCCAGAAAATCCAAGATATAAATTTTATTTGACATGTGAATATCTTTAATATTTGAAATTTTAATCAAAATAGAGCCATTTTTAACATAATCAAATTTTTCGGAAGAAGTTTCATGTAAAGGGTAGCTGGAGTGGGGGGATTTTCTTGACACACCAATCTCATAAAAGAAAGTTTTAGATTAAACTTTGGCCAATATTGAGCTTAGAGTTAGTATTCTTTCCTTATCTCTTTCCTTTTGCATTTTTACTTTCTCTATACGTAATATGTAAATAGCGTATAGAGAAGGTGTTGTAATGCACCCAAAAATTCAATACCGAGATTTCATCTGAAATACATGTTTTGAGAACCCTGAATAAAAAAAATTTTGCAAACTTGTCCGTGTGTGTCTGTGTATGTATGTGTTTGTGGCAGCATAGCTCAAAAACGAAAAGACCGTTAAAAACTAAACTTGGTATTTAAGTGTGGTAACTTTCGAGGATGTGACACGAAGATTTTCAAGAAAATCCTTCAACCCACAACAACCCTTTACATGAAAAAACAATCGAAAACTTGATTTTTAAAAAATGGCTCTAACGGTTTTGATTAAAATCTCTTATATTTAAGATATTTACATAACAAATAAAATTTATATATTTCATTTTCTGGGAACAGCCTCTGAAGACATGTTTATTTTGAATGAACCTTACCGAATTTTGCATAACTGCTAAACCATAAGAGATAGACAAAGCTTACCACATACAAAATGTAGAGCTTGTTAAAATCCACAGTTTATCTTATATACTGTTTTTTCGTGAGGTTGGCCGTTTTTGAGATATTCCTTGTTATTAATTTCAGCTTTAAAACACTTATAGGTTTCTCACACGGGAATTTGTCAACTCCTGTCCATACAAACAAAGGTACTTCAATCACATAGCAACCAGATTTTATAAGATTTAACTATCGATTTAGCCTATTGTACTCCCTTATTTCCCTTTTGTTTATAAGGGAGCAAATAATAAGACCCTTTCTGCTAATTGTTTCTCGATTAGCATTGAGCAAATAGAAGAATAAGCTTTTTAACAATAATTGATTGTAGAGATGTCAAGAAAGTCATGTGAATGGAACACATTAGATTTTTTTTTTCTTTTCTTCTTTGGAAGATACGTTACGTTACAGCAGTTTAGTTAAATAGCCCTAGATGGCTGATAAGTGAATGCTCATCATGATACATCCAAGTGATTCAAGTGCTTATGTTTCCGTCGCAGTGGAACACAACAAAACAAATAAAATAAAACTTGGTCCAACTTAAAAAACCGCAGTGTTTTCCAGGTCTGCGTACGTATTTAGGTCGGAGTACAATGACGGTGGAGCTGTGTTGGCAACATTGATCCGGCTTTTCCATCCCAGAGGGGATTCCCCCCTGCTGCCATGACGGACGGGGGATTTACGTGGTCTCTTCGTTATAGCGGCCTGCCCTACATTCCCACATTTAATAAAATCTCCCTAATAAATGATACGTATATTTTATCCATCATATTTAACGGTAACTCGGTAATACGTTGTCCAGAGCAGGTATTATAGCAGGCCTTTGTTTTTTCATCAACGCATGCACTGAAAGGCTGTCAACGCAATGGTATGTGCTTCCCGGTGGTCTTCATTTTAAGGTCCGATGTACATATCTTGGAGAAAAGTCACTTCAAAACATAAGGCTGAGTAAGTTTAATTTTATTCAAGGCACATCAGATACAAAACCATCATTGTGATGCATATTTAAAACGCTTTTGTCTATTTTTTCTTTCCATTGTATTTTTTATATCAACTATTATTCAAATTTAATTTAGTATCTCAAAATTAATCACATTATTTTGACGTTAAATACCACCCAATGGGTACAAAAGTAAACTATTTTTTCCTCAGTATTCGAGAAAATGTATAGATTTTAACCTTTCACCCTGCTACTACATACTTAAGTAGAGAAAGTATTTGTATTCAATCCAAAAGTAAACTATGTTTTTCTTGGTGTACGAGAAAATTTATAGATTTTAACTTTTTACCGTTCTGCTACATAATTAGTGGAAGTATTTGTATTTCACCCAAATATTCGATTTCGAGGTTTCACCGGGAACAAGTTTTGAGTTCCCTGAATCATGAAAGCATTTTGCACAGAGTAGTTGTGAACAGTATAACTCAAAAACCAAAAGTCTGCTTGATGCGACTCTTGAAATTTAAGTTCAGATCTCCTGGAACGAAGATCTTAATGAAAAACCGAGAGCCCAAAATACCCTTCTCGTTGAAAAGTTTTAAGTTATTTTGGATTTTTCTTTAACGATTTTGATTCAAATGTTATTAGAGGTGTTTTCATTTTATAACAATTATAATATTGAATTTTCTGGCAATCGCCATGAAGTTTTCTTCATTCTGAATGACGTTCTTTGATACACCGCAATTGAGGGACAAAAATTACTGCACAAAAAATATACTCTCGTCTAAACACAAGTTAAACAAATGTTTGTAGTGTTTACAAAGTATGAGATATTTTTACTTCCTCTATACGCACTATGTACATAGTGTATAGAGAAGGTATTGCACTCCACCCAAAATTCGATACCGAGATTTCACCGGAAATATATCTATGTTTTAGGGTCCCCTGTAACCAGAAAAAGCATTTTCAGAAAAAAGTCTGTGTGTGTCTGTGAACACGATAACTCAAAAACGAAAAGTCGGTAAAGTACCACACTTGGTATTTAAGTTTAGTATCTTCCAGGGATGCGACACGAAGCTTTTGAGTAAAATCCCCCCTCCAAACTACCCTTTACATGGAACTTTTTTCGAAAATTTTGATTTTCTAAAAAATGATTTTGATTAAAATGTCGTATATTAAAGATATTTACCTGACAAATAAAATGTATATCTTTAATTTTCTGGGAATAGCCTCTGAAGACTACTTTATTCTGGACGAGTTTTACGGAATTTTCCATAGCTGCTAAACCCTAAGTGATAGACTAAAACTTACCGCACCAAAGATGTAGAGCACGTTAAAACACACAATTTATGTTATATACATTTTTCTGGTAGAGATGATTGTTTTTGAATTATCCCTTGTTTTTGATTTCACCTTTAAAAAACTTATGCTTTTCTCACACAAGAATTTGTCAACTTCTATCCATACAAACAAAGGAGCCTCAGTCACATAGCAACCAGATTTTGACAGTCACTTTAACCTATGGTACTCCCTACTTACAAGGAAGCAAGTAATAAGACTATTTCTGCTATTTTTTTCTCAGTTAGCATGAAGTAAATAGAATCATACTCTTTTTAACAACAATTTGTTGTAGAGCTATAGAGAAATTCATGTGAATGGAACACATCAGATTTTTTGTTATTGGTTTGAATAAAGACATCACATAGGATCTGACTTTTATATCGATTTAATCTATTGTAGTCTCCTTACACTTACAATGAAATGTTTAATGATCTATATATCGATTAACAAAAAATAGAAGATTGCCTCTGTGTTCGAATGATCAGCGAGCTGTCTTCTCATACGGAGGTGCCTGGGACGGGGAAGTTTTCTCTAACCTGAATCATTCCCTATCCTTTACATTGTCTGGAGCTATGCAGGTGAGAGTGAATATGTGTGTGTGTGTGTGTCTGAAGAAAGGGAAATGATTAAAAGCCCAATGTTAAATAACGTTTAGTCAACGAGCTTCCGCAAAATAAAAAGTATTTTGTATGGAAAGCAGAAGAGTGGACAGAGAAAGTCATGTAAGTGCCTCATATCGCATGCCTGTTTTACTGCTAGGGGTTACATAAAGAATGCATCAGTCCATTCACAATGAAATTAACAGCTCAAAACTTATACGTGAACATAACCTAAGAATAACTGTCATTGACAATCACAAATGGCAATATCAAGACAACATGAAACAACTGAACTACGAGGGCAGCTTGCACAGCGACTTCGGACACATGAAGTTCTGTATATATCTATCTATCATTTACTAAGTGTTCGCTGCCCTATTGAACTTTTTTTTTTGCTGTGATTTTTATAGATATCCTATGATTACTAGCCTGTAAACCTAGACAGAAATACTGTGAGCCAATCACCACACGGTAATGGAAAATTTGATGATACATGGCAGGATGATCACGGTGGGAATCGCACTCTGGCTGGTTGGTTTCATATATTTGTCGTGGACATTACTTGCAAGCTTGGAATTTCCAAACTTCTAAGTTTACGTCTAATTAATGTTAATTACTTCCTCGACCACGTATGTACAATGTACATAGTAGGTAAAGAAGGTATTATATTCCACCAAAAATGTGACACCGAGATTTCACCGCAAATAACAGGTTTTGAGGGCCCCTGAATAAAAACATGTTTGCAAAAAGGTCCGTGTATATATGTGTGTATATATACCTGTGATCATAATAACTCAAATACGTAATGTCGGTTGAATAATAAACTTGATATTTAAATTAAGTAACTTCCAATGATGTGACTCGAAGATTTTCAGGAAAATCCCATCAACCCCAACTACCCTTTAGTGGAACAATTTTCGAAAATGTTGATTTTCTCAAAAATAGCTCTAATGATTTTTTATTGAATAACCACATACTTAAACAATTGTAAATTTTGAATTTTATGGGAATAACCTCTGAAGAGCTCATTATTCTATACGAATTGTCCTGAATTTTGCCTAACTGGTAAACCGTAAGAGAGAGACAAAACTTACTACATGAAATATGTAGATCTCGTTAAAATACACAATTATGTCATATACATTTTTGTAGACATAGCTGTTTCCGAGATTTTACTTCTTACTGTATTCAGTTTTAATCTGCTTAAATTGTTCTCGAACGAGAAATCATATTTCTTTAATATATCTTTTGTTTTACTTTTCTCCCTGTAACGAGAACCGACTTTCAATTATTTCACATAGCTATCAGCTTTTAAAATATTTCATCTTTCCTTTAATCTTGTGCACTTCAATGTTTTCCTTCAACTTATAAGAAAGCAATTAATAATGCATTTCTGCTGTTTAATTTTACTGCCACATTGTATATAAAAATAATCTTTGTAAGAATAGTTTGTAAAAAAACAGGTAAAGAAAGTCATGTGAATGGGACACATCAAATTTTGTATGCTTACGTTATTAATTCTGAATGGTTTCATTACAATACATATTATATAATTTTTAAATTACGTAATGCTTACGGTAACTTTCGTTGTGAATGGAGTCTTAGTCTGGAGAAATTTCTAGAAGCTTGGAGTAGTTTTAGGCCAGGGCATTGGATAGAGTAATGGCGGCGATATATTGGAGTGGCGGAAGGGGAGGGAACTGAAGTGTCAGCTGTTGGTTGTTTTAAGTGGTTGTAATTTGACTAGCTGTTTCACTGCGAGGTAGTGTAGACTGTTCGAGAAGCCACATGTTTTGGCGGCAGCTCATCTAGGAAACACAGACGGGAATAAATTAATTTAAATCGAGAGTTCCTATAGATACTGATTATAATAAACAGAATAAACTAGTGCTCGAGAAACAAACGATCAGAGGTTGCTCAGGAATATTGTCCAAGAATCTTGGTATAAGGGACCCATGAGCTCGTTTCAGAGTATTCGCATTTCGTTTGGTATTTTGCACCAATTAGTATTTTCTCTACATTTTATTGAAAATGTTTCACTACATTCGCAAATGTTTACGATATGGGATTTAAGTCTTGTTTGTAAACAAATTGTTTCCATTTGCCTACGCTACGTGCTGTTCACAACACTGATCTCTTTAACCCGTAGCCCTTAAGTTTCTCTACACGTACTATGTACCTACATAATGTGTAGAGAAGGTATTGTAATGCACTCAAAAATTCCATACCGAGATTTCACCGAAAATACATGTATTGAGTCTTCCTGAATCCCAAAAAATCTTGTGTGTTCCATTCACATGACTTTCTCTATAGGTCTGCAAAAAATTGTTGTTAAAAAGCTTATGCTTCTATTTACTTCTTGCTAATTCAGAAAAAATTAGCAGAAATAGTCTTATTACTTGCTTCCTTGTAAGTAGTAGCAAAATGAGGGAGTGCCATAGGCTAAAGTGATAGTCAAAAGCTGGTTGCTATGTGACTGAGGCTCCTTTTGTTGTATAGACAGGATTTGAAAATTCTTGTGTGAGAAAAGCATAAGCTTTTTAAGCGTGAAATCAAAAATAAGGAATAACTCAAAAACGATCAACTCTACGAGAAAAACGTGTATATCAAAAATTGTGTGTTTTAACGTGCTCTACATCTTTGGTGTGGTAAGTTCTTTAGCAGCTATGCAAAATTCCGTAAAAGTCATCCAGAATAAAGTAGTCTTCAGAGGCTATTCTCAGAAAATTCAAGATATATATTTTATTTGTCAGGTAAATATCTTTATTTATGACATTTTAATAAAAAGCGTTGCAGCCATTTTTTAGAAAATAAAAATGTTCGAAAAAAATTTCTATGTAAAGGGTAGTTTGGGGTAGGGAGATTTTTCTCAAAATCTTCGTGTCGCATCCCTGGAAGATACTAAACTTAAATACCACATTTAGTACTTTTCCGACTTTTCGTTTTTGAGTTATCGTGTTCAGACACACGGACACGCACACACACACGGACTTTTTCTGAAAATGCTTTTTTTAGATAAAGGGGACTCTAAAACATATATTTCCGGTGAAATCTCGATATTGTGGAGTGCAATACCTCCTCTATGCGCTACAATTTTAAAAAAAGGTCAGTGTGTGTAGCTGTGTGTGTATGTCTGTGGACAGCATAGCTCAAAAATGAACTTGGTAAGAAGATTTTCAATAAAATACCCCTATTCCAACTGCCCTTTACGTGGAACAATTTTTGGAATTTTTGATTTTCTCAAAAATAGCTCTAGCGATTTTAATTAAAAAACGTATATTAAAAATATTTAAATGAAAAATAAAACTTGTATCTTGAATTTTCTGGGAATAGCCTCTGAAGACCTGCTTGTTCTGAATGAATTTTGGTGATTTTTGCATAACTGGCAAACTATAAGAGACAAAAACTTACTGCACAAAATATATAGATCTCAATAAAACATATTTGTGTCATACACTTTTTTGTAGAGCTGAAGGTTTCCGAGATATTTCCTTGCTATTGGATTCAGATAGTTATATTTTTCTCATACGGGAGTTTGTCAACTCCTATCCATACAAACAAAGGAACTTCAGTCACACAGCAACCAGCCTTTGGACTATCACTTTAACTTACGATACTTCCTTATTTCCCTTCTACTTACAACGAAGCAGGTAATAGGAATATTCTGCTAATGTTTTCTCTATTGGCTTGAAGTAGATAGAATAAAAAACCTTTGAACAATAATTTGTTACAGAGATGTAGAGAAAGTCATGTGATTGTAACACATTAAATTTTTTCTGACACTGCGCTAAAGTAACAATGGATATGTTTACTGATTAATAAATGACCAATAGGCACCTCGTGAATGGGTTGTTGAATGCAATGGAAGAGCGGCAAAAGAAGCTATGCTGAGCTGTTTCCGCACCGACGGAAGCCACATCACAAGAAATGTGTTAGAGCGGAAGAGGTTGGCCGTGCGAGGTGTGTCAGAAAACCCGTTCTGGAAAGAATGTGTTACACGCCATTGATTGCAATCCTGCTGCTATTAGTTGGCGCGTTGTACGAGTTCTGAACACAAGCCAATCAACTGTTTTGAGAGTGGTACATCAGCAGTTGCACAGCTATCATCCATAGAAAGTGCAGACATTGCAGTCGGTGGATTTCGAGTAGAGTTTGCAAATTGGTTCCTACAACAATGTGGTACTATTTTCTTGCTTTAGTGGTGTTCACAGTCGAGGCCAAGTTTACAAGAGTGGGTATGTTCAACAAGAGGAATAGCTCTTATCCTGAGAAGACGAATGACGAGTAACTTTAAGCTCCATGAACCTTGAGATCATTCAAGCATCATTTCACCAATGCCATTATCGTCCGATATTACCAAACAGGTTGAAAGACGTTAAGCTACAAAAAAAAAAAAAAAAAAAAAAAAAATAGGAAGAGCAATGAATGGGATTACGAAAATCCACACACACTGGCTGTCAATCCTTATAAAAGCAGTTTGCTGGAGCATATTTGCGCTGCTATGGTCAATAATTTTGTGATTGTACCTAGGTACTTACTGATACACTGATCAGTGTCGTGTACCAAATTTCTTCAACACGTCCTCCCACAGTTCCAGAAAATGTGCATCTGAGAATTCATCAGCATATTAACAGCAATTTAATCTATATTTAAATAAATTCTTATGGAATTCCATCGGATCCTAATAATGTTACCAAAATGTGTATAATTTTTTATAATTAATGGTAAACAAATAAAATAAAGTTTGAAAAACTATTCAATTTCTTAACAAGACTCAGAATAATTCTGTCATGTAAATGGTTGCTAAGATTGACGCAGTCACGGCCAACGTTGGACTACTTGAGCGCGTAAGACAGCCGTTGGTGCATTGCTATACATTTTATGGTAATCACGGAGGTTGACATTTTGAAGAATACCATAAGGGAACAGTTCTGCATTGACAGATCAGATTGTACACCTATGATATATATTTCGTTCTGGTTCTGGTTCATCCTGAATAATGTAAACTAATCGTGTTTGCTATTTATGAGTATCGTTTTCATTTTCTGCCAAGCAAACAAAAACATATTTACTTTCTCTGCACGTACTATGTACATAGCGTATAGAGAAGGTATTGCACTCCACCCAAAATTTCGATACCGAGATTTCACCAGAAATATATGTTATAGGGTCCTCTGCATTCAAAAAAAGCATTTTCACAAAAAGGTCCTTGTGTGTGTCCGTGTGTCTGTGAACAGGATAACTCAAAAACGAAAAGTCGGTAAAATCCCAAAATTGATATTTAAGTTTAGTGTCTTCCAAGGATTCGACACGAAGATTTTGAGAAAATCCCCCCACAATAAACTACTCTTTACATGGAACTTTTATCGAAAATTTTGATTTTCTCAAAAATTGTTCTAAGGATTTTGATTAAAATATCATATATTCAAGATATTTGTCTGACAAATAAAATAAATATCTTGAATTTTCTGGGAATAGCCTCTGAAGACTACTTTATTCTGGATGAATTTTATGGAATTTTATATGACTCTTAAACTGGAAGAGATGGAGAAAAACTTACCACACAGAAAATGTAGAGCACTTTAAAACACACAATTTATGTTAAATGCATTTGTTCGTAGAGTTGATCGTTTTTGAGATATTCCTTATGTTTGGCTTCAGCTTTAAAAGAACTCATACCTTTTCTCACACAGGACTTTGTCAATTCCTGTCCATACAAACAAAGAACCTCAATTACATAGTAACCAGCTTTCGACTGTCACTTTAACCTATGGTACTCCCTTATTTCGCTTCTGCTTACAAAGAAGCAAGTAATAAGACTATTTCTGCTAATTTTTTTCTCGATTAACATGAACTAAATGGAAGCATAAGCTTTTTAACAGCGATTTAATGCATATATGTAGAGAAAGTCATGTGAATGGAACACATCAGATTTTTTTAATTATTACCCTCTCTTCATAATAAAGGGTACATAGGCAAATATAGTATTCACTTCACCCAAAAATTCGATATCGAGATTTAACCAGAAATATACCTTTTAAAGTTTCCTGTATCCAAAGAAAAAGCATTTTGACTTTCTCTGCTTAGTACATAGGTAGAGAAGGTTTTGCACCCCATCCAGAAATTCGATACCAAGATTTCACGGAAAATACATATTTGTGTCCCTTGTATCGAAAAAAAAAACTTTCTTAGATGAAGGTCTGTCTGTACGTGTTCTTCTTTTACATGGAAAAATTACGAAAATGTTGATATTCTCAAAACGGTAGTAACGATTTTGATTAAAATACCGTATGTTAAAGTTATGTACATGAAAAATAAAATGTGTATTGAACTCTCTGGAAATAGCCTCTGAGGCCCTCTTTATTCTCAATGAATGTTGCTGAATTTTGCATAACTGGTAAACTGTAAGAGTAGACAAAAACTTATCATACAAAAATGTTGGTCTCGTTAAAACAAACAATTTTAAGTTTTCTACATTTTTTCGTGGAGTTACCATTTCCGAAACATTCCTTGTTATTGTTTCAATTTTAAAATGCATAAAAGCTTCCTCAAACGGAAGTTTATAAACTCCTGGCCATATTAACCAGCTTTTAAAGGTTTTTAAAATCGCTTCTGCCTAATGTATTCCCTTATTTCCCTCCTTCTTACAAGAAAGCAAATAAAAAGACCATTTCTGATAATGTTTATCTCGATTAACATGAAGTGTGGAGAAGAATACCCTTTTTAACAATAATATGGAGAGGTACAGACAGACTAAAAAATTCAATACTATGGCATTGAATTCAAATTCCGGCTATGTCATTGAATATTTTTGGTTTTACTCCTCAAACTTCTGTCCTACTCACGGCTGGTATGAAATAACAATTCAAATAATAACAGTTTGTTACAAATATTTAGAGAAAGTCATGTGAATGAAACACGTCAGACTATTTACTTTGCTCAGAGAATATCTTGATAGAAGGTGCGTCGGGTATTGTCGACTGTAGCGATGTGCAACTGAAGTCTGGCACCTACCTCAAGGCTCACTGCTTCTCATCTTGTCTTCGTTGTTGTTGCATTAATTGGCCAACATTTTTCTAGCTACTCTTACTTCGGGCGGGTTAATGAAAACTAAATAAGCCACATATTTCTGCTTGTCTGAATATATTCCCTTTAAACACCAATGAACTTTCTAGCCAGTTTCGTATTATAATTTTCCAGACCTCCTTGCGATAGAGCACATTATGTATTGGATAGGTAGAGTCAGACTCAAAAATGCAATGCCATAGTCGGGATTTGAACCACGGATCTCCCGGTCTCTAGCCGGTTGCTCTATCACTGAGCTACCATGCAATAGGCCGTTGAATTTCTCAACTGACTCGCATGTTTCCCGGTAAACCATAAGGTGATCTCAAATTATTTTGTGATGACAACCCCGATGGCGACTTACAATGTTGTAACTACTTTAAATCCTAGGATTCATAGTATAGCTAACTTGGTATTGGTTTAATTGTTATTTCACACAAACCGTGTATAGGACAGGAATTGCATAAGTAGAGTCAGACTGAAAATGCAATGCCATAGCCGGTCTCTAGCCGGTAACATTGAGCTACCATGGTAACATGCCTGCATAAGCATTGAATTTCTTAACTGACTCACATGTTTCCCGGTAAACCACAAGGTGATCTCAAATTATTTTGAGACGACAACTAGGGACCGGGAGATCCGTGGTTCAAATCCCGGCTATGGCATTGAATTTTTCAGTCTGACTCTACCTATCCAACTCCTGTCCTACACACGGATTGTGTGAAAAAACAATTAAATCACATTACATATTATTTCCGTTACGTTCCTACTCATTTGTATATGATATAAGCCGAGATGTGAGATCTGAAAAGTGTGTCAGTGTGATCCCTGGTGAAACTGGCGTGTGATGATCAAAATTGAGGGTGAGTATCTCGGAAACGCCCACCTTTTATACTCTGCCAGACTGACATTAAAATTCCCCGTATACAGTACAAGATGTTCTCCATTGTCTACTTTTCTTCTTTTCTTTTTCCTTTTTTTAGTATCTTATGAAGAAAAATATGTTATGCTCCATTCACATGACTTTCTCTCTATAACAAATTATTGTTAATAAGGTTATTCTTCTACTTCATGCTAATCGAGATAAACATTAGCAGAAACGGTTTTATTACTTAATTCGTTATAGGTACAGGAGAAATTAGGCGATACGCTAGAATAAAACCGACAGTCAAATGCCTCAAAATATGGTTGCTATAAAAATCCGATTCTTTGCCTGGTCAGGTGTTGACAAGTTCCCGTATGAGAAAAGCATCAAGTATTTTAAAACTGAAATCAATAACAAGGAATATCTTAAAAACATTCAACTCCAGAAAAATATGCATATAACTTCATTTTTGTGAAGCAAGTTTTTGTCATTTCTTACGGTTTACCAATTATGCAAAAGTCCACAAAATTCATTGAGAATAAAGATGTCTTTAGAGATTATTCCCAGGAAATGCAAGATATACATTTTATTTGTCATGTAAATATCTTACATATAAGAGATTTTAATCAAAATCTTACAGCTCTTTTTGAAAAAATCAAAGTTTTCGAAACTTTTACTTGTAAAGGGTAGTTGGTTGGGTGTGTTTTCTTGAAAATATTCGTGTCGCATCCATGGAAGATTCTGAACTTAAATACCAAGTTTGATATTTAACGGACTTTTCGTTTTTGAGCTATGCTGTTCAGAGACACACACACGCACACACGAACCTTTTTCTAGAAATGCGTTTTGGATTCAGAATTCCAAAACACGTATTTCCGGTGAAATCTCGGTATCGAATTTTTGGGTGTAATACAATACCTTCTCTATACATTATGTTTATAGTACGTGTAGCGAAAGTAAAAATAATTAATTTCATTTTTTCAGACAAATATATAACTTTAGGGATTCCCTATTATCTCTGTGTCTTTCTAATACTACCTACCGAACTCGAAAAAGAATTGTGTTTTTTGTGTTTTTTTATACTTGCCTAGCCTACACTCTGCAATGGAGTTTGCAGCCTCTATCTTTGTTATCTTTACAAGATTCAATTCTGCATATATATATAATATTTTTGAGATAATAATTTTCATACTTATTTACCTGCCTGTTTATATATACCTATCCCAAAATTCTCTTATTCGCTGTTCTATCTTAATTAGTCTATGTTATTCTTAATTAGTATATTTCTCTTTCTAACGTACTTCTTGCAGTTACATCTACAAGGGAGGTCATGTAATTAAACTCAGTAACCATAACAATACACCTCAGCTAGCATGTTATTTGAATTACAGGAAATCCAGCAGACAATATTCTACGGATTTAAATGTGCTAACGATAAATGATAGAGCGAGAATAAACTGAAGATTGTCTCCGCCAACGGCTGAAAAAAGTAGGAGAGGAAAATCAAAGTCAGCATATTATTAAACTTCTCTTATGCTTTCTTCGGGCCATGGTAGGCAGTTGTCTACTTGCTTCAAAATAGTATCGATTCATTGGTTATATAGCTGTATTTCATCTTACTTTGCCTTTCAAGAATTACACCTATACCCTTGTCAGGATACCACAGTGGAAGTTTTAATCCAGAAACCTACAAATACAACCTCCTTAGTCCATCAACCCATTGGCCAGTAGTTAAATGTACAAGATGGTTCACCTGTCCCTTATTCTCTGGTTTTATGCAACACGCAGTTCACAGTATAACCTGAAAACATCGTACCATCGTTCTGCATGTCAACATTATAAATTTTGGCAGTGCAAGTCATAGCTAAATAGTAGCTTATTTCGTTAACGCGCGGTGTTAGTATGAGTTCTAAAATGATTGATTCAGGTTCGAAACTTACCAAAATGTTGACAATCTTCCTGATTTGACACAAAGCCAAATGAGATGTTCGAACATTTTGTAACTTGTTTATTTGTTTTATTGTTGTTCTCTTTACTTAAGTTTAATCTAGCTTTATCAGTCCAGTTACAGGAAATACATATTCATTCAGTTTCCTCTAAATATGCATGTATTATTGCAATGTTTTAAAATCTACATGGGATTTCAGATAATACTACAGAACTAGACCCAAATTTTCAGGGCCTCTAAAACAAAAAATACACAAAATACCTAGGTTGACGATCCCAAACTGTGCCAAATACATAAGTATTTAACAATACTTTCAGTTGGAAAGAAAACTAGATTAAATCCCCATAACTTAACAGATTTCTCAATATCCACTAGATAAAGCGTTTCTGATCTGGCAACTGGCACGTATTAACATCTAGGGCAGTGTTTCCCAACCTTTTGAAGTTCACGGCACCCTTGGGAATAACATTAAACACCAGGGCACCCTTCCTTGAATTAAAAGAAAATTAAGCTTAATATGTCAATTTATTGAAATATTATATAATAATAACGTACACCATAACATAATACAGTAAATTTTACTACAATCACTGAGTAAAAATACATTAATAAATTTTGTTCGATTAATGATTAATGTGAAACTTGTGATTGATGCTTAGAGCACAGATATGTGATGTCGGGTCTTACAGTTGACAGTGAAACACCTAAATCATCCTCAAGGTTATTCAGTCTATTTCTTGCTTTGCATTTTATTGTCACCATAGCACAGAAGGCTTGCTCGCATAGATAGGATGTTGAAAAGGGCAAAAGTGCGTTAATTGCTTTCTTCATTAGGTTAGGGTACTCCTCTTTCCGTTGAAGCCAAAAACTAGCCACCGATGCCTCACTCTTGGTGAACTTACCTTTGAGTGTGGAATCATCGCAAAGATCTATAAATTCATCTCGTTCGCAAGCAGTGAAATCTATTTCCTCTGCACTATCTACGAAATCAAATGGTGAGACAACCCAGTCGAGATTCGTAGTGGAAATAGTTGGAAAGTACGCATCTATGGCATCTTGCAATCTTGATAAGTGACCACAAATGCGGTCTTTCAGCTTACCCAGATCTTTATCTTCTGCCACATTAAGAAGAGATGGAAAGTTCGACAAATCTCCTTTTTGAACTGCAGACTTCCAAGAACTAAGTTTTCTTTTAAAACCTTTCATTTTATTGGTTGAGGAGATTATTGTTTCATGTCGACCCTGCATCGAAACATTCAGTTCATTCAGCTTATGAAAAATATCTGCCAGATACGACAGTTCAAAACACCAAGAATCACTTAGTAAGAGCTCATGAAATGTGTCTTGATTTTCATCCTTAAAAAAAGTTTTTAGCTGTTCTTTAAGTTCGAGAAACCGCTTCAATACACGACCCTGCGACAACCACCTTACTTCAGTGTGAAGTAACAAAGAGGTATGAGCTGCATCCGTTGCGCGACATAACTGTTAAAAAATTCTGCACTTTAAAGGTCGAGACTTCATATAGTTCACCATTTTCACAACTTGGTTAAACACTTCAGCAAAATCTTCATTACACGTTTTCACGACTAATGCCTCTCTATGCAGAAAACAGTGAGTTATAATAATGGATGGATTTTCATTGAGAGCTCTGGCAGTAAAACCTTTAATTTTCCCAGACATAGATGGTGCACCATCTGTACATATACCACAACAGTCTTTCCAAATATCATGGCCTGTGGTTGTAGTCTCCAGCGGTCTACAGCACAGAAACTGTTCACTAATATCTATTTCATCAATATATCTGATAAAACCAAGGAGTTGCGGTTTGTCACCAACATCGAGACTCTCATCTACTTGCAATGCAAATGTTCTATAAGTTTTTATTTTCTCCGTGACTTGTTCGTTGATATTGCATGACATTTCAGATATCCTGCGGCTTATTGTGTTGTTGGACAGAGGAACTTTCGAAATTTGATTAGCTGCTCCTTCGCCAAGTATTGTTGAATCTATAACTTGACATGCAGGGCCAATGATTTTCTCTCCAAGAGTATGAGGTTTCTTTTTTTTAGCTATCAGTTCTACTACTTTAAATGAGGCTTCAAGAGCAGTATCACCTATGGTCATTCTCTTTACCATTCGCACAGCTGTTTTCTTCTCCCCTTCTAATATATGTGAAAAATACATTACACTTTTCTGTGAAACACTAGGATGCTTTGTTGTAAAATGCCGCTTCAGTTTGCTAGGTACCATGGCCTCGTTGCTAAGTGTTTCGCCACAAACTAAACACACAGATATAGGGTTTTCCTCGTTGTTATTCCACTTACATCCATACGCTAAGTAACTGTCCTGGTATGTTCTTTTCTTTCGTTTGTCTTCTTTATGTGGTGAATTCGACGTTCCGGGAGAAACTGTAAGATTTGGCTTCTTAAAGCAAGCAGTAGGAGCCGACTGTTCACTTTCACTGTCCTGGCGTTTACGTTTAACAATGAACTTATCCATAGCTAAACACTGTGAATCAACGCGAGGAAGACAACTGAAAGCGTGCGTGCGTGCGTGCGTGCGTGTCTGGTAGGCTCGTGGTGGGCATGGGTGTTGTTGCTGTGTACCTACCCTGGTAAGGGTTTAACCACAGGAATGAGGTGAAGGTTGGTGTTTATTTTGTTTAAATATGGTGGTGAATTTTGATAGACCTCTCCCAATGGGAGGGGGGAGTGCTTTGTTCAGCTATTACGCTGTTGGCTGGTTTATAGCCGTTGTTACCGGGGTGCCCACAAGCCATTCGGGGAACCCGGAACCGCCTCTTTCGGCGTTCAGAGGGTAAGTACTCCCCCAGAGATCTGACAAGTGCGTTCTCATGTTCGCCCAATCTGGCGTAGAATGTTTGAGCCCGGCGCCTAATAACATCTTCCACATATGGGAGGGCCGAGGCTTCATGCCAAGCGGCGTACACTTTTATATATTCATATCGAAGTCTCGGGAATGTTCGTGAGGAAGCGAGTAGTCTCGGGAATGTTCGGCAGGGTATAGCTGTAATGCCATCTGTGGGATACTAGTATAACTGAATTATTGAAAGGAATCGACCACTATCACCATCTGCCGTGCATGAGAGTAATTGATTTGACTTATTTTATTGCAAGACCTTACAAGACTTAAGGCTTCAGTAGAAGGTGTTTTTGTTTTGTTTATCTCAATATCTCGCGGCACCCCTTAGCTAATCACACGGCACCCTAGGGTGCCGGGGCACACCGGTTGGGAACCGTTGACGGAGCTGTAGGACTCTCTGGTTAGTTGCTGAAGTTGTTTAAGGTTATGTGGCTATGGCTGTACATTGTTTTAAATTACCCTATAGGAAGAAATCAAGTGGCGTAAAATCAGGAGATCCGGCAGGCCACGAGACAGGTCCTCGCCTACCTGTCCATCTTTGAGGATGAGTGCTGTGAAGGTAATTTACGACAATCCTGTACTGGCGCAGTGGAGCACATTTATGCTGAGACCAATCCATAATCTTTTATTTAATGGTACATACATGCTCGAACAATGGAGGGAAATCATTTTACTGGAAATGAAGATGGCGTGCTCCCATAAAGAGACTTTTGAAAAAATGTGGCCCCATTAGGTGATCCCCCAAAATTCCACACCATACATTAATTCCTCCTAGTCTTGAAAACCTGCCTGTCTTGCCCAATTTTGGTTATCGACACTCCAGTAGTCATTATGTGGCGATTCACAGTGCCATCGTTGTGAAACCGCGATTCATCTGAAAACAGAACTTTGGATAAAAATACTGCATCACGGTTTAAACTGCATAATACCTACTGGCAGCTTCAAAGTCACGACCATGGAGTTCCTGGTACAGCTGCAAGGGGCGGGGATGAAATGTATTGTTGTGCAGTATTCGCATGACTAATGATCTACTGATGTTTGTGTCTTGTGCCAGTGCGCTAATGTGGGGATTATTTAAGACAGCGTCTACAATATATCTTTATTGTGTCCGGATGTAACTTTTTTTTAAAAAAAAATGCAGTTTCGGAGGCTTGTCAGGACTCCGGCGCTGTATTCCTTTTTTCTCCATTTTTTCCAGTTTCCTATATTTCCTTAGTAGACCTTATTATTCTTAACGTTTCCCTTTTACACATGCATACACAAACATAGACACATTTACAAACACAGAAACACCCATGCCGGGACTCGAACCCACGATCCTGTGCACTACGAAGCGCCAAAGCGAGACACTTTAGCGAGCGCGGCCACCGGGATCGGCTAACTGGTGCTTCTCTAACAGAATCTGTCCTTTCCAATGTTTCTGTTATACGGAAACGTCGTTCACCATTCCGAAAAGTGAAGTGTGTAGGTTGTCATCTTTCTGGAATTCGATTTCCTTACAGGCGTTTAGTCTATAATGTGTTCCGTTGAGCTTCTCCGTAAATAAGGAACATGTCAACGCACTCATTGTTGGAATACATCGCGAGTTCACGACCGAATGAGTCTACCTATGTAATGGGCTGTGAGATAGGAGATAACCTCAGCTGTAGGTAAGGCACATACCTTCATGTTTACTTCGTGCATTTGTAACTACAGGGCATGTCTAGACCGAAAATGTCTTCCGTTAGTATTCGCCGTAGGGTTTCAGCTGCCAAAATTTAGTAGAGAACATTCTCTAACTATGAAAAACAATCGATAGCATGTTAGGTGTTCTGTTCATTATTTAAAGTCTTATGAAGTTTCTTTTTCAAAATAATTAGAATGAAAATTAAGGATTCGAAACTGAAGTACACGTAACATGAACTGTCGTTTGTCGTTTGTTGTTCATTCATATAACTTTTTGTTTTACACCTAAAATTATTAAAGTGACAAACTCGGAAATAACTTTGCACCTTGATGGATATACATAAAGAAGAAAAAGTGCACACAGACTGGAGGACCCAAACCGCTGACACGCTCTGAGGTGATGAGAGAACATGAAATTAACCAGTAGAGCTACAATCAAATGCGCTCGCTTTTTCCGTTAAAACTAACACGTATAATGTCACACATGTCTCCTTCTCCGCTTCTGATCCATTTATTACTGATGTGTGGCTCCTTTTTACTTTCCCCATACGCGCTATGAACATAGTGTATAAAGAAAGTATTGCACTCCACCAAAAATTCGATACCGAGATTTCACCGGAAATATATGTTTTAGGGTCCCCAATATCCAAAAAAAGCATTTTCACAAAAAGGTCCGTGTGTGTGTGTGTGTGTGTGTGTGTGTGTGTGTGTCCGTGTGTCCGTGTGTCTGTGAACACGATAACTCAAAAACGAAAAGTCGGTAAAATACCAAAATAGGTATTTAAGTTTAGTATCTTTCAGGGATGCGACACGAAGATTTTGAGAAAAATCCCCCCACCCCCAACTACCCTTTACATGGAACTTTTTTCGAAAATTTTGATTTTCTCAAAAATGGCTCTAACGATTTTGATTAAAATTTCGGATATTAAACATTTTTACCTGACAAATGAAATGTATATCTTGAATTTTCTGGGAATAGTCTCTGAAGAGTAGTTTATTCTGAATGAATTTTACTAAATTTTGAATGACTGCTAAACCGTAAGAGATGGCCAAAAACTTACACACAAAAAATGTAGAGCACTTTAAAACACACAATTTATGTTATGTACATTTTTTTCGTGGAGTTCGTCGTTTTTGTGACATTCCTTATTTTTTGGTTTCTGCTATGAAAAACGTATACTTTTTTCATACAGGAACTTGTCAACTCCTATCCATATAAACAAAGGAGCTTCATTGACATAGCAACCAGCTTTCGACTATCACTTTAACCTACGGTTGTCCCTTATTTCGCTTCTACTTACAAGGAAGCGAGTATTAAGACTATTTCTGCTAATTTTTTTCTGATTAGCATAAAGTAAATAGAAGTATAAGCTTTTTAAGAATTATTTGTTGCAGGGATATGAAGAAAGTCATGTGAATGGTACACATCAGATTTTTATAACTTAAGCCGTTCGTTTAACCCTCATTCATTGTAATTTATGTTGCAGAACGTATCACAGCGATCTTATTGATATAGGGAGTTTGGAATGGACGTACGAGTAAACTATTGCTGTCAAGGTCTATTTTCCTATGATTGCACGGTTACCAATTAGTCGATAATCGCGGTAATTTCGACTTGTTGCTTTCAGAGTTTGCTATCTCCAAAAATAATAAAAGACAGGCGAATCACAATTGCTTTCAAATCCCGTAACAAGCCTTGAATGAACCGGATGGACAATTTTAGTTAACTGTATAATATCTCAGAATTTGCAAACTTCCTCAAGGAATAGTTAAGGGGACAAAGTTGTTAAAAATTCTGAGGGGAAAACAATGGCTTTGTTCGTGTTTTTAAGAGGACTGGTTATATATTTACTGGCGCAGACATTACAATACTACGAGGGTCGTCCAGAAAGCAAAGAACGATTTGTTATAACTAAATAATAACAAAAAATATCAACACAAAACTTTAGTTACAAAGTAATAGTATCTTACTCTATTTTTCAACGTTATCACGATTGCGCCCAAGGCATTTATTGTAACATAGTACCAAAAATCTGAGCCAGGATGTCATTGCCCCAAAAAGGCGAAGGTGTCCAAAGTGTATTTTCGGATTTCCTAAACTCTGTCCTCATTTGCTTTCAGCTCCATAACGAGTGATGATCTCCCATTGATCTTCGTCGTGCAAACTGATGACTGTTTAATGAATTCTGTATTATTTCTTCACTGAAGGCTCGTTCATTGCGCTATTACTTTACACTAGCCTTATCTGCCTATGTATTTCGATTGTATGAAGCTTTGGAGCATTCAAAAAGCGAACCAGGTCTTTTGCAGTAGAAGGGTATATCATCGATATTGAAAAACTAATACCGCGTCACAATAAATGTCTTGACAGCAATGTAATTACGTTGAGAAATAGATTAAGATTCTATATCTTTGTAGATAAACTGTTATGTTGCTATCTTTCCTTATAATTTAACTCTTTTATTTATAGACGACCCTCACAATTAAATTACCATTCAATGCAATTTTGAATCTCCCTATATTACTTATAATTTTTGTTCATTCTGTTTTCAGTCCTGCTAGCACACATACTCACACACACACACACTACTTAGGGTTCCAAATTTTTAACCCTTAGCTGCTATTCACAATGAAAATTAAGCATTAACACAACATAAAACTTATCGCATTAGCTTAACACGATATGTTGTCATTCACCTCCATAAATGCATATATAAGCAGTAAAAATCTGATGAATCATATGACTTTCTCTACATTCTGTAACAAGTTATTGTTAAAAAGCTTATTCTTTTATCTATGTCATGCTAATCGAGATAAACATTAGCAGACATTTTCCTTATTACTTAGTCTCTTGTAAGTATAAGGGAAAAAAGTCTAATGTGTTCCATTCACATGATGTCCTCTAGCTTTTCAGAAAACAAACCTTTTATCCAAACGATTAATCTGTTATCTCCATCATGCTAAATAAGATAAATAAGCAGAAATAGCCTTATTACTAACTCCTTGTTCATAGAAGGGAAATAAGAAAATGCACAGGCTAAAGTGATAGTCCCGTCTAAAACTGAAACTAATAATCCGGAATATCTCGAAAACGATAACTCTACAAAAAATGTATACAACATACATTGTGTAGTTTAATGAGATCTACATTTTTTGTATAGTAAGGTTTTGTATATCTATTATAAAAAAGTCATCCAATAATAAGGTCTTCAGAGGCCAGAAAATCCAGGCTATACATTTCGTTTGCCATAAAAATATCTAAAACATACGGTATTTGAGTAATTTTTTCAGTAAATCAATATTTTCGAAAAATATTCCACGTAAAGTGTAGTTGGGGAGTGGCGGATTTTCTTGAAAATCTTCATGTCGCATCTTTGGAAGATACCAAACTTAAATATGAAGTTTGATATTTAACGATCTCTTCGTTTTTGAGCTATGCTGCACACAAACACATACACACAGACAAAACATACACATGGACATGTTTCTAAAAACGCATTCTTTTATATCAGGGGTCTTAAAACATGTATTTCCGGTGAAATTTGGTACCGAATTTTGGGGTACAATACAATGCCTTGTCTATACACTATGTACATATTACGTATAGAGAAAGTAAAAATCGCAAGAGAGGGTTAAACAGGTGAGCTAATGTCGAAGCAACAAAGTGACCAACGACAAAAGAAGTGATGTACACACGTATATAGGAAAATTAACAAGCGCTAAAGTCGGAGTAAACACAACACAAATATTATGTTGTGATATAAAATTAAAATTTGGTTCGAAAGCTTGAAAAACTGTATGGCAAGAAGATTTTCCCGTAAGTCATTAAAAAGGCAGAAATTAATTTCAAAGTTGAAACTTTGTTGGAAAATATATAAAACATGACATTCTATATCGTTTTGGTGGTTTGACGCCCTTTTCCTGATAGTTCATGTCATGGATGAAGTGATGCTTAAGTGACTTCAGGGCCTATAGAACTTAAGGGCCTCTTCTCAGTAAAGGAAAAATTCGGGAACATAAAAACCTTATCGGGTAAGTCACTCTAACCGAGATTCGAACTTTGGACCTTTAGAACGCGAAGCACACTTTTACCAGCACACTATAGAGGTGGGCTTTGGTAAGTCTTTATTCAGCTCTTGATAAACATTTCATAAAAGTCAATCGATTACGTTTGCTGTAGCTCCCCTGTGAGTGATTTGCTACAAGCTTTGTTCGGAAATACCCTTGCATACCAATAAAGCTAATGAACGCACACACAAAATGTGTCAATGTTTTCCATCAGCCATTTCAATCACACTCTCCCTTACAGTGGAAAATACGAGAGAAACTGAAAGAAAGTAGGTCAGCTGTAATGTTTAATTTAAGACTTTACAGCACAAGCAGAGTTGAAATAAAATATCGCTGTTCTAATTGAAAATAAATATTTTAAGATATCGATGCCCGACATGAATTATGGATTGCTTTTTGTTTTAGTGATTACCTCTCTCAGAGCATGGTGTGCAAAGGATCCTACAATTTCCAGTGATGATGCGTTAAATCTCTTAGCGTGCTTATTTTTACTCTAAGAAATAATAAATCTTCATCAGAACGTGTTGAAGTTTGAATGTGTTATCTATACAATTAGTATAAAGAGAGAAAATCTATATGTGTGTATGTACATATGTATTGTAGTGTATGTAAGTACCAGATGACCAATTTACCCCGTATTTGGTGTATGCAAATCTTCTTTCGCGCAATAAAAGAGTTGCAGAAATCAGCGGGGAATTCAAATCAAAACCTTTGGCTGAACGACCTTCGTCTTACTCTAGGGTGCCCAACCTCTGCTCTTATGATCTAATTGCGTCACCTAGTTATTTTACCCCGCCACCTTCGTTTTGTTCATGGCCAGGTAGTAAGCATTTCCCCTTCAATCATTCAGTGGCATTTAAATGGGTTTGACTCTCGACACGATGGCAGGTGTCAAGCGAACTAAACATATCGTATTCCAGAAAGAATGGGAGGAAGAGTATTTATTTTGTTAAATGTGAAATGTCTTATTCGTAAGCATCCCTTATCTTGGGGCTCCCGCTGCAATATTAAAGAGCACTTTGAATGCTGATTATGGCAAACATTCTGATTGGGTATGGAATCAGTAACAACTCTTGAATTTGAATTAATTTTGCCTGCAAAGACGCTCCCCGCGATTTTTAAATAGAACTAGCTGCTTTGCAAAATTCAGCAACCATTACATATTCTCAGAAAAATAATTATTTAAATCTGTTCCCAATGAAAAATTTCCCAAATTGCGAAATTTTGCCGGAAAGCATATCTCAAATTTTGGTTCTACATATATTTGTGAACAGATGTTCTCGAAAATGAATAAAATAAAAACCAAATATTGTAGTAGGGAAGGGATGGCAGAATCATTTGGTCTGCCTTTTAAGACTCTGTTGTTCATCCCTGTCGGAAAACATTGATGAAATGGTTACATGTAAACAGTGCCTAAGAGTCACTAACAAGAACGGCGTTCAACAAGGTTTTTTTAGTATTTGTACCTCCCATATAACATTAACGTTGCTGATGCCCCCGTCACTGATAGAAAGCAATCTCATAGATAGAGAGGGTTTTGCTTGCAGTTGTCAAAAAAATGGGTGGAGTTAAATCTGTCCTCCCCTCCTACGCAGTAGGTTGGGCACCACTGGTCTTACTCCTCTTGCTTATCGCGAAAACAGCGAGAGGAGTAAAACGAAGGTATCTCTTGCTAGCTCCCACTGGCTGGTTTTAACTTGAGATAGCCCCATTGAGTTCTGCAACTCTTTCAACGCACAAAGGAATATGTACACTAGCCATACACAGGGCAGTTGGGTCATCTGCTATGTTATGTAGGTATGTACGAGTATGAATTACATATGTATACATTTATCTATGCGAATATGTATGCAGGGAAATCTCAAATACAATGAAAAGGCCATTTTCCTTCTGATGGACATAAATATACAAAGCCTTTATTAAGAATAGCATGAAGTGGAAAATAGTTGTTATACCACAGAGACTGTGTGGGAAAAATTCATTCGCTGCTGTACTCCACAGAGAATGCTTGTCAAAAGCCGATTAATTTTATTTCTAGCAATATACATATATGACCATGATGTAAAATTTAAACAGAAGACAAAAGCTTAAAAAGAGACAAACGGTTCGGCTTATAACCTTACATCTCGTATGTTTCATTTATTTCTGTGTTTGCCAGTTGTTAAATATTGCATATGTGTGTAATGCGTAGGTCACTAACTCAGACCAAACTTTTTTTTATAACTCTATAGAAGTATGCACTGAATCTTCTGAATGCTAAAACCTCTAAAACTTTATGTAAGGAAGTTTTATTTTATTTGCATGTATTTAATTCATTAGCAGGAGTTCTGTTTAATTTTTCTAGCAGACAAAATTACAAACATTAGAAATTGATGAACCTTTAATTTATAATTAACAACTGAAAAGATTATTTTTCAAGATAGTCACGACAAAAATATTAGTTAACTTGGCCTCCTGTGAAAGTGAAATGTTACTATTTATTCACCATATTAAGCTCAATTTAATTGCATATGTTAAGAGTTTTTATATTATGCGAAAATCATGTAGCATTTGGAATTCTAGAAGTTAGCACCGTTACGTGGGTAGATCGCATTGATATATAAGCAAAATACTATCAAGAGTAAAATTTCAATTGCATCGTTTTAAAATTTCATGCTAGAAAAATGGTTCAAAATAGTATATTTTTAATAATTCCACAGGGGACTAAAATGTGATGTTTATAGGATTATAAAACTTAAAAATAAAATTCAGAACTATAGTCAGCTGACAAATGAAGGAACATTACGGCCCGTTGTTTATAAATGAGCAAATAAAGTTAATTCAACTTTGCACTATGCGAAAGAAGATTATCAAAATTAACGCACAGGAGTATTGTCTACTGATATAATACCAGAAGTAGCAGTTTGTTCAATGTATCCAACTCAAGATCGTACAAAATAATCAGTAATCTGCCCATCATGATACTAAAAATAAGGAACAAATTTTATCTTATATACTTACTTATCGTATTCGGGTTCTTCGAGTGGATTCGGGTTCTCTTTAATACCCCACTGGCCGGTTACAACCGTTGAGTACTGTAACTCTTATAATGCATGGACGAATATCTGCACATGCCAAGTACAGGGCAGTTGAGCCACCAGGTATGAATTAGAAAACACGATTTTTAATATCTCTGGTTATTTGACAATGCTTTCTATTATTATGGAATTTTAATAGTAGTATAATTCTATATATTTAAGTTTTTAATTGGTCATATTAGTTTAATTAGCAGCGTGTCCTAAATATTCTGCATATAGTTGCCATATTGACTACGTCTATTTTATAATGAATGTTTTCCGACTCTATGCTACAGCACCTAAGAGAAGATAAAATATCTGATGTGTTGCATTAACAGGACTTTTTTCTGCAAACAAACTGTTCTTAGTAAAGATTATTCTTCTATCTGTATCATGCTATACGAGATAAATATTAACACTACTTAGTTCCTTATAAACAGAAAGAAAATAAGGGGGTACACCAGGCTTAAACGTTAGTAATCTTTTTAGAAGTCGATCGATATGTGAGTAAGTAAAGTTCGGTTCGGTTTGCATTCCCAGGAAAACAAAAGAGAAATGAAACGAAAGGTGACCCCGTTTGAGAAGAGGCTTTGAAACCAATAACAAAGGATACCTCGGAAACAGTCAACTCTTCATGAAAAATGTATAAGACGTAAATTGTCTGTTTTAACGAGCTCTTCATTTTTGTGTATATCTTACAGTTTAGCAATTATGTAAAATTCAGCAAAATTCATCCAGGATGATCCCAGAAAATTCAATATATACATTTTGTTTGATGGTAAAGAACTTAAATATACGGTAGGTATTTTAATCAAAATCGTTAGAGGTATTTTTGAGAAAAACAACGTTTTTAAAAAATTCCCATATTAAGGGCAGTTTGAGGTGGAGAGATTTACTTGAACATTTTCATGTCGCATCCTTGGAAGATACCAGACTTAAATCCATAGTTCGGTATTTAACGGTGTTTCAGTTTTTGAGTTATGCTGTCAACAGACATATGTTTGATATGTTCCAGGGACACGACACGAAGATTTTGAAGAAAATTGCCCAACTCAAACTCCTTTACATGGACAAATTTTTCAAAATTTTATTTTTTTCAAAAATAGCTCTAACGACTTTGATTAAAAGACCAAATATTAAAGTTATTTACATTACAAATAAAACAAATATCTTGAATTTTCTGGGAATATCTTCTGAAGACCTGTTCATTCTGGATAAATTTTGCTGAATTTTGCATAACTGGTAAACTGTAAAGAGAGACAAAAGCTTACTACAGAAAAAGTGTTGATCTCATTAAAACACACAACTTATGTCATTTACATTTACGTTATGGAGTTGATCATTTTCGAGATATTTCTCGTTATTGGTTTCCATTTTAAACTAATTTTCAAATGGGGTATCTTTCGTTTCATCTCTCTTTGTTTTTCTGGAAATGCTAAGTGAATGGAATTTCAATGGTTCACATACCGATCGTTTTAAAATTGTAGACTTTCTAAATAATGACTCTAACGATTGTGATTAAAATACCATACATTAAAGATATGTACATGATAAATAAAACTTAGATCTTAAATTTTCTGAGAATAGCCTCTGAAGACCTCATCATTTGGAATGGATTTCCCTTAACTGGTAAACTGTAAGAGATGGACAAAATGTTGCTACATAAAAAATGTCTAGTTAAAACACTCAGTTTATGTAACATACATTTTTGTGGAGTAAGCCATTTCTGAGATATTCTTTGTCATTGGTTCCAATTTTAAAATATGTGTTTCTAAAACCGAAAGTCATCATTCGTTTCATACATCCTTGATTTACTCCTGGCCTAGCAAAAGAGAAACTAATTTCTCATAGCCGCTGCTTTTTGAAAGATTTGACTGTCTCTTTAGCCTGGTGTATTCCTTGTTTCAAGTCAATTTAATTCAATTCCCTTGTACTTACACCTTTGCTAATGTTTATTTCGATTAGTACGAAGTAAATAGATTCATAATTTTTATAAGAATAGTTTGTGTGCAATACAGGTTGAGAAGATCATGTGAATGGAACACATAAGCATTTTTAGTATTGCAGTTAATTAAGAATAAGTTAGAAATGGTTAGCCTATGCAAAAACGATATTTTTCAATTATTGTAAAATAAATTAATTGAAATTGATTGAATATTTTTTTTAGATTACGCACGCACACATAAACTTCTCTTTCTAATATAAGAATAAATGTAAGCTGACTTAGCTATTGATTTGAAAGCACTCTTCTTGATTAGAGTTTGCTACTCCTCGCAAGGCCGCGCTCTAATAGGGTTTTGTTTGTTTTTGTTTTGTTTGTTTTTTTGTTTTGTTTTTTGAAAATTTGTTCACCACATCTATCAAAAATTTTAAAAAGTGTATGTATTGATATTACTGTAATTGTTTTTAAATTATAAACTATAACCATAATATTGTTTTTTCACCCCTGTTTCACTCCTTGAGCATTTGTTCACCACATCTAACAAAAGGTGTAAAATGTACCTGTGTATTAATATTACTGTAATTATTTTTAAATTATAAAATTATAACTCTAATGTACATCATGTACAATATGGTTTAATCTGTGGAATAATAATAAAATAAGTGTTGTCAGCCATGGCGGATACCATTCAACAAGATGGACAAAAAATCATTTAGGATTCAAAATAATAAACATATTTATTACTCAAACTAATATATCGTAAACTTTGCAGTCACGGCTCAATAAGGACTATTCACAATTGCAATTAACATAAACTTGAAAAGAACTCTAGCATCGTGCTGTATGATAATCTTAATACACGAATTGGCTACGTTAACATAAGCGAAAAGTTAAAGCTCAAATAGATGTTTGAAAGCCTCAACATGTTATGTAAACGCTTTCATAAGTAATGAGTAAATAAAAGAGCGACTCGCCTCATCCGTCAGCATTATGCCATGTGAGATTTCCTGTCAGCCGGCTCGTTAAGAATCGCTGATGGTATCTTAAAATTCAGAAGAAAGTAATTGATATGCAGTGTGCTTTTTGTGGGGGGGAGCGGGTTATTGTCCCTTAACCGCGTAGTTAATTCTTATTAAATATGATACATAGTTATATGCAGATGGCATAATTAGTGACACTTAATGGAACGCCGCTATCTCTTACTGTCAAATCTGTATCATGATGACCACCTCTGTTCGTCAGTTGGCAGGTTACTTTATTTCCTCCAAAATATGGTGAACCGCCAAAGGGTAACATTACAAGTTAATTACCCGTGTTCCTATATATCGGAGTAGCATTAAGGCAGGCAATTCTTTGTTGAATTTTGTTGCAGAAATATAATTGAATAAAAATTTAGAACAAATACAAAGCTAAAGTTATATTACCTTTCAGTGCCTTTACCCTTCCTGCAGAAGGCCGAATTGTTTTGTATTAGTTTAGTCTTTCCAGGTAAACCATACATAGCGAAACTCTTTCATAGATGCGATATTCGAATCACTCCTTAATTTCACATCCTTCATTAGTTCTCCATGTTAGCGATGTGGCGACCTCTTCGCCCAGTGAATTTTCACTGCAAGCTGCCAAACGAATACTGGCGGGTAAACCACCAAATTGAGTTTGAATGGAAAGTCCAAGCTCCACCTCAAGAACTGAAGATTACCCTTCAAATCTCTCAAGGATATTGAGGTTCCCTGCACGGGAAGACGTGCAATGATTGTAGCGGTCAGCCTGGCGACGTGAGATCAGTGATCATCACTACGGCTAAAAGAGCGGAAGCAACAATTCATTCTGAAGAAGGTTAAGATGGCAGCCCATCACTGTCCTTATATTGTGCAGCGCTCATAACGCGGCCAGGGTACATTTCACTTGCCGCATTACCTCAACAAAGAAGCAGGACTGATTCAGAAAACAGAAGTATCAGAAATGAGGTTCTTGAGAGCAGTTGCTGTAGACAATAAAATACAGCGAGAAATAATGAATGAATTAATATATGTAATCTAAATAAAATATCAAGAGATATCGTGCACATATCCGATGAATGTCAGAATCCTGCATTTCCAAGAAAATACTTTAATATAAACTAAAAGGAAGGATAGAGAGAAAAAAAAAGACCCATAATGATATGGATACATAAGTTTCTTTGTCAGGATGGAAAATCAAAAGGATTAATCCCTGACCATGATGATGATTATGTTTCTCTGTTGTACCCCTGAAGTTTTAAGCCAGTAATGTAGAAGATGGATCCATCAGAAAAGTGGAAACCTTCGGAAGGGAAAACGCTTTCAATGTAGGAGAAATGCCAATTTTTATGCACGTGTCAATATATATAAACCTCTTTTGTGGTTGTACGGTTGCTAGTTACTTCGTAGGCCTCCGTATTAAATAATCTGTTTTTAAGTTTTACATTGTTATGTTAACGCGAATGTTAATGCTAAATTTTCACTGTGGTTTGTCTTTAAGGCGTGTATTCGGTTATTCTAGCGTTTTATAGCTCGGTGGAACGTGTTGTACCACAGTTCTTGAGGTCACCGAACTGCCTATTCTGAGAAGTTGATCTACATCAGAAACAAATGGATACGTGTGCGAGGGTTTGTGTCCTTTATTTAACGAGAAAATGGTCCTTTAAAGTTAACAGCTAGCGTATCTGTTGGTATTTGACACGTTTCCGTTTTACCGCTGTTGTATTGGTCACTCTTCCGGACATCAACGCGGTCGATTGGCATTCGAGGCGTGCCTTTCCCTCAGTTTTACTTTGTTGCCTTACCCCTTCCATTTCTTGTATTAGTGTTTTTCTTTCTTTTCTTTTATCTTTGTATTAATACCGGCTGCTCCAAAATAAACACGTTATTGTAGTTTTCCTCCAGTTGAAAGTTATTACATAACCTCTAAGTTACTCTGGAATTGAATAGTAAACAGCACAATTATGTGCTGCATATTCTTGGATATGTGTCAGGAAATTGCAGGCAATGAAAAATCTGAAAAATCCCATTCACAAGACTTTCTTTCTGTAACAAATCATTGATAAAACTCATATATCTTTATGCTAATCAGATAACATTACCAAATTATACAGTATTACTTGCTTTCTTGTAAGTAGAGGGGAACTAAGGGAATACACTAGACTAAAACGATAGTCAGAACTTTTAAAAGTGGGTTGCCATGTGGTTGAAATCCGTTTCTTTGTAGGAACAGCAATTTAAAAATTCCCGTATGAGAAAATTATAAGTATTTTAAAACTAAAACCAATAACAACGAACATCTCAGAAATGGTCAACTCCGTGAAAAAGTGTTTGTTACATAAATTGTGTGTTTTAATGGCATCTACATTTTTGTGTGATAAGTATTTCTGTATTTCTTACGGTTCACTAAATATACAAAAGTTGTTCATAATGGAGAGGTCTTCAGGGACTATTCCCAGAAAATTCAGGATATACATTTTATTTACCATGTAAATACCTTTCATATATGGTATTATAATCAAAATCGTTAGCCCCATTTTTCAGAAAATCAAAATTTTGAAAATATTTCCATGTAAATGGTAGTTTGGGATGGGGCATTTTCCTCAAAATCTTTGTCGCATCCTTAGAAGATACCAAGTTTGGTGTTTTACTGACGCCTCATTTTTGAGTTATTGTGTTCACAGACACGCGCATACACGGACCGTTTTCTAAAACTGCTTCTTTTGGATACGGGGGACCCTAAAACGTCTATTCCCGGTGAAATCTCGATATTGAATTTTTGAATGGAGTGCAATACCTTCTGTACCTACGTTTCATGTACTATGTAGAGAAAGTTAAAATAATGTTTGGATCAGGGGACTCTAAAACATGTATTTCCGGCGAAACCTCTGTATTGAATTTTTGGGTAGACTTAAGATCTTCTCCACCTATGTACGTGTACTATGTAGAGAAAGTAAAAATCATTTTTAGATACAGGGGACTCTAAAACATGTATATCCGGTGAAATCTCGGTATCGAATTTTTGGGTGGACTGTAAGACCTTCTCCACCTATGTACCATGTTCTATGTAGAGAAAGTAATTAAATGCCTTGGTAGGAAATTCTGTTCAAAAACAAATGATGACTAGATTGCATATTACCACCAACAAAAATGAGCGCAAGCACATAAAACAATGATGATTGCAACATATGCCTTATTACCGAAGAAAGCTTAACCTCAACAGATCTAAATAAACCTGATAACAGAGCTATTGACGGCCAATGTAGATTAAGGAAACTTCAATAAATAATGGGAATCTTTAAAGAAGAACGAGGACTATGCGACACCATTTCTTGAGCGCTTGTCTTACGGGAAGTGAGGACCGGCGGGGTGGAGAGAGAGAGAGTCATAGTAATATAACATTAATTCTAAACTTAAAGAAAATATAGTTTTTTTCCACTTGGCGTAAATTAGCTACCAATAACTGAAAATACAAATGGGCAGCCGCAATAATAAATACACATGTCTAGCTTTAAACCTTGTTTTCTCGCAAAGAGTTTTCTAAAACGTTTTCCATTCTGAAGTTCCACCCAATGCAAGTTTTACTAATGTGGTTAAAATGTTGTATTACTTCCTTTCAGAGGTACATTAAAGTAAAATGGTCATATACTTTTTCGAAATGAAGCTACAATTTCGAGAAATAAATTAGTACGACTTGAGAAATCAAAGAATTTGGAGCATATGAAATAATTGAGGTTAATATAAAGATATCATAAAAAATAATTTATTATAAACATTTAATTTTGTGTAAATATTTGAGAAAATGCATTTTAATGGAAAAATGAGTTTAAATAGTAAAAATGTATTTTTAAATAACCATCCTAGCTATAATTTAGATACCTATAGAAATATTAGTATTATTTTGTGCAATAACTGTATAACTGTCAATAAGGTATCTTACACTCTGTGGAGTTTCCAATTTTCACAGACGCATTATCTTAATGTAATTGAAGCAGCAATATTTACGATTTACATACAGATTACATACATTTTCTAGTAAATTAAATATAGAAGGAAATAAAAGTAAAAATAAGAATATTTGCCTTAAAACTTCCATTATTAGCACTTGCGAAGTATGTTTTATTCAATCTTAACGACACAATAGATATATTCAATACTCACACATACTTAAAAATCAGATATAAATAGGTACCTGTTATCTAATTTTTACTTTTTCTGTCATTACATGTTAGGTAAGGTGTTACATTTCAATCCAAAATTCGTTGCTGAAATTTCACTGGAAATATATGATTTGAGGGCATCTGAAGCCAAAAGAAAGCACTTTTAGAATAAATGCGCGTATGCGTTTATAACTGTGTGGTGTGTCTTTGACCTATGAAGAGTATAACTCAAAAATTAAATGTCAGATAAATGTCAAACGTAACATTTTAGTTCAGTACCCTCCAAATATGCGAGTTGGGACACTTAACAACTTTAGAAAATCCTCCAACCTGCAACTACTCTTAACATTGAAACTTTTATGATTGTTTTGATTTTTGAAAAATACGTTTTAACAATTTTGATCAAGATATTTGTATTAATGGCATTTAAATGACAAGATGTTGAATTTTCTGGAAATGGCCTGCAAAGTTCTCTTCATTCGGAAGAAGTATTGTATATTTTATAATAGACACACGTTAAATGATAGGATACGAAAGCGAAATGCACAAAATAAATAGATCTCTTTAAAACCAAACATTTATTTCAAATAATCTTTCTTATGACGTAATAGGACAAACATATGTAAATTGACCAAAATTCTTGACAATTTTTATTTTTTATTTTTGCACATTAATATACCATGGTGCTTTTAGATGTATATGCCGAAGTTATTTTCAGCCGCTTGGAATTTAAACATTTGTTGTGTGACCTTTTAAATGGGAGTTTTAATGGTAATAAATGGCACTTGAAATACTAAAAGTCGAGTTTCTTTAAATTTTTTTTCCAATATATGTAAATGTTTAAAATTCTCCTTGAGGTGCATTTCATTTTTCATGCAATTAGTTTAAATTTTCTACCAGAGAACCTTGATATCATATTAAATAAAAGCTATCATTAATTTTCAAGTAAAATTAATTATGTTTTATATTAACAAAATTAATTAACAAAAATAATGAAAAAGTATTACAAATATTTATTATATTTTTCCTGCAGTAATATTTAATTAATTTCAAACTTAACTGATAATTGTTAAAAGTGATATGGTAGAGTAGTTAAAAAAACAATAACACATTTTTCCCCACGAATAACTTAATGCATTGTTGTCAACATTTCAGAATTGGTAAAAAAATATTAATTCCTTAAGAAACATTGAACTTAAAATTTTCACAAGTCGGTCCCCTTAAGACATTATTGAGAACTTTGTTAATACGAGGGTCGGCTGATAAGTCTCGGGTCCCACAAAGATGCCAGTTAAACGGTAGATTATCTTATAGATTATCTCTAGACTAGCTTGTATCCATAGTTAAAGTCGATAGCTTGTTTAGTTTTCGAATGACAGCATTTTAAACAAGACAACTTTAGAGTTTTCACGAAAATGGAGCATCTGGAAAAACGAGCAGTGATTAAATACTTCCATTTGAAAGGCTTACCGCCTAAAGAAATCAAGGAGAAAATGGACAGAACATTCAAAGACTCTGTCTCTCTATATTCAATGATTAAAAGATGGGAATCAGAGTTTTAAATGGGACTTAACAGCACTCTGATGAGCGTCCCTCTGGACGCCCTGTAGAAGTGACAACTAACAGATCATTTACATCGTTTAGTACTGGAAGACCGCAGATTAAAGTTTTTTGAGATAACACAAGCTATAAACATTTCAAAAAAGTGCAGGTAATATTTTAAGTAATGTTTTGGCTCTCATAAGGTCTGTGCAAGATGGGTGCCGCGTTTGTTGACACCTGATCAAAAGTTGCAAAGAAAAAATGTTTCTGTTAGGAACGTGGAGCTCTACCGTAAAAATCCCAGTAAATTTTTGAGACGGCTTATTACCATGGATGAAGCTTGGATGCATCACTACACTTCAGAAAGTAAATGACAATAGTGGATTGCGCCAAGTGAATCAACCCCAAAAAAGGCAAAGTCACTTTTGTCAGCTAACAAGATTATGGTGAGTGTTTTGCGGAACACACAGAGAATACTTTTTATTGATTACTTGGAAAAGCGTAAAAGTATCTCTGGTGACTACTGCGCAAGCTTACTGCAAATTTTTAGTGATGGGTGGAAAGAAAAAGACGTCATTTAGCACAAAAAAAATCTTGTGTCATCACCACAATGCTTCGGCCCATCGTCCAGACATTGCAATGGCAAAAATGTGCGAATTAAAGTTCGACTTGCTTGAACATCCACTCTATTCGCCAAATGTAGCATCCAGTGACTACCACCTGTTCCCAAACGTGAAAAAATTTCTTGGAAGACGGAAGATTTCACAGCAACGAGATGCCGAAAACAGCTATTTTGAGGACCTTGATAAAACGCACTACAGAGATGATTTAATTAAATTAGAACACCGTTATGACAAACGCATTAGCCTTTCTAGAGATTATTTTGAAACATGAAGCAAAAAGATTAAATACTGTATTCATTGAGATGCCCGGGACTTATGTTCGGACCTAGTGAATCGAATGCATCAATACTTTATCATTTTTTTGAAGTCCTAACAATTTGTAGTTCTTTCTCACGATTTCATAGAAATGCCAGCGCATATTCATTTGACCATCGCTATTCTCTTGGTATCTATAACGAAATATTTATAGCAATCTGCAAAGATGAGGTATATAGAACAGCAATCTTACACAGGAATAGATATTATAGCCTCTAATACAGGAAAGAGTGTATAAAAATTCATATTAATGTAACGCATCAAATTTTTAGAATACCACAGACATATATCATCAATTATGTTCATAATTTCAAGCATATAAAGTTACTTTCCATTGGTTTGTCTATAGAAGAAGTAAACATTTATATTGTGGGTGTAAGTTGGCGAACATTTTAGTTTAAATGTTTACAGATCCATTGCTTATCAAGTCCACAAACTGATGTTGCTTTGTCAAACTGTAAACTTTTACCACTTGGACTGGTGATGCCCAATAAAACGCTGCTGTTTCCCTCTGTTTACATTCATGCAAAAGAATAGGACCTGTTAAGCCCGCTCTCGACATGCACGCGACCAATCAAAAGTGCACAAACGGAATAAAAGCTACTGCAGCGCTACTACAAGTTTCAAGCCGTGGTTGTAAAATAATACGATGTTGTTTTGTTTGCAGTCTGACCTGTCGTGTCGCAACACGAAGCAAACTGTGGGCGCCATCTACACGCGGACCAACTTTGTTACCCTTAAATACGTGACCGACGGTTGGGGCACTGAATCCAACGGCTTCAAGCTCGTCATCACTGCCATCAAGGACAAAAGTAAGTACATTGTTATCTTCCTATTTGTAGAAGACTAATGCAATTTTTGAGGGAGTCAGAGCGAGTTTAAGCAATTGCAAGGACATATGCAACTGAGGGAATTGCTCAGGGGGGCTAAAACTAAGATACCCAAAACTGTAATATCAAAGCAAATCGGCTCATTTTTACTTTCTCTACACGTACTATGTACATAGTATATAGAGAAGGTATTGTATTGCACCCAAAAGTTCGATACTGAGATTTCACCGGAAATACTGTTTTGAGAACCCCTATAATAAAATAACAAATCTTTTTAGAAAAATGACCATATGTGTATATGTCTATGGGCAGTATAGCTCAAAACGAAAAATCTGTTAAATACCAAACTTGATATTTAAGTTCAGTTTCTCCCAAGGATGCGAAGATTTTCAAGAAAATTCCCCTACCGCCAACTACCCTTTATTTGGAACATTTTTCGAAAAATTTTATTTTCTCTAACGATTTTTATTATAATACCTTATGAATAAGATACTTTTATTTCAAACGAAACGTATAACTTGAATTTTCTGGCAATAGCCTCTGAAGACCTCTTCATTCTGGAGGAGCTTTGTATATCTGACAAACCGTAAGAGAGATACAAAAACTATTACACAAAAAACTAGATTTCATTAAAATGCACAATAAATGCCATATACATTTTTTGTAAGTTAGCCGTTTTCGAGATTGATTTCAATTTTAAGCCACTTAAACTTTTCTCAGACGGGAAGACATCTTTTTTCTCGTTTCTCGTTTGTTTACCGAACCTCAATTGTTTCACATAGCAACCGACTTTTAAAGAACAGACTATCGCTTTTGCCTGTGCATTTTATTTCCTTTCTACTTACAAAAAAGGTAGAAATAAGATTAATTCTGCATATGTTTATCTTGATTAGCGTGATGTAGATAAGAGATTAATGTTTTGAATAAAAGGTTTGTTTACCGAACAACTAGAAGATATCAGGTGAATGGGATGCATTAGATTTTTTTCCTATTACTTACAAGTTACCAATTATTAAGGAAAATTTCTGTTAATGTTTATCTTGACTATCTTGAAGTAGATAGAAGAATAAGTATTTTAACGCTATTTGTTAGAGAGATGTAAAGAAAAGCATATGAGTGGAACACATCAGATTTTTCTTTCTTACTTCCACTACGTATAGAGAAGGTTCTGTATTTCACACACACAAATTTTATTTCGAGATTTCACAGGGAATGTATGTTTTAAGGCCTCCTGAGATCAAAAATAGCAATTTTAGAACATTTTCCCTGTGAGTGTCTGTCTGTATGTCTAAGTATGTCTTTGTGTCTGTGGACAGCATAACTATAAATGAAAAGTCGATTAAAGATTAAACTGGGCATTTAAGTTTAGTATCTTCCAAGGACGTGAAATGAAGATTCACCCCATCCCAACTATGCTTTACATAGGAGGTTTTTCGAAATTTTCGATTTTCTCAAAAATGCCTTTAACAATTTTGATTAAAATACCGTATATTAAATATATTTACATGAAAATAAAATGTATATATTCAATTTGTTGGGAATACTATGTGAAGTCCACTACATTCTAGGTGACTTTTCCATAACTGGTAAACCGCAAGAGATGGACAAAATCTTACTACACAAAAAATGTAGATATCGTAAGGCGACAAAATTTATATTATGTACCTTTTTGTCGTGGAGCTAACCACTTGTTATTGGTTTAAGTTTTAAAACACGTATACTTTTCTCAAACAGAAGTCATGAAGGCCAGGAGGAGAACAAAAGAAGCATGAAGTGCTTCTTTTGTTTTTCTCATGGCCATAAAAGAGAACCGAATTTCAATGACAAATATATTTAAATATTTTAAAACATTCGACCATCTCTTTAGTCTAGTGTATTCCCTTAGTTCCCTTATACTTTAAGAGACTAAATAAAAGGACCATTCTGCTACTGTTTATCTCGATTAGCATGAACGAGAGAGAAGATTATTCTTTTGTAAGAAGTTTGCAGTATAGGCATAGAACGTCTATGAATAGAACACATAAAATTTTTCGAACTAGTTTATATTTCGAGAATTATGATAATATATTATACCCGTTAATAAACAGGCAAGTATATTAATGGTAACTATTGTAGGACAACAGAATTAATACGCTGCTTTGGAAAACTGGTAATCAATGATTATTTTACTACCGAGTTACTAGAACGGTTACAGAACACCTCTCCAAGCAAGCAAAAGTAGAAATGCTGACTGAGTCTCCTTGCAGTCTGATAATTAAATATCAAGCGATTCGACTGCAAGTATTGACAATTTTGTTAGACATAACCTAGCATGTATATGAATCCAGGCTGACAGTTGAGCCTCTATATACTCCTATTTGGCATTATGTCCCATAATACTAGGTTATAAGATCGTTACAAGATGAACGCTAATTTGAACAAACACAAAATGAGGTTGCTGATGCCACTTATCACTCCCTCAAGACAGCATCGAAGGCTCGAACGGTAACTGAGTCGTTGTGCTTTTGTTCTCAGGCGTTTAATGAGGCTTTTGTGCAAACTTAGACGAGTCAAGTCGGAACGGTCTGTGTTAACCTAAATAATTGTAACTGGAAAAGCGTTAGTGTAACCCAAAGGTGTTAAGTTCCAACATTTGCAAAATTGAGATATTTCTCAGAAAGAAGCTCTAAGTCAAGGCCATATTCGAGTCGAAAATGATGGCAACAGCACAACAGCTTCCAGAGGAAATCCAAATGTGGAATTATCACTTTTCCTAATTTAAGATTCCCACATAAATTTATATGCATTTTACTGTCATGTTTTTTACATATGCTTAAAGGCAAATAATCCGTTAAGAATCCTGGATAGTTTCTTTTTGTTGTTTGCTCCGATGATACCACTGCTCGCTACGAATTTCCCGTCGAAACTGAACGCTGGGCACGCTTCGTTCCCCTTTTTATGGGGTCTTCAGATTTATTCGGCCTTTGCAGCAGTCGTTTGCCCGCGCATAACGTCAATACTAGGTAACGAGTTTATCGCGCATGGACTAGTGAACGATGAGTAGAAAGATGATGGATGTCAAAAGTTTCAGGGTCACCCTTGTGAAATGAGTCTTGAATCATACCTTTCCAACCTTTACATTTGGAACATTCGCTTGCGTCTCGTAAACTCGCATCGCAGCTACTTCCAGTTCGGAAGTAGCTCTCAATCATGCAAATTCTATAATTAGAGTTCACTTCCATCTCACGTGAAAAGAACGCACAAAATACACTGTTGAAAAACATTTCTTAATCGCCATGATCATCAACTGTTTACAGCGTCGGGAATGTATGCAGTCCAAAGTTCAATTCCGCACCTTCTGTTTGAGACAAGAGACTCGCTGAACTAATAATGACGGAATGCATTTAAACCCACTGGCGCTTTAAGCCGAATAAATCTAAACACCCTGCCTTTCTGTCGGTCACGTTGTAGGACATTTCCAAAAGCCACATATACAAGTGTCACACTTGCACAGGTGTAATAATCACAGCTACGACGTCAAAAGAACTTGCCGCCGGCACGCGTGTCCACTAACGCAGTTGTAGCAATGGATTCCAACAATCTGCTATGACTTAGTAGCAAGTCGTTCACACACACACGCAGGGAATAGTCAAATTACTTCAGTTTGTCGTGGTTCCTTGATTAAGAACCTATGAAAATACGTAATTAAAACATAAATCATTCGTGATTAAAAAGCAATGATTTGTGACCTTTGAGAATTCCAGTATTAAACTATAGATCGAAAATTATTAGAAAAATGTTGGTTACGGCTTTAATAACGTATAAATGTTCCTTTGAAATTTATTTCAAGGAGATAGCTAACGTTTTAGGGAAGGTTTTATTTTCTTATGACATTTTCCATTAATTGTTATAGCATTTAAATGTTAATATTATGGGCCTGAGAACTTCCCTCTTGTCTCATCACTTCCCGCACATCGCTTCTGAAAAGAGAAAGCGTTGGAATCAAGAAGTTTTGGCGTGTGCCCGTATAATGTGAGAGATAGATACCGTTTCTCACGAGAGAGCTCTCGTCGAGTGCGAGACTTGCTAATCCTGCTGCACATGACAGCTCTGATGTGTACAATAATGCTGCACCACCACAAAGCCCATTCTTCAATGTCATTAACTGGGTGCCGGAGCACAGCGTAACTCAAAATGCTGTTAAATCCACTCTCTGTCTCTTAAAGGTTTCATTAACAGAATGGAGGCGGAAGTGGTAACTGATCTCCTGCTCAAGCGCTGTCATGTGGTTTTTCATTAAATTACACTGCCATCATCTCCAGGATTTCCTCTTCAAGTATGATTTAGGTATTACAACAATGACAGTATTACAGAGATATCCTCTAAACTTAATATCTCATTATATTTTCCACCTGCGGGTCTGTAGTGTATAATGTGTAACCCTTAGGTACGGCAATTCCTAATTGTTTATCAACGTGGAAGAAACAAGGTATTAGAAGCTTTTAACACACGGAGACACAGGCACGAGTGAAGAGCTCTGTGTTTGCGCTTTGACAGGGACAGAAGCAAAGTATATATTTTGAGTGCTCACAAAATTTTAGTGAGACATCCCTGAAAATGTAAAGTATAATCTGCTGAATAATAGATACGATTATGAACAAATCGACAACAGCAACAGTAATAATAATAATAATAATTAATAATAAAATCTTATTCATTCACATGAATTTCTCTACATCTCTGCAACAAATTATTATTAAAAAGCTTATGCTTCTATATACTTCATGCTAATCGAGAAAAATATAGCAGAAATAGTCTTATTTCTTGCTTCCTTGTAAGTAGAAGCGAAATAAGGCAGTACCTTTGTTAAAAGCTGGTTGCTGTTTGAAGTTCCCTTGTCTATATGGACAGGAGTTGATAAATTCCTGTGTGAGTAAACCATAAGTTTTTTTTAAAGCTGAAACCAATAACAAGGAATATCTAAAAAAAATTATCAATTCCACGAAATTGTATGTTTTATCGTGATCTATATTTTTTGTTTTTTAAGGTTTTGTCTGTCTCTTACGGTTTACCAGTTCTGTAAAATTCAATAAACCTCGTCCAGAATAAACAGGACTTAAGAGGTTATTCCTAGAAAAGTCAAGATATGCATTTTATTTGTCTTGTAAATATCTTAAATATAAGAGAATTTAATAAAACCTTTGGAGCCATTTTTGAGAAAATAAAAATTTTCCGTGTAAAGTGTAGTTTGGGGTAGTTTGAGTGAGGGGATTTTCTTGGAAATATTCGTGTCGCATCCTTGGAAGGTACCAAACTTAAATACCAAATGTGTTATTTAACGGTATTTTCGTTTTTCAGGTATGCTGTCCACAGCCACACACACACACGCGCGCGCGCGGACATTTTTCCTAAAATACTCTTTTTGGTTTCAGTGGGACCCAAAACATGCTTTTCAGGGGAAATCTTGGTATACACTAAATACATATTATGTGAGGAGAAAGTAAAAAGAAGTGTGTACCTATTGTGATCATTTGCTCCTACACTCGTATTCTAATTCTCTCATTTGAACAGCACGTTAAGCGTCGATGGATCTGGTAGTAGGCAGTATAGGGATGGAAGTGGGGCCAAAGTTGATCTGACGCACTGTCTCTAGAGTGCAGTGAAGCACAATATCCTAAATGTAGGTGATAACGAAGGAATGCATCCTGTTAATGCATCTTGCTGCAACTTATGCTGACGCATTTTGAAACCCATTTCGATGTTTAGTTAAATCCAAATACTAATATATCCTTATAAATAAACATACATGTTTTGAATATACTAATGTCATTCAGATTTATAATTCCGGAGCTTTATTTCAATATTTGTTTTCAGTTTGAAATATTAGTGATTTTAAAAAATATAAGCGCACGCAATACATGTTTTGGGTCCTCCTGAATCAAAAAAAAAAAAAAAAAAAATTAGAAAAAGTCCTTGTGTATGTGCTCATGTGTGTGCGTGTGTGTGCCTGTGAACAGCAAAGCTCTAAAACGACAAGACCGTTATAACTTGGATGCGATACGAAGATTTTCAAGGAACTCCCCCACCCCAAACTACACTTTACATGGAAAACATTTCTAATATATTGATTTTCTCAAAAATGGCTCTAACGGTTTTGATTAAAATCTCTTATATTTAAGATATTTACATCTCAAATAGAATGTATATCTTGAATTTTCTGGGAATAACCTCAGCAGATCTCTTTATTCTGGATGAGTTTTACCAAATTTTACTTAACTGCTAAACCGTAAGAGATAGACAGAAACTTATTACACAAAAATGTATATATCTCGTCAAAATGCACAATTTGTGTCCTTTATGTTTTGTTATAGAGGAAACCTTCCTTGTTATTGATTTCAATTCTAAGTACTTCTGAGACAGGAAGTGTCGTTTTTTTTTTTTTCTACTCCTGGCCAACCAAAGAAGCGATTTACAATGATTATCGCAGAACGCCAGTTTTTAAAACATTTGACTATCACTTTAACTTAGTGAATTTCCTTAGTTCCTTCTACTTATAAGAAACTAATAATAAGATAATTCTGCTAATGCTTATCTCGATTAGCATTGTGTAGAAGGAAGAATAATCTTTTGTAAGAAGCTTATTTGTGGAGCAGCTAGAGAAAGTCATGTGAGTGTAACACATCAGATTTTTTTTCGTGGTCGGTTTACCCTCCCCGTATTTAGGACTGACACCCCCTAGGACTTAAGCGGATGCCTAGGGGTCAGAAGCCTGTCGGAGAGACAACAGCACAAAACTACAGAATCGAGAACCGTATGAGCGCGAGGAAGGGAATGATATGAAATGCAAGCGAAATGGATAATAGGAAAGGTGATTTTAGGGCAATTGATGGAATGACTGGCGGAGGACCCCGGAGAAAACCCGCCCAGATGCCACTTCGACCACCGCAAATCCCACATGTGGGTGCTTGGGATTTAGGGACTACTCGGCCACGGCGCTGCCACATGCCGGGAAAAAGTTCTATCTGTGTAAAACAACTTTCTCATTCTTAGTTAATAGTGAGGTGAGCTGTATTTGTGTAACTCGTATCAGAAGTTAGAAATAAGGACTACAAGGGCTACACAAATCGTTATCAGTTTCGCAGTTACACAGCATTAACGGTTAAAAGTAACGACTGGATGTAATTTGCATAGCTTGAACGACGTTAATACCGGCTTACTTTGTAGTTACCTGCTACCAGTAGCAATCACTGCGTTTGTGTCTCTATTACAGAGAAGTTTCCCTTACTCTGTTAATACCTTGATGATAATGGTGGATTATGATCACTAAATTTGGACTAAAGCTTATTATTCTCAGCCACTCATAAGCACACACGTTAAGATGTGTACCTCCGTTGCCATTTCTCTCATTTGTAGAGCTCTTCACGTCACGAATACACTATGTGTATAAAACAGGCCCATTCCACTGGATCGTATTAGCGTTTTCGCCCCCATACGTTTCTACCTTTAGGTAACCAACTTTGATAGTAACTAACCAGTATCAGCTCTCTATGTGACTGGACTGAAAAACAATTCAGGGCATAACAACGAACCAACGAACGATGTTATAACCGACGTGTATCGATACTATCCCTATGACACTGTTGTTTTTTTTTACTGTCGGTACACAAGGAAAAGCTAAATAGATAAAATATTTTTGGTCTTCTAAAGCAAAGGCTGAAGAACTATTTACATACGAGTACATCTTTAAACTGGACGAAATGTATCTGAAAACTATCAATACGACTTGGAAACAAAGTTTAAGTTATTGTAGTCACTGAACGGTATGGGATACCCGACAATAAGAAGTCATTAGCTTGGCATGGTAATTAAAAAAAAAAAAAAAGGAAAAAAAAACAAGATCTTCTCCCGCCAAAGATCTCAGCCATGATGCCACTACCGCTTTCAAAGCTTCATCCATTGGAAACTCTGCCATTAGGTCTCCAAAATGAAAAGTCGGACTTCCTGAATTCTGTATCATTTAATTTCCACTCCTTCATTTTAAGTGATAAAGCTCCATCCGGTCTCTTAAGTACACATTGGTTCTTCCTTGAGTAAATTATGCACATTTCATCTATAAAAATTTGTGCATTTTATTGTCAATATATACCTGCGTTTCGATTGACTGAAGATTTTTTGCATCAAAAAATGAATCATGCGAATCATATCAATGTGATTACTTCAGAAATGTATTCAATATTTTGTGTTTATATTTCTCATTACTATTTGGCTGTGCCAAATTATCTTTACTTTCCGGACGATACTCGTATACGTAGTACTGCCATCTTTGGATGCCAAAATACATTCAAATGCCTTAAAATATGTTGGTATAAGTACATGTTCAATTTGTCCCCACTCCGTGTATCCTGTAGTTACGCCTAAATGCCCCATGTTAGTGATCGTGCTTTAGGTCTTCTAGACCCAGGAAATAAACGACAGGTTGTTGACGTGGGTGAACGTAAATAAACAATCCTGTCAGGTTAATCTACGGTATGCGGACTGCTTAGTGAAAGAGATGCCTCAGAAGTAAAACAAACATTGAACAATGAACAGGATTTACCTTGTAGCTCTGCTTCGTCTTGTGCGCCCTCTTCTCCTTCTTGATAAATGTCCTGGCTGTAGCTTTTAAAACAAAATCCTTGCAATTTTTTTGCCCGCCTCGGCAGTAACGCGCGGTGGAGTGTGTGGGGATGAGAATAATTGCCTCCGGAAATCCGCCACTCCCACCCCAACAATTTAGTTTTTCACGCCCAGCAAGTGCTGAAATCTTCACATACAATGTGTTACCCCGCTTTGGCTTCCTTCTCTCCACTGGCTTTTTTCACACCCTCCCCCACCCCCAATGAGACAGAGACGTATGTGGCAGTTTAATGGAATAGCTTTGGTTTTCTACTTATTTTATTAACACAAGAAAATTATTTGCCCAGAGATAGCTGCGTCTCTTTCTTGTAGCCTTCTCTTTCTGAAAGTGTGGCCAAAATAGTACTAGGGTGAAATATAGATATTTTAGAAGACAGCACAAAATTCCAGGGACGTCCAAAAGCAAGAACGCTTATTTTATAAAAACATTATATACAGTTTTCATGTTTAAGGAATTTTATTTTCATTATATAAACTTTCTTTTACTTTTGTAATATTCCTGATATTTTCCAAGAATTTGTGTTAACTTTACATAACATTAACGAATTACTTTTTGGTGCAGTAATTTTTTCCATCTCTTACGCTTTACCAGTTATGCAAAATTCCTCCAATGAAGAGGTCTTCAATGATAGGTCTTCAGGGGGTATTCTCATAGAATTCAAGCTATACATTTTATTTGACATGTAATCATATTTTATAATACTATTCTAATCAAAATCATTTGAGCCAATTTTGAGGAAAAATAATTTTCAAAACATTTTCCATTTAAAGGTAGTATAGGGTGGGGGAATTTCCTTGAAAATCCTCCTGCAGCATCCTTGGAAGATACTAAAGTGAAATATCAAATTTGGTATTTAAAGGTATTTTCGTTTTTCAGCTATCTCTCCACAAATACACTCGCAAACACCCGGACCTTTTTCTAATGAAAACTTATTCCCGGCAAAATCTCGGTATCTAATTATTGGGTGCAAATCAATACCGTCTCTATACACTATGTACATAGTAAGTGTACAGAAAGTAAAAACTCTCGGGGAGAACGGTCCTGTCGCATCTTTGGAAGATACTAAACTGAAATATCAAATTTGTTATTTAAGGGGAGTCAGAATACCCTATTTTCCAAATGTTAAACTTTGACCCATTATCTCAGCAACTATTTAAAATAGTGAGCTAAATGGTTCAAGCTTTATTCATCAAGAACTTTACTGTTGATTTATGAATACATCTGTTTATTATAAATAAGAATATGATTTTTTAATGAAGCTCTTTTATTGAAAAATTATGATTTTTAAATTTAAAAAAGATAACTAATCTACATGCATAAAAATCTTCTTGTTGAAATAAAGCCTATTTAGTTGCAAATATGTGGTAAAAATTTCAACCCTTAGTGTCAATTACTTTCTGAGATATGGGGCATTTGTATAGAAAATTCTGCTTCTTCAGAAATTGCTTTCAAGCATAAAATTTAACAAAAAATTAAACCAAACTTTCCAAACACAACTTCGTAGTACTTCGAAACTCTATCAGGAAAGAAATATGAGTGCGAATAGCTAAAGTAAAGCTTTCCGATCAAAATAAAAGAATGTCTCTTATCTAACACTAATATTTTATAAAGCTATTGATTTTTTACCAAGTGAGTGTACCAAAGTGTTCTAAAAAGCTACTACACTGGATTATTTTCATCAATAGTTTCAAACTATTTACAATTAGCGTACCTCTATGAAAGTTATTAGAAAATGAGCAGGAGATTCAAAATATTCCTATGCAATTAAGACATGAAAGTGGGAAAAAAATTATGAAAATACCATTTCGACTCCCCTATCTCTCCACCGATACTCGCGCATACACACATACGGACCTTTTTCTAAAAATGCTTTATTTGGATTCAGGGGACCTGAAAACATATTTCCGGCGAAATCTCGGTATCGAATATTTGGTTGCAATTCAATAGTAAGTGTACAGAAAGTAAAAACTGTGGGGCAGAAAAGTCATGTCGAATTTGAACCGCGAATTTCGCGGGTACGAACTTCACAAGTTGCCGCGGAGCACATTGTTCCTTTCTGTCATTTTTGTAGAGAAAATATCAAATGATTACTTTTGAACTTTTTTCACTAATGGGAAACCTGTGGATCGTAAATTTTGGGTAGTTTTCTACTTGACAAAACTAATCAATGCAGCCTCGTATAAACCACCTGTATGCGCATTCTTGTGAAATGGCAGTGCTGAAGGAGAAGTTTGCAGGAGCGTAACATAGGCGTAGCCCCATGGGGATGTGCTTAAAGTAAAGGGAGCACTTTGTAGCAGTTAATTTGCCTGGGATCCTCATTCTGTCTACCCCTGATAAATGAAACATTACATGCTGTAATCCTGTCTGGGTCGATGTTCCCAAGTCTGCGTTGTTCGCATTCCTCGTTACGGAGCGATTATCTAAAACACGGCTAGGCATCCAAGATGCAATGAGCCTTTCAGAAATGTTGCGCAAAACAAAGAAAATATGTTGCTGCAAGCGCCGCCGCAGCTACACAGATACCTCAAATTCATACTAACCTGCTTGGCTTCCACAAGAAACAACCCCCTAACGTTAACCTAGTATTTGATTATTGCAATAGTTACAGACCACAACACTTCGCCTTAATAATCAACTAGTATTGATGTACTGCATTAAGGCATTCTTCTTCACCACAAACCTTACACTATAAAATAAATTACCCTTCTATTTTAAGGTAAATTTTTCTTCCGGTTACTTGAGGTACACAGAATATGTGTTGCATCCCACCCAAGAATTCAATATTGGTATTTTAATAGAATTTTACGTTTGCAGATTATGCACACATGATTTTCTCTTGCTGATCTACAAACAAACTTCTTACAAAAGATTATTCTCCTTTCTACACAATGCTAATCGAGATAAACATAAGCAGAATGTGCTTAGTTCCTTACAAGTGGAAGAGAACTAAAGGAATCCGCTATGCTTAAGCGATAGTCAAATGTTTTAAAAGCCGTCGTTATGCGATTGTCATTGCAAATCCCTTCTTTGCTCAACCAGGAGTAGAACAAAAGAAAAACGGACACCTCCTACCTTAGAAAAGTATAAGTACTTCACAACTGAAACCAATAACAAGGAATATCTCGGAAACGGTTTCCTCTATAGCAAAACGTATAGGACATAAACGGTGTGTTTTGACGAGATCTACATTTAGTGTGTAGTAGGTTTTTTTATTTCTCTAACGGTTTAGCACTTAAGCTAACTTTGGCAAATTTCTTCCAGAATAAAGAGGTTTTCAGAGGCTATTCCCAGAAAATTTAAGATATAAATTGTATTTGGGATGTAAATATTTTAATATACGGGATTTTAATCAAAATCGTTAGATCCATTTTTAGAAATTCAAACTTTTTGAAAATTTCTCCATATAAAGGATAATTTGTGGGTTTTCTTTTTTAAATCTTCCTGTCGCACCCTTAGAAAATATCAAGTTTGGCATTTAACGGTCTGTTCGTTTTTGAGCTATCCTATCCACAGATACACATGGACCTTTTTCTAAAAGCGATTTTTTGGAATCGGGGGACTCTCAATGTACATTTTATATGTGGGCTAGAGAAAGTAAAAATTAAAAATTATTCGTATACTTTCTACTACACTTATATTGGAAGTGTTTTTTGTTTCAAAAACAGCTAGAATGTTTCAAACAGTATGTTTTAAATGCTGATACCTAATTAGCGAGGGTTTTTTGTTAGGAACCCCTTTGCTAACAAAATATAAAAATAAATAATAAAACCTAATTTAATTCCAATTTCTACTCCTTAATTTATGAATATAAAATCGATATTTCAAAATATGTAATCTTAAGATAATTTTATATTATCAATTGATTTTAAAAAAGTATCCCTTATACATAATCACCCTAATATTATTCTGGCCTAATCTATGAATGCAAACTCTACTTTTTTATATTAATTATTAATTCATAGTTATCATTTTATTCTATTAAAATGATCTAAAAATGTATCCCCATGCATAGCCGTCCTAATATTTTTCTGCCTGCGTTACTGTTTAAAGGACAATTTTACACAGCTAACATAATTCGTAATGTAATTGTGTAAATTGGGACTATTGAATGGATGTTTAAATTACACCCTATATTTTAACTTTCCCAATCATGAGCATACAATTTACATAATATTGAATATATATTTAAATGACACCCTATATTTTAAATTTCCCAATCAATTTACATAGTAGGTAAAGAAAATATTGTGCTCTACCCAAAAATGTGATACGAGATTTTACCGGAAATATCTGTTTTGAGGTTCCCTGAAACCAAAAGCATAATTTTTAGAAAAAGGCCCGCGTGAATATAAACAGAATTGCTCAAAAATGGAGTCTATTAACTAACAAATAAGATATTTAAGCTCAGCATTTTTAGAAGCAGTAATTCTATTTTTAGTTATAGCAACAGCATTTATAGGTTATGTATTACCTTGAAGTAAATTGACTTGGAATTAAAATTTTCATTTGACTTGCAACAATATATGGTCCAAATATTATTTTTAGACCAGTATAAACATGAGCATTAGGTTTCATTTTTCTTTTTACGACACGACACGAACAAGGATATGACACGAACACTTTCAAGAAAATCCCCCCTCAAGAAACTACCCTTTATATGGAACATATTTCGAAAATGGTGGTAGCTAAAAATAACTCTTTAAAATTTTGATTAAATTATCGAATGCTGAAGATATTTTCATACCAAAAATAATGCATAGCTTGAATTTTCTGCGAATAGCCTCTGAAATTGAAATTCAGTTTTATTTAGGGAGGTTCTTTAACTGCTGGGGCTCTCACCGTCCCAATATATAAGAGTTGAACTCCTCTTCATTCTGAATGACTTTTATTAATTGGTTGACGTAAGAAAGGGATAAAAATCTTGATTATTGAATTCAAAGAAACGGAATCGTGGGACAGACCACAAGTCAACCTGGGGTTAAGGCAAAGATAATACAGCGGTGGTGTTATCATTTTCCTTTCGCAGATAGATGATGATAAAAATAAACACACCCGGTCCTCCCAGCGACGGAGAAAATCCCCGCGCCAGAGGCACACGCACTACCACTGTGCTAAGAGTCTGAACCTAAATAAATAAATAAAGTTACTACAGGAAAATGTAGATCTCGTTAAATCACACAATTTACTCAACATGTTGTTTAAGGCGTTAATATACTGCGTGTGTGTGTATAGCTCCTTGGGCCACGACCGCATGTGGGACTTTTGGACATCTTCATTCCATGTATCATCAGTGTCATCCCCTGCTGTGCCAAATGCAATAAAAGCCGGCGTTAAACACTACACAAAAAAAATCTGATGTGTTCCATCCACATGACTTTCTCTACTTCTCTGCAACAACTTAAAAAGCTTGTGCGTCTATTTACTTCATGCTAATCGAATAAAAATTAGCAGAAATAGTCTTCATACTTGCTTCCTTGTAAGTAGAAGCGAAATCAAGGAGTACCATAGGTTAAAGTCATAGTCAAAAGTTGGTTGCTATGTTACTGAAGTTCCTTTATTTGTATCCACAGGTGTTGAGAAACTCCTGTATGAGAAAAGAATACGTTTTTAAAGCTCAAACACAAAACAAGGAATATCTAAAAAAAAAAAAAAAAAAAAAAAAAAAGAAACAATCAACTCCACGATAAAAATGTATATAACATAAGTTGTATGTTTTAACGTGCTCTACGTTTTTTGTGTGGTAAGTTTTTGTCTATCTCTTACGGTTCAGCAGTTATGCAAAATTCACTTCGGAGGCTATTCCCAGAAAATTCAAAATATACATTTTAATGGTGAGTTAAATATCTTTAATATGCGGTATTTTAATAAAAATTGTTAAAGATATTTTTTAGAAAATCAAAATTTTCCAAAAAAGTTCCATGTAAAGGGTAGTTTAGGACGGGGGGATTTTTCACAAAATCTTCGTGTCGTATCCCTGGAAGATACTAAACTTAAATACCCAGTTTGGTATTTTACCGACTTTTCGTTTTTGAGTTATCGTGTTCAGAGTCACACGGACACACTGACACACGGACACACACACGCAGACCTTTTTCTGAAAATACTTTTTTTGGATACAGTTGACCCTAAAATATATTATTTCCGGTGAAATCTCGGTAACGAATTTTTGGGTGGAATACAATACCTTCTCTATACACTATGTACATGGTAAGTGTAGAGAAAGTAAACAGGAAAAGCTCCTACTCTGTGGCTTCTATTTTTACTTTCTCTGCACGTACTATGTACATAGAGAAAGTATTGCACTCCACCCAAAAATTCGATACCAAGATTTCACCGGAAATATATGTTTTAGGGTCCCCAATATCCAAAAAAAGCATTTTCACAAAAAGGTCCGCTTGTGTGTGTGTGTGTGTGTGTGTGTCCGTATGTCCGTGTGTCAGTGTGTCCGTGTGTCTGTGAACACGATAACTCAAAAACGAAAAGTCGGTAAAATACCAAAATTGGTATTTAAGTTTAGTATCTTCCAGGGATGCGACACGAAGATTTTGAGAAAAATCCCCCCACACCAAACTACCCTTACATGGAACTTTTTTCGAAAATGTCGATTTTCTCAAAAATGTCTCTAACGATTTTGATTAAAATATCGTATATTAAAGACAAATTAAATGTATATCTTGAATTTTCTGGGAATAGCCTCTGAAGAGTAGTTTATTCTGGATGACTAAATGATACGGAATATTGAATAACTGCTAAACCATAAGAAATAGACAAAAACTTACTACACAAAAAATGTAAGGTACGTTAAAACACACAATTTGTGCTATATACATTTTTTCGCGGAGTTCATCGTTTTTGAGACATTCCTTGTTTTTGTTTTCTGCTATGAAAAACGTATACTTTTCTCATACAGGAATTTGCCAACTGCTGTCCATACAAACAAAGGAACTTCAGTGGCATAGCAACCAGCTTTTGACTATCACTTTAACCTATGGTACTCCCTTATTTCGCTTCTACTTACTATTTCTGCTAATTTTTTCTGATTAGTATGAAGTAAATAGAAGTGTAAGCTTTTTAAGAATAATTTGTTGCAGAGATGTAGAGAAAGTCATGTGAATGGTACACATCAGGTTTTTCTCATAGTCATGAATAAAGTATGAATTTCAAAGCCAATCGCTATTCACATAACGATTCGTTTTTTTCTTTTTAAATCTGACAACCTTTGTTTTACTGTATCTGTTTTATATGTACCCACAACGAAATGTGTAAATGAGTAACAAACGCTTATTTCTATTAACAATACATAGATAAAAGCATAAGCAGTTGTACGAATAGCTCGTAAAATAGTGAGCGCAGCATGAATTTGTGTGCAATATATCAGCTTTTTAAAATGTTTTTCCATGTTTAGGGTGCATTTAGATCAATAATAATTAAACGTGAAACTGTTTCAGAGCATGCGTGCGAGGACTTCAGATGCAATAGGGAGTTCTGCATCGACAAAGATCTGGTGTGTGACGAAGTAAACCACTGTGGCGATGGTTCCGATGAAGCTAGTAGTGCCATCTGCACGCGTAAGTACCCACTAAACATTGTACTTAATTCTTCTCCATATTTATTAAACAATCATAGAACCCAATTACATGTGTCAATACTTGCTGAAAATTTGTCACTTAATTAGTCTGTGTGTCAGAGGAATTAATGCATATTGAATAAAATAATATAAAATAAAAACTGAAACCGTTTGGACGCCCAAAGGCAGAAGTCTCTTCAGCATGTTAAGGGTAAAGAAAAAAATACTAATATTCTTGTTATTCTCGTTTTATATATATAGATAGTTTTAAATAAACATTATTGCGTTTGTGCCATTCCCAATTAACATATTGATTTGTCCATACACTTGCTTGCTTCAACAAAACAATGCATTGAATCAGAAGTGTAATTCGGGGAGGAGGTGCTAAAATAGAAAAGTCAATTTTTTAGAATTTCATATGCATTAAACAAGGAATTTATTATTCTAAAACTTCTACTACGTATAAGTAATGAAAGTATTGTATAAAAAGTTATTTTTAGAAAAAGGTCGTGTATAACCATGTGTGTGTAAATAGCATAATTCGAAAACAAAAATCGTTAAGAATCAAATTTGGATTTAAGAACAGCATCAGTTAGAATACAAAGAAACGACAGTAAGATTTCAAGAAAATCCCTGCTCTCCAACCTACTCTGTACATAGAACCATTTTTGAAAATTATGATTTTGTCAAAAAGGGCCCTGACGATTTTGATTAAGTATCATAGGTTTTAGATATTTAGATGATACATGTATATCTTGACATTTTGGTGAATAGCCCCTGAAGTCCCTTCATTGTGAATGATTTTTGCATAATTAGTAAATCGTAAGAGAGAACCAAAATCTTAGTACACAAAATGTAGATCTTGTTAAAAGGACAAAATGTAAAATACATTTTTATGAAGTTATACAGTTTGGGGTATTTTTACTACTGATTTAATTTTTGTATTCTAATGACTGTAGAGGAAGCCGTTATTTGAATGTTTTTATTTGTTTGTTTGCTTTTCTTTCCTTTTTTCTCCTTTCAGGGAATATACTAGGCAAAAGCGATTGGCAGTTATTTTAAAAGCTGGTTGCTATGTGATACAATTACAATTTCCTTTTCTTTGCATGACCAGGATGAAAATGAGTGGATATGCATTTTCCATTTAGAAAAATCCGATTATTGTACATTTTAAAGCCAATAACGAGGAATATGTCGACAATGTTTAACTCAACAAAAAATGTATGATAACAATGTGTCCTTTAATGAGGTCTACAGTTTTTCTGTAGCAAGGTTTCGCCTATCTCTTAGAGTTAACCAGTTAAGCAAATGCCATTCAGAGTTAAGAGGGCTAGAGAGACTTTTCCCAGAAAGCCCAAGAATTGTATCTGTTTGTGATAAAGATGTCTTAAACTTAAGATATTTTACGCTATTTTACCATTAAAGCCATTTTAAGGAAGTCGTAACTTTCGAAAAATGTTCGATGTTATGGGCAGTATAATGTGGAGTGATTTTATGAACAAACTTGTGTCACATTCTTCAAATATATTGAACTTAGATACCAAATTTGGTATTTAACGGATTTTTCGTTATCGAGTTGTGCTGTTCACAGAAAAATAAATAGATATTATGTTTAACAACGCTGTCAATTCCCATGATCCTATCAGCGCCGCCGGTGTGCCGGAGCTTTGTACCGCAGGAGTTCTTCTTTAAGCCAGTAAATCCAGCGCCTAGCCAACTGAGTGACCCAGACCGACACTGTTCACACACACGAACCTTTTTCTAAAAACGTGTTTTTTTATTCAGGGGAAACTGAAACTGAAAATATCTATTTCAATGAAATCTTGACATCAAAATTTTGGATGGCGTACAATGATGTACATAGTACGTAGTAGAGAAAGTAAAACTGCTATTGTAATTCACTCACTAAACTGTGCTCCAAGCATTTGTCAAAATTAACACTCCTCTCATAATATTTGCATTGAATGTTTCAAACAAAAGCTTTTTCTCTAGCACAACAGCAGATAAACTGGTAAAGAAACACAATACAACCGCCGTCTCGGGATAATAACTTCCAATTAGATATTTACTTATACGCAATAAAAGGTGCCCTAGCTTGTGCTCTAGTACTCCACATTAGGAGGTTGAAAACGATTGTTAATCCTTTAGAGAAAAGGTGACCACACTTATTTCGTTCCTCTATGCAGGTTTCTTTGATCACATATGCCGAGTTTTCGCAGGCAAATATTTATTGCAGTATAACATAAAGAAACATTTCCCATATCTTTTAAAGGACTTTCAAATAGTCTTCCACACTGAATATACATATAGGCCGCGCCGTTGCCGAGTGTTTAGAACACTCGTCTCTCACATAAATGGTCCGAGTTCCATCCCAAGCGACCGCATGTGGGATTTGTGGTGGACGAAGCGGTGCAAGGGCTGATTTTCTCCGGGTTCTCCGGTTTCCCCCGCCATCGCATTCCACCGGTGCCCAATCTTTACTCCATCTATTATCACTTTCATCAGCTGCGGTGCTATTTGTAGTAAAAGCGGGCGATAACACTAGAAAAAATACATTGGATATATTAGTAACCTCTGACCACATTTACCTCCGATGTAAATACTAAGACCATATTGGAAAACACTGTTCCTCTTCGGGTTACCAGGATTGAAACCCATTCCCAATCAGCACAGTGCGGCATAGTGCCATCCACGTCTACTGCAGCTGGCAGTATCCTAGCTACCTTAGTAATTACCTCAAAAATGCAAAACAATTTTATCCTTCAGTCGGCCATTGTCTAATACATTGGCACTAGTGATAACACAGTAATACAAAAGAAAGTTTCTCCCCAGCCTCTTGCGTCCAATTCAACTTGTACTGGTCATATTGCACAACACAAAAGAAAGTTTCCTTCAGACCAAAGACAGCTAATACAGAGGACATTGGCAGTCATTTTCGAGATTCGCTTTACCTACTTCCCTAAACCCTACAAATGCCCAAAACTTCGGCTGTTCCAGTTTAGGAGCGTGCATATATATATATATAGAATAGCGAGTAACTTGAATTCATAGGGGTCTACCAGCAATCTGCAAAACGGCGCAGCATTGAGAGCTAGCTTTCTCGCGGCTGAATGAAGTGATAAACAGAGCAAAAATACTGCGGTATGACCTTTGCTCAGTGACATATTGACTGCCATACTCCCAAGGCTAAGTATACGCGCGTATTGACTCAGCTGAAATGAGTTGGAACAGCCTGAGGTACACCATCGCCAGTCACCAGGGTAATAATGAAATAGAACCTGATAAGCTCTGCAACCCCTCGACAAAAATTAAGAGAACTTTGTCATACACCAATTCAGATATGATCTCTTCTATTTCCTTTTTTGAAAGTGAAAGAAAAGCCACGATATCAGATTTTCCTTATCAAGAAAAGCTTAGGGAATAATCCGGAAAAATAAAAAAAAAATGTATATAAAGAAACAAATAAAAAAAAAAAAAAGGAACAGTTCAAATTATCTAGACGAAAATATATGGACTTTATTAAGAAAATAATAGAATCACAGATGAAATATGTTTCCCTATCACTAAATCAACTTTTCGACAGAACCAGCGTTGTCACAAACGTCACTGATGTTAATCCGACTGGAATATTTTTAGAGACAAGTTAAAGTAAGGTCAATTTGTTAACGTAAAGGTATTAAGAGGCGATGTTCGCTAGTAAAGATTCAACAATTAACAGCTTCGGGATACAATTATAGTGGATTTAATTCAAATGATTTGCAACTCTATTATGCAAAAATAGTCTATTAAAGCTTCTTTTCAATGATTAAAGACAAAATGTATCATGTTTTCAGGAAACATTGCGCTCAATTGTATAGTTATACAACGTATAGCTCATTTTCAATAACATTCCTCTTAAAACTTGAGGCCACAGCAGTAGAATCAAATTAAATTGCAATCTCTACGTTTCTAACAGCTACGGTTTTCATGTCGATGAACGGGACAGTCTGCTTCCAACGGAGATAATCAAAAGTGCTGTCGTTGCATAATGTTATTTTATTTGCCTTTCAACGTCATATATTAATAGGACTAAACTGTTTATCAATGTACGTGTACTATATTCTATGTTAGCAAGATTCAAACTATTGCGTTTGTTGCCAGTCCTAATTATTTGTATTACATTTCATATATACATTGTCCTTTGTTACAATTGTGGATATCTTATCGACATAATACGTTATGCGCACATTGCTATGACAGTTACGTAAGGAATAAAAATGCTGCTACTCATTTAAGATTAATGGCCTAAAAGTACTTTGGGCAGCAGGAGCATGAAAGGTTTTAGAAAAAATATTTTATGTGTTACACTCACATGACTTTCTCTAGCTGCTCTATAACCAAACTTCTTACAAAAGATTATTCTTCCTTCTACACTGTGCTAATCGAGTTAAACATTAGCAGAGTTCTTATTACTTAGTTCCGTATAATTAGAAGAGAACTAAAGGAATGCAATATACTAAAGTGAAAGTCAAATGTTTTAAAAGCTGTCGTTAATCAATTGTAATTGCAAATCGCTTCTTTGCTTGGCCAGGAGTAGAACAAAAGAAAAACGGACACTTCCTGTCTGAGAAAAATATAAGTACTTAGAATTAAAAGCAATAACAAGAATATCTCGGAAACGGTTACCTCCACACAAAAAAAACCTAAAGGACATTAAATGCGTGTTTTAACGATATTTACATTTTTGTGTAGTAAGTTTTTTACTTTCTCTATACCCACTATGTACATAGTGTATAGAGAATGTATTGCATTCCACCAAAAAATTCGATACCGAGATGTCACCGGAAATATGTTTTAGAGTCCCCTGTATGCAAAAAAAGTATTTTAAGAAAAAAATCCGTGTGTGTCCGTGTGTCTGTGAACACGATAACTCAAAAACTTGGTATTTCAGTTTAGTATCTTCCGGGGATGCGACACGAAGATTTTGAGAAAACTCCCCCCACTCCAAACTACCCTTTACATGGAGATTTTTTAAAAAATTGTGATTAAAATATCGTATATTAAAGATATTTACCTGACAAATTAAATGTATATTTTGAATATTCTGGGAACAGCCTCTGAAGACTACTTTATTCTGAGTGAATTTTACGGAAATTTGCATAAGTGCTAAACCGCAAGAGTGAGACAAAAACTTAGCGCACACAAAATGTAGTGCATATTAAAACACACAATTTATGTTGTATACATTTTTTTCGTGGAGTTGATTGTTTTATAGATATTCCTTGTTTTTGATTTAAGTTATAAAAACTTATATTTTTCTCATGCAGGACTTTGTGAACTCGTGTCCATACAAACAAAGGAACTTCAGTCACATAGCAACCAGCTTTTGACTATCACTTTAACCTATGGCATTCCCTTATTTCACTTCTACTTACAAGGAAGCAAGAAATAAGAATATTTCTACTATGTTTTTCTCGATTAGCAGGAAGTAAATAGAAGCATAAGCTTTTTAAAAATAATTTATTGCAGAGATATAGAAAAAGTCATTTGAATGGAACAAATCATTTTTTTTTCTTTCTCTTACGTTTTAGCAGTTAAGCAAAATTCCGCAAATTTCATCCAGAATAAGGAGATCTTCTTAGGCTATTTCCAGAAAATTCAAGATATATTTTTTATTTTGGATGTAAGTACCTTTAATATACGGAATTTTAATCAAAATCTTTAGAGCCATTTTTGAATAATTCAAAATTTTCAAAAATGTTTCTATTAAAAGGAAGTTTATGGTGGGGGGAACTTTCTTGAAAATCTTCGTGTCGTATTCCTGGAAGATACCAAACCTAAATACAAGTTTGATATTTAACGGTGTTTTAGTTTTTGAGCTATACTGTCCACAGGCGCACACACACACACGGAACTTTTTCTAAAAGTGCTTTTTTCGGACTCGTGGGACTCCAAAACATATATTTGCGGTGAAATCTTGACATGGCATTTTTGGGTGGAATACTATACCTTCTCTATCTATATGTACATTGTACATGCGGGCTACAGAAAGTACGAATGAATGAATAGGTGTATTTATTGATATAACAGAATCATACATTGAGCTTCATCTATCGCACGGGTCCACAGACTGTACGGTGCTAGAAAAAGTACTACGTAGGCGAGGATAGTCGGTGTAGTTCTGGCAGGTGGTAGAATCCGATTAAGTCCGCACGCTCATTGCCACCATACGGAGCAACCAAGCAATCAAAGCAAGAGCAGGAACAAGAGCACACCGATTTTTTGAAAAACCACAACTTAGACGAGGGCCGTTTTTTTTTTTTCAACCTCCGATCGGCTATAAATAAAAGAATAGTCATAGAAACTTTTTTTGTACTAAAAGTGTTGTACATTTATGGTTACTTTTCAACATAATCACCGAAAAGATTGAGACAGTTATCTTATCTGTGCACAAGCTTTGCAATACCCGCTTCAAAAAATGTTGCCGCCAATGATTTCAAAAGAGCATTGACTGTTTTTGAAGATCCTCGTTGGTTTGAAAGTGCTGCTCTCCTAGCCACGTCTTCAGTTCAAGGAAAAGGTGAAAGTCGCTGGGTGCCAGGTCAGGACTGCACGGCGGATTATCGAAAATGTCCCACTAAAATTGTTCAGGGATCCGATGGGTTGTGCCAGCAGTGTGTGGACGAGCGTTATCATGAATCAACACAATTCCTGAAGTCAACATTGCTCTTCGTTTGTTTTGAATGGCTCTCCGCAAACGTCATAACGTTTCACAATGAACAGCTGCATTGATAATGGTTTCGGGCTGCATCATTGGCGGCAACATTTTTTGAAGCGGATATTGCAAGGCTTGTGCACAAGTAGGATACATGTCTCAATCTTTTCGGTGATTATGTTGAAAAGTAATCATAAGTGTACAAAATGTTTAGTAATAAAATAATTGTTTTCTATGAACTTGTCTTTTACTTATAGCCTATCGGAGGTTGAACAAAACGGTCCTCGTATATGTAACTCACAGGAAATAAGTGCTTTCTTTTGAAGCGCTAATCTGGTAATTATAGCGTATAATCAATCTTAACTTATTCTTTCGTCAAAAGATTGCAGTTTACATATCAAAACAAGGTTCACTGTCAAATAGCATTAAATATCACTTTGTTCTATTTTCAAATTTCAGAGATTAAAAAAAAAAAATTATTTTCAGAAATTCATCTTTTATTTCGCATTAAATTAAATATTTGTGTTTACAATCCATTCCTATTGTATATTTTAGATAAGGCATCGATAATTGCTGCTTACTAATATTAATCGTCATAAAGCATTGAATGTTTCAAATGGATGCTGAAATATAGAATAACATCATTCTAATGTACCTTTTAAACATTTTCCTGAAGTGTAATTGCTATGAGAGCACTCGAAATTATTCAAATTTTTATGTTAAATGTTTTAAAGTTATTAAATGTAGGCAACGATGAACTCGCAGATATGAACCTCGTCTTGTTTGGATACAAAGTTACAAATTGAGCTTTTACTGATTTAAAACTCAGTGCGTTGTTACTTGCTTCATTACAGAAAGTTTAATTTTCCTTAATATTCCAATGAATTCTGATTCCAGTCTCTTCCAATATTTTGAATAAAGATTTGAGTTTCTCTCTCTCTCTCTCTCTCTCTCTCTCTCTGTCTCTCTGTCTCTCTGTCTCTCTCCCACCTAAAATTGAGATTTTGCCGTAAATATGCTTTGAAGTACCATAAAACCAAAAACAGCATTTTAGAAAAAGTTCCCCTGCGCGCGCGCGTGTGTATATGTGTGCATATCTCGTAAACTAAAAGACCGTTAAATATCAAACCTGGTATTCAAATATAGTATCTTTCAAGGATGCGGCGGGAAGATTTTAAAAAACCTCACAACGCTAAACTACCCTTTACATGGACAAAGTTTTGAACATTTTATTTTTCTCAAAAATGATTATAACGATTTTGATTAAAATGCTGTATATTAAAGATATTTAAATGGTAATTAAAATGTATATCTTGAATTTTCTGCGAATAGCTTCTAAAGACCTGCCATCCTGGATACATTTTGCTGAATCTTTCATATCTAGTAAACTATAAGAGCTGGACAAGTACTTGCTGTACAAAAAATTAAGGTCTCGTAATAATCTTTGTTGTAGAGTTTACCATTTCCGAGATATTGCCTGTTATTGGTTTCAGTTATAAACTACGTAACTTTTCTGAAATCTAGTTATCTTTTGTTTCATTTGTCTTTTGTTTACTGCTGGCAATGCAAAGCAAACCGAACATCATTTGTTTTAATAGAAGCAGCTTTAGTCCGGTGTATTCCTTTATATCCTTTCTGCTTACAAGAATACAAGTAATAAGACTATTTTGCATTCCTCTTTAAGAATAGCTTGCAGAATAGAGAAAGTCATGGGAATGAAGAACCACAGATTTTTTTCTAATCTGTGAAAAGTGATAAATAATAAAGATTATATCATAATTTGTAATCCATATTTGTTTTAGAAAGTTAGGATATGAATATACCGCGTAATGTTTTATATATTCTGAAGCTAAAAACCTATATTTCGCTTACATTCGTCGAGTAATTCATTTATGTTAAAGTTAACAAAATACTTTGGAAGTATTTTAATCTGAAAAAGCCTTAGCCTAAACAATATTTAGAAGTACCTAAAGTAAATACTCATTTTCCCCCCATATAATAATGGAACATGAATTAGATTATTAAAAGTAAGAAACATATATAATATTTATATTGTACAAAACTATGAAAGAAACACATTCCACTTGACAGTGAATAGAACGTTTTATTGTTGTGGTTGTACACATTTACAATAATTGATAAATAATTTTGGTTATTACGGAAATTACTTAATTGGGGTGGTTATAGGGTCAATAAACTCTTTTTAAGTTTAATGTTATAATTAGCTTTACGATCTATAATTTTATTAATGATTAAATTATTACGATTTTTAATTTTTATGGTATTTGTAATTCCATGTGCAAAAAAGACACCTTCACGGAAACATCATCGCAGAGACATATTTCGTAACATTCACAATTCAAAAAATTCCCGTTTATAATTACGTCACAGGTTACCAAGTTGTTTAACAGACTTTTCGTTTTTGGTTATGCTGCCCACAGACAGACTACACACAGTTAAACAGACATACACGAACATGTTTCTAAAAGTATTTTAATTCAGGGGGTCTCGAAGTCGAATACTTTCTCCGTCCACTATGTACATGCAGACTAGAAAAAGTATAAATTGATTGACAGTTCTCCTGATGATTAAATAATTTTGTAAATACTTAATGAAATATAAAATACTAATTATAATATCCATTTTCTGGATATTAGTATTTGTTATTAGACAAATTAAATAAATGATAGAAAAGACAAAAGAAAGGTAGGAATTAAACATAAGACTAATTAAGAATATAAAAGGCGCAAGCATATCACTAGTTCGGACAAATGATATATTTTTTTCGTCTCAGTTTGTTCATTGCCATTAATTGATGGGAAAAAGCTAATAGAAAAGATTCCAAGACGCTTGAATTTTTCAGTTCTTATATCCCATTTATATAAGAAGAGATCTATCGAATTTTATCGTTGCACTTGACACTCGAGCGTCTTTTAACGAGACGAGGGATATCATAAGGGAAAATATGATGTGTTCCAGATGTATTCATGATATGATGGGTTGAGAAGGAAACTACAATTAATCCATATAAAAAGTTGACATGTTTGATTCGCGTAGCTTTTCTACTCATGCTTAAATAAAATATTACTAAATAGACTATTGTCTCTATAATCTTCAAATTAATCGAAATAAATAGTTGCAAACATTGTCTTCCTGGGTATTTTCCTGTAGGGAATTAGCGAATACAGTAAGAGTTGAGTGATAGTTAAATATTTTAAGAAGAAATCGTCTATGAAAGGTGTATTGGATTTGGGGTGTGAGAGATGTATTGAGTAGAAAAATAAAAAGGCCCGTGCTCTCAAAATACACAAATTTTGCCCAAGCTTCGATTTAATGGCTAAGAAATTCCATGCGCTCTGCATGACCAACAAGAGGGAACAAAAATAGGTATTTTTTCTCTTGAGTAAAGTTTAAAAATGAAAAACTACGCAGCGCAACAGCCCAAATTTGGGCCAAGACCGATCGCTGCATCCACTCTCCCTTACCATTACAAGCGTCATGAGTGGAGTGTTGAGTAAAGTTAAACTATTTAAAACTTCAAATCAATAACTTCCTTCTAGTATCGAACGATAAACAAAATCGGTGAAGTGGTGCTCAAACTTACACTTTTAAAATGCTCCACACAGTGAATTTTAAAATACATTCTCTTCACAGACTCAAGTCTTACAGTAAATAAGTTTACAAATAGATTTATTCTGCCTCATCTATATTAATTACTAAATAATGTATAACTCTTAAGAATTTAATAAATATTTCTCAAAAATGGATCATTAGTTCAAGCCTCTAGATTGTCTTTTTAATGTACTTTTGAAGGTATTATAATTTTTTAAACAAATTAGTAAAATTTACATCATATGGAGCATATTGAGTTTGAAAAAACGCTGACAAAATGCTTTCAGGAAAAGAAGATTTAAAGTGGCTGTGCCTATTAGTAAGCATGCGATTGTTCATTTATTGATTCAGTTAATTGATTGTTTAAATCTGCTAAATGTAAATATGGATATTTTATTACAGTTTAGATCTTTTTATGGAAAAAAATAATTCTTCAATTTATGTTTTAAAATGTGTGGTCAAATTTCACAGATATATTATGTTAATTAAAAGGAGGACTCATTTTTGAGAAAAATAATATTTTTTTAAAACTGTTCCATTAAATATTAATTTATACTGGGATTATACTCTTGAAATATTTAATCGATTGTCGTTTATGAGTTTTGTTGCTCACAGACCCACGCGCAGACCTTTATCTAAAAAAACTTTCTTTCCTAGAATCAGGGCGTCAAAACACGTATTTTCACAGAAATATTGTAAACGAAATTTAGAGAAAAATGCAATACTTCTTCTACTTATTATAATTACGTAGTAAAGAAAGTAATAATAAGTTTATAGAATGTGCATAGAACTGCACATTTATTGAATTTCATTATGGCACTTCCACACCATCATAAAGAAGTAAATCAAACAAAACTTCAAATTGAAAACTCCACAAAGTTCATTAAGATTGAATTTTCCATGCATTAAATATGGTATATTCAAACTTAAATCAATATGAACATGTTAATCTTGAAGCGCTATTAATTTCGAAGTTAAACTTGTTCATCCAACATTTCTAACATACACTGTATTGTGTTTAATTAATGGAAGTTAATTTTTGACCCTTAAGAGTATGTGGACATTTTAAGTTTAATAATAATAATAATAATAATAATAATAATAAACTCTTCAACTTATATACGAGTAGAGTTCCTAGAAGTTTCACCTTTTTAACTTATTACATCGTGCGTCTTGGTTAGTAAGCATGTCACTGTTATGGCGTGAGTAGTTTCGAGGTTACAAAATACAAATGGAAAATCAAATGGAATATCGCGTGTTTATGTAAAAGGAAAACTGTCTTGTCCCTAAAACTTGTTTTTGAGGTAAAACTAAAATATAAATCAGGCTCATGGGCTCAATTTTTGTACTTATTTTTTAAGAGAACACTTTTATTCCAAAATTCTTGGGCAAAATGTTTATATATATTCTGCAGTGCTTATTCTGCAGTCTAACATATCTAATTGTGAGAAAACTTTTTCAATTGCTGTGTGTCTGCCTGTGCCTGTGTGTACATGCGTGCATTGAAAGATAGCATTTGTCACGAGTAACTCGAATCATGTCCAGCTTGTATATCCTCCAAATACTAGATAGGAACTTACAGATTGGGTTGATCTCGGCTAAGTAATGTTTATCTTATCTGAGAGAACGTCGATTTAATTACTCATCACATAGAGGTTAAGAGCCACCTTAGATGCTACATATTCTAGAAGTAGTAAATATAACTCATAAATTTCATCATTTTTGGGACCTATAATTAAGTACCTAAGTGGTGCATTCAGCTCTACCTAGCAATTATGCTGCTGGTATAAAATCGATGTACAGAAAAAAGGAAAAATTTACTACTGATATACGAGAACACATTTGAGTAATGTAGCCCCGTACTTGCTTCCATTTACACACATTTTATTTTCCCAAATGTAATGAGTTTTCAGTTTTATTTCATAATTTAATCTAGATTTCTATTTTAGAATTAAGAGTTTATTTGTTTTATGCAGACGCAACTTACATTCATATAGGTTGTTGGGAAATGAAATGATATTCCTTATGATTAATTTCCCATTCTTTGAATGGCATTTGGAATATATAATTCAAATAGTAGCTTTCTCTTAAATTGGCATAATATCTCAGTTTTGCTTTCTTTTTAGTTTTCAGCATATTTACACCCGCTCACCGAAGAGCCAGGTGCCACTAAGTGTGTCACTGTTTTTCAATTTCTTCAGTATCATAGAGTAATAGCAAACACAATGTTCAATCCGAAGAGTAATAATATGGTAACGAAATCAATCATTAAGACCTAGATCAAATAATCTGCCTCAAGTCACACGGGAAATAAAATAAACAATCGGACATCTTAATATTTCTTACATAACCATCCAACGTGAAACTATTCCATACACATGTTTGTTTGTTTTTTAACTTTTTTTTTTTTTAACATTTAGGATCGAGCCGCAAGACTTCCAGCTACACATTTCACGACCTTCTATATTGACCAAACAAAACGCATTGCTAAAGAGGTTTTCATAGGGTACATTTGCCACGTAGAACGCAGTTCGATGCCGCCGCCTGAAGTGGAAGGTCTCAGTCCACTAGAACCCCTGTTTACTAGGCGACTTTTTCGGCACACGAATCATACTACCTACAGACACACGGTCAGGCACACAAACTCCCTTCATTTTGTGCTAGAGTAGACACGCTGGATCCGTGCCCTGCAATGAGTATACTGGGAAAAAAATGGAAATGGCGTGTTATTTATGGACGCTCTTTAACTGATGTGGTTCTCAGCGTCCCATTCTAAATTGGGCGTGAAAGACCGCTTAAATTTGCTCAGAGGCCTCTCTGTCAGGCTTGAGGTTCTTTTACGTGCCGTAAATCTACGACACGGGACCAACGGCTTTACTTCCCTTCCGAAGGAAGCCATGCTAAAGATTTTTACACCCGAAAAAATCCATCGTCCTCCGCCGGGTTTGAACCCGCGACCTTGGGTATATGAAGTCAGCATGGTAACCATTACACCACGGAGGGTGACATGAGTATACTGCATGTGATATGAGTTAGAAATGGGTTTCTGAGAGCAGTGATGTAACTCTCGCTCCTAGCACAGTGTGTCGTGTGCCGCTTTATAATATCGGCAACAGAAAACAATCTAACACGCAGGCCATCAACTCCCGTCTGCCTGGGAGGAATGCTTCCTATTTACATAAAATGGCATACATCGTGTTGTTGGTAATACTTTGTTTTTAGTAATGATTCAACTATTAAGTACCTTGTAGTTTGCTCGATTTGCAAAGGTTCTATATACTTACCATGTGCCTATGAATGTCTTTTTTAAGAATTGTATTAGATACCACTTAAGTAATTATCAAAAGTATCTTCTTATTCATTGCTATACATGTAACTTCTTTTTCTTTATCTACTTGGTACTCGTACATAGTAAACAGATAGCGAAGGTATTGTATTCCACCGAAAAATTCGTTTTAGAAAATCCATTATTAGAATAAGGCCCGTGTGTGTCTGTCAACAGCATAACTAAAAAAACGAAAAGTCTGGTCGATATCAAGCTTTAGGTTCAACATCAACCAAAAATTGAACTTGAACATTTTCAAGAAAATCTCTGCACCCCAAAATACGCTTTACTTGGAAAAAAATTCAAAAAGTTTGATTTTCTCAAAACGATATTGTTCTAACGGTTTTAACTACCGTTTATTAAAGACATTTACATGTCAAATAAAATGTATATGTTGAATTTTCTGAAGTCCTCTTCATTCTGGACGGCTTTTGTACATCTGGTAAGCCATAAGAGATATACAAAACGAACTACACAAAATAGATATCGTTAAAATATATAATTTATGTCATTTACATTTTTTGTAGAATTAACCGTTTTCAAGATATTCCTTATTATTTGTTTCAGTTTACTACATTTCGAACTTCTCTCAAACGGAGAAACGGTTTCATACATTAACCATATGGTATTTTAATTAAAATCGACAGAGCCATTTTTGAGAAAATCAAAATTTTCAAAAAATGTTCCATACAAAGGGTAATTGAGAATGGGGTGATTTTCCTGAAAATTCATGGGTCGCGTCCTTGGAAGATACTATTCTTAAATACAAAGTTTATTATTTAACCAACATTTCGTTTGAGCCATGCTGTCCACAGACACATACGCACGCGCTCGCGGATCTTCTTCCAAAATGCATTTTTTTTATTCAGAGAACCCCAAAACATGTATTTCCGGTGAAATTTCGATATCGAACTTTTGGATAGAATACAATACCTTCTCTGTCCATTAAGACCACTGTAAAACCATACTTTCAAAACATTTTACTAGCTATTTCACCATTATTTTATTTTTTATTTTAAAAAATAACTCTAATAAAAACAGCATACTTAGTTTTATTAAGAACGGCTTTGAGATGATCCAGTAAAAGTTTCAAATTAATAGTATACGTTTTGTGGATTAAATTAAGATTTGAATGTTCAGATTTGTTGTAAAAAATTAAGTTTTGAAAAATGACTTAAATACCTCTATTTGGGGTATTTAACTAGCGCAGACGTTTATATTTGATGTAAATAAAGCTTGTTTCAGACATCAAAGAACTTTAAAACATTGTATATATGTATTTTAATATACTCATATATCCCGATAAAAGCATATTTTGACTGAAAATGGCTGAAATCCCTCCATCATTACCTTAAAATGATACAGCATACTTAGATCAGACAAGTAGCACCAATCGTTAAGGTTTGGCATTTAGTTCTACTGTATATTTCTTTATGTCTTCATTGAAAACTATGATAAGCCACTGGTCACCCCCTCTCAGCACAATATAATTTCTTAACGTAAACTTACTCGCCACACGGAGCTTGGACTCCTACTATCGGTGATTCAGTGTGAGAAACGAGCAGGGTTTCCATCAATCCATCCAGCCATCCATCTGTCTGTCTATCAGCTTTACTCAAAGAGAATACAGATGGTGACACCTGTACTAGGTGAATTATTCAAGGCTTAGCGGCGTGATAAATGATGTCATAATGTGTCATAATATTTCATGACGTGTTTTTCAGTTGTTGACTCAAGGTGTAGCTGATGAGTGCCTTTTTGTATGGCTGTAATGAAAGTTTTGCGAACAAAATAGAATTTATTGACGTTCGTTAAAGATTGCCATTGCTAGACTTCCATTGTTATATATGTGTTATATTAAGATTTTATTTGCATTAAGACTGGACTTTGTGTTGCAGCGAGCGAGCTCACGGTGCTGGGGATGAGTTCCCTAATCTTCGTAGTGGTGATGGTCAGTTCGTTCCTCGTGCTGTGCGCAGGCGCAGTGGGGCTGGCGGTGTGCGTGTGCAGGCGCAATAATCACGGTCGCCCCCCACATCACCCCTCGGCACCGCAGCAACCTCCCGGCAACAATGCATCCTTCCCATGTAAGTTGGTTAGCAGTGCTATAGTCAAGACTCAACAGCACTGCCTTTTTTTTATTATTATTATTTTGTGTTGTTTTCTTTGCTGCGTAAACTTCTGCCAAGCATTCATGTGAGCTTTATGATTGTTTTGGAGCATGCGTTTTCTTATTGTGTGCTGTGTTATACAATTTAATTACATTATTATTAAAGGGTGGCGAAAAGATACTTCAAAATTAACGTATATACAAAACGACCAAGCTGCCATCGTACGAGGGAGTAACTGTGTCTCAAAAGCTATACACATATTGTAACACCCCAGGGCTCAAAATTCCAGGTGTCTTAATGAAGCAACAGCCGAAAATGTTGAACTAAAGTGCTGAGTGCTCACTCGTACGTACTTAACCACTAATCTCTGAGCCTTCTTAGAGGGAAAGGTTGCAACCTTCTGTGAAGATGGAAACGTTAAAACAAAAATGTTTTATCTTGAGTAAGTTGTGTGTGGGCCTTATAATATAACTACACAAAAATGGATTCATATCTGAGGCTCAATGAGCAAACAACTAACAAGAAAAATGGCACAACCAGCATGACCGAAAGACTTGGTAGCCAAGTTGAGCGCAGCAGTAACTCAAGAAAATTCACCAACACAAAAATACCCAAACCCGGCGGAGGACGATGGATTTTTTCGGATGCAAAAATCCTTAGCATCCACAAATAAAACTCCATTTCCATTTCCAAAGAAGCATTGGGACATCTAAAGATAACGTTTATCGAATAATACACAACAATTTAGATATAAAAGGGCGCCATAATGCACCTGAACACGCCTTGAAAAAGCGGCATTGCAGGGAACGCTTCATCAGCAAGAAAACTCTGCGAACACCACCTGTGTTCGAAAAGTGGCAAGAGTGATATTTTAGATGAAACATGGGTTTATCTAGACGACACAAACAAACCCTGACCAATTTGTTACCATAAAGTTGGTCAAAAAGGGCGCTCCAACTTCATTCGAAAGAACAAAGAAAATTTTCCAATGGATTCATAATGGTTTCAGGTTACTGTTCCTAGGTGAAACTTGCCACTCACAGAGTTGCCAACAATGTGAAAATCAGTGTAGCCTACTATCAAGAGATTTCCCAGTTGTATGGCGACATGCCCCAAATGTGTGGATTTATATGGTTGACGCATCCGGTCACACTTCTCGAACTTTCAATCATTACTACCACTGAAAGATGTGAACGTGATGCCATTTAAAGGATCCCTGTGAAGTCACCAGATGACTTACCAATTATGTTTACGGATTTGTTCTACTGAACCAACGCCTTGGGACTCCGCCACAACGGAAGGACTTTGGAAAGTCTGCCAGGAGGAGTGGACTAACACACCCGTTCCTGTTCGTAGACACAGGCTTCTGCAAGGCGCTGTAGAGCAATAGCTAGAGCCCGTAGGATCACATTAAACACAATAAGTGGTGGCGAAAAGGTATCTCGCACAAGTAAAAATGTCTTAATCTTAAGTGGGAAACCCAATTATAAATTTTGTTTTTGAATAATATTGATTCTATACATGCAACTATAACTAAAGCCTCAAATTTTTATTGTAATTTCAAATCTCGAATATTGAAAGGTTATGCCGATTTCAACCAATTTGTCTTTCGTTACAGTTGTACACCCTCACGTGTTTACTGTTTTGCATTTAAATAGCAGTATGCAATTTATTCACAAGATGTGAATTGTATTTCTGGAAGCATGCAATGATTTCCTCACAAACGCAAGTAGCTGTTTCGTATTCATAATAACACTATACAGGAGTTGTCTTAAAAATTCTCATAACGACTCGTAGACTGCAGCCACATTTCCAAATCAGTTTTTTTTCAAAACCATCCACCATTTATAGTAACCTTTGTCCAATAAATATTTTTCAAGAATCATAGTACGCTAGTCGCTTGTTACAGTACAGAACTGTAATAGCATGCCAAATAGTGGACATCATGTGATTAGGACTTACTTTGTAAGAAAGGTGAACTGAAATGTATATCATTATGGCAGACACGGAGTTTAAAGCGGTTATGGGAAGATTTCATACGGAGCGCAAGTATCATTTTCTGCTTCGTTCGTACCTTTGTGACATTTTGTGATTTTCAAATAGCAGTATTAAGAGGTGAATTGCAGTTCTGGAAGTAGGCAATAAATCCTCCATTAACGCAAGTAGCTGTCTAGCTTTAATCATAATAGTAGTACACGAGGGTAGGTTGAAAAATTTCTCAGACACAAAAATACTTCACTCCATAGTTAATCCTTTATTGTCCTATTATTTTTCTCTAATTCCTAAAACGGCTTTCATAACCCTTCCAAAGATAACTCCACGAAGCGGTTCAAATAACCGCGAGCGTTAAGGCTATAATTAAAGCACTGGCCATTCAAAGGCAAACGTTACAGTTCGAATGCTAGCACCAGTAGATAAATGTGCCTATGGTGAAATATGGGGAAGGCCCAAGTAAAATGACCGATGTAACGGTACGCTTGAAAGGGACGGGATTACATTTGTCTGAAATTGCATGAATTTTGATCTTTTGCTGTAAAAGAATCTGTAAAGCTTCCGCAGTACGTCCACATTTAAATTGCTGAAAGTACTAAGCTAAGCAACATGCGATTTGTGTGTTTATTAGATGTGATCACTTTGAGTTGCTGTGGCCCACTCACTGGCCGTGATTAAGACATTTTCTCATATAAAAAGTCGTCGCAAATGTAAACAACACACTCCATTTTATAATTTTTATGTGCACATAACTAGGTATACCACAAACCTATTTTTTTCAAAAAAGCCGCGAGTCATCTTTTCCAATATGCACGTGTTTTCATTTTCTTTCAAATAATTGTTGGCTTTGTTCACAAAAACATAACACTGCAGAATACTTTTATGATAAAAAAATGGCATGTAGAGGGTGTGAAAACGCAATAGTGATAAAAATGAATTGAAATGCTCTCCCCACACTGTGGTAGATGGGTCCAATTACCGCGGCACACTTATTTACACATACTAATCTAGAGCAAGAGGACCTATAGTCGCTTCGATCGTTTGTTTAACTGAAAACGCTAGAAATTACTAAAGGAAAATTAGACACAAGAATGAATTGAATATTAGTTTATGTAGAAACTAATCAAGAACTAACAGAAAGTATACTCATTTTGCTAGGATGCTATGATGGAAATCACTGGAAATACTACAAAAAATAAGAAATAAATTAAAAAATAAATAAAAAACAACAATAAATTTACACACTAACCTAGACCTAACGTAATAGAAAGTATGCTGCTTTCGTTCCCTTACTTTGGCGAAAGCAGTGAAAGTTTGCAAACTTGGTGCAAATGGTAAAGATAAGTTTCAGAAATTCGATCATTTGTTCATCCCACTCGTGTATGAATATATTTTAAGCTGCCATAATTCAATTCGTAGGGTCGCATAGTTTTGTTATAACAGTAAACAATCTATAAAACAGATATTATTCATTCTCCATAAATGTTAAACATCAGAGGACTTATCAGAAAACCTACAGCTACACAAGTAATACCATTTGTGAGGTTTTGTAAATATTATATATTTTCCTAGAAATTAAATGTTTTTTAAATGTCTTCTTTTGCTTCTTTAATGCACATTATATTATTGTATTGTGTTTGCATGTTTATTATTTTCAGTGAATCTGCATCATGGGATGATGAAGTATTCCTGTAAGTGTAACTTAGCTGTATCGTTGTCTGCTGCAATTATGCTTTCTGCTTCAATTAGCTTGGTTATGACATCCTATAGTGTAATATTCCAAAGTAACAATTAACTATTTCTATTAGCTTTATCGTTAAACAATGGCTTGTCATTGTCAAGGCTATACAATTGATATTCTTACCAGCACACTTACGCCAAAACTACTATCAGCAATGCAAACCTTTGTTTGGTTATACTTTGAACACAATATTCATTTTACGTTGTGTTTAACTTTTCTGATAATTTATTACCAGGCGTAAAAATTCTTAATCAGTTGCCGTTGCTTTATCTGTACTCAAAGTATTGTCAATTTAAAGAATGCAAACCGCAGCCATGAAATCCTACAGGCAGGTACTGTCTGTTCAGCGGTGTTATAGCTAGTGGGTTTGAAGTGGCATATCGCTCAAGAAACACTTTAAGCTGTGGGAGGGGTACCATATGCTGAACTCGTTCCGCACGTGGCAAAACAGTCAACAGTGTAGCAATACTTTACTCAGAGTCGGATGACGAGTCTTCAAAATCTACAGGATTCGGATAGTGCACAGTGCTTCCTTCTTCCACTCTGTCACGCGCTTTTACTCCTCGCTTGCTTCAGACTAAGAAGACACTACATCCTTCCACTTGCTAAACTCCTACCTGCTTGAAGACGCCCCATCCCACTAGCTAAAACACTGCCGAAAGACAATAAACGAATACTGGTGAATGCTGTCTGCACACGTTAACGGGCAGGCTGTAACCCTTGACGTTACTGCATGAAGACCAGTAACAGTTCAACTTCACTTCCATTCATCTCGACTTCAATGCTTAAAAGTAAAAAAATATGGATGGACGAACGAATAAACGAATATTTCAGCACAAATTTAAATTGAGAGCAAACCTGTTTTATTTCATTTTATGCGTAGTAATTTACTAACCTTTTACTTTCTGTAGCACACACACACACATATATATATATATATATATATATATATATATATATATATATATATATATATATAAAGTAAATAGTTGGTAAAGAAGGTTTTGTACCCCACCAAAAAAGTCGATACCGAGATTTCACCGTAAATACATGCTTTAGAGTCTTCTGAATAAAACATTATAAAAAGGGCCATGTGTGTGTGAGTGCGCGCGCGCGTGTATGTGTCTGGACAGCATAACTAAAAAACGAATTATCGGTTAAATACCAACGAAGATTTTCAGGAACATCCCCCTGCCTCCAAATACTCTTTACATGGAACATTTTTCAATTCTTTTTATTTTCTCAAAAATGGCTCTAACGAGTTCGAGTAAAATAACATATGTTTGCTTAATATATGTTTATTACAAAAAATCTATATCTTGAATTTTCTGGAAATAGCCAATGAAGAGTTCTTCATTCTGGATGACTTTTGTATAACTTTTGTATAGCTCTTAAACAGATATAGACAAAAACTTACTACTCAAAATGTTAAAGTGCAAAATTTATGTCATATATATTTTTGTTGTAGAGTTAACCAATTCGCGGATATTCCCTGATATTGGTTTCAGTTTTAAGCTACTTAAATTTTCTCAAATCGGAATACGTCTCTTTTGTTTACTTCAAGCAAGAAAATTGAACCGAATTGCATTTATTTCATAGAGCGACTAGCTTTCAAAGATTTGTCTATCACTTTAGCCTAGTGTATTCCCTTAATTCCCTTCTACTTTAAAGGGAACAAGTAATAAGACCAATTCTACTAATGTTTATTTCGATTAGCATGCTGTAGATAAAATAATAATCTTTGTTTGCGGATCAGCTTATGAAAGTCATATGAATGGAGCACAGCAGAGTTTTTATCCAATAGAAGCCTTAAAATGCCCTCGTGCACTAGACGTAAAATAACCCTAGATTAGATTTGACGTGCACTGTGGAGAGCCACATTTCTAGCATGACACAATTAAAGCAACAGGTGTGTCAGTGACTGTAATAGCAGAGAGCTGCTGGAGATATCTCCAGTAGTTCGCAATTACTCCGTCAGAGCGTTGCAGAAAACAGGTATGTTTACATTACGTGAATAGCGAATTAGCGGAGTGGAAAACCTTATTACTGACGACCGTTTTCCCCATGAAGGTAAGCTAATACAATCTCTGCTTGTTCAGATCGTTAATAGCAAGGGAAGGAAAACAACCTGCATAGTTCTATTGCTGTAACTGACAACTTTCGTCATTTTAATTGCGGTTCTTTCATCTTTAGAACGTCACACAGTCTTTGAGGTTCTATATTTTGAATCGAATATTCCTTTCGGCACAAAAGTAAAGCTTTGAAACCAGCCACTCATACTATAAATAATTATACCAGTGAAATAAAATCCTATAACATTCATTGCTACTACCCTTATTTCTTGCGATGGAAATTATAAATATTTTAAACAGATTTTATCAATTAATTATGAATTCGGTCACAGTTAGAAAAATCCATTCACATGGGTAAGTGAGGGATGAATTGGATTGGTAAGTGAGGGATGAATTGAGTAAAATTAAACAAAGGCCCTTCCTCCCCAAAAAAAAATGTTTTGCCCAAAATTCAAATTTTTAAGGACAACTGAAAACATTTCTCTACATCTCTGCACCAAATTATTCGATTTACTTCATCTAATCGAGAAAAAAATTATCAGAAATAGTTTTATTACTTGTTCACAAAGTCCTGTATGAGAAAAGTAAGTTTTTTATAGCTTAAACCAAAAACAAGGAATATCTCAAAAACAATAAACTCCGCGAAAAAAATGTATATAACATAAATTGTGTGTTTTAAAGTACTCTACATTTCTTGTGTGGTAAGTTTTTGTCCATCTCTTACCGTTTAGCAGTTATGCAAAATTCCGTAAAATTGACCCAGAATAAAGTAATCTTCAGAGGCTATTCCCAGAAAATTCAAAATATGCATTTTATTTGTCAGCTAAATATCTTTAATATACGGTATTTTAATGAAAATCGTTAGAGCCATTTTTAAGAAAATCAAAATTTTCTAAAATAGTTCCATGTAAAGGGTAGTTTGGGGTGGGGGATTTTTCTCAAAATCTTTATGCCGCAACCCTGGAAGATACTAAACTTAAATACTAAGTTTGGTAATTTACCGAGTTTTCGTTTTTGAGTTATCGTGTTCACAGACACACGGACACGCATGGACCTTTTTCTGAAAATACTTTTTTTTTGTATAAAGGGGACCCTAAAACATACATTTCCAGTGAAATCTCTGTATTGAATTTTTGGTGGAGTGCAATACCTTCTCTATACACTATGTACAAAGTACGTGTAGATTAATAAAAATTGCAAGTAGTAGAGCATTATCACTCACATTGTGGCCGAGACGTCAAGGAAACCGTACGTAATTGCAAACACTAGATTTCTCCTGTAATAAAGTTTTAAACATTTGATCATCCATTCATACGATTTTCTCTACCTGTGCTACAAAATTTTTGCAAAATATTCTATTATCTACACCGAGATAAACATGAGTTTAAATTAACTTTTATTATTTGCTTCCTTCTAAGCAGGAGTGAAATAAGGAAATGCACTACGCCATAACGATAGTCTGTTTAAAGCTGGCCGATATGTGAACAATTAAAGCTCGGTTCGCTTTCCACTGTCAGTAAAGCCAAAGAGAGATGAAATGAAAGGTAACCCCGTTTGAGAAAAGTTATAGTTCTAAAAAATGCAGTTTAAAACTGACATGAAAAATAAGGAATATCTCGGAAACGGAAAAATCTACAACAAAAACGTGTATAACATAAATGATGTGTTTTAACGAGAAATACATTTTTGTATAGTAAGTGTTTGTCTATTTCTTACGGGTTACCAGTTATGCAAAAGGCATCAAAATTCGTTCAGAATGAAAAGGCCTTCAGGAGCTCTTCCCAGAAATTTTAAGATATTTATTTTTGAGAGACACAAAATTTTCAAAATGTTTTCTATGTAAAGGGTATTTGGAGTAGGGGAGGGAGTTGTTTTTAAAATTTTCGCCACACATCCTTGCAATATACTAAACATAAATACCAAGTTTGCTATTTAACGATATTTTCGTTTTTGAGCCATGTTGTCCACATACACACGCACATACACATATACACACACGGATCTTTTTCTAAAACTGCTTTTAAAATCCTCCTACTAATATAATATATAATGTAAATACGTTATATTCCAATTGCTATAAAATGTGCAAAACGCGTAACAATATATATCCTCCTAATTTAAGAAAAACACCTGCTAAAATTATTGAATCTCACTCTCCACTCAGTGCGAAATTTCGACATCAATTTTTGGGTGAAATATAATACCTTCTCCATGCACTATGTATGTAATACGTGTAGAGAAAGTTAAAAAAGTATACATTCCAGTTTTATATCCCTAAAATGAAAACTCTGAGATGTTGCATTTGCATGACTTTCTCTACCAACTCTTCTGAACACAATTCTTAAAAAATTATAACTACCTCACATCAATACAGATAAACGTTTGCATAAATGCTTTTATCACACATTTTGTTGTAGATATTAAGATATAACTGCCTTAAGAATTGGTCAAATCTTTTTAGTGCTGGTCGTCATGTGATGGATTTGAAATTCCGATATCTTTACTGGTTCTGAGCAAGAAAAATAAAACTATATGTATTTTAAACTAGAAACCAATAATAAGGAATATCTCGGAAATGTGTAACTACACAAAATGTGGATTTGACGTAAATTATGTGTTTAAAAATGTTAATGAGTTATATATTTTTGGTAGAAATATTTTGTCGTCTCTTAATGTTTACCAGTTATACAAAAGTCATTCAGAATGAAGACGAACTTTAGAGGCTATACTTAGAAAATTAAAGACATACTTTTTATTTTGCCTGAAGATGTCTTAAATATGTGGTATTTTAGTTACACCAGTATTTCAGAATATTAACATTTTCGAAAAGTTTTGCAAGTAAAAGGTAGTTAATGGTGAGATTTTTTTCTTGAAAATCTTCCTGTCGCATCCTTGAGAAATGCTGAACTTAAATAACAAGTTCGGTATTTAACCCAGTTTTCCTTTCTGAATTAGGCTGTTTAGGCGCACACATACACACACATACACACAACCCTTTACAAAAAGTATTTTTTATGAAAGCAGCAGACCTCAAACTACTATTATAGGGTCGTTTCCTAAGCGCGTGGTAGTGCGGCAGCTTGCCAAGCGGGAGATCTGGGTTTTATTCCCGATACCGGCGTGGGGAATTTTCCCTCGCTGGGAGACCTCTCCGGGTGCACTCAGCCTCATGAGGAGCTACTGGATTCAAAAGTGCCGGCCGCAGATCGAGAAGATCGTATCAATCGGCTGGGAAGGACTCGAGGCGCTAATCATGTCTCACCCTCCAGCACTGCACCCTATTCGGACCGAGACGGGGAATGCAGCGGCCGGGCGGTAGGCCATTGTCCCTTATGGACTGTCGTGCCATGGAGTTACGTTACTATGTATGTTGTAGTGAAAGTAAAATGAAGAAAAGCAAGGACTGCTTTTTTCTATTTAATGCCACAGCCTTTTATACTTGCAGATTGTTATGATTGTCAGCACTAATGCTGTGAAGGTCAAACAACAACGAATGCCCACACCAACAGACTAGAGCTCGCCATTGCCCATATCCAAATGTACTCGTATACTGCTGCTTTCACGAAAAGTTTGGCCCATTAGTCTATATCATATATTTTTTTTAGCCAATAAAATATCACGTCATTACTTAAATATAAATACGTACACTCCTCTGGTAAAAGAGCATGTCCCGTAGTGTGATGGCTTGTGATTAGTGAAAAAAAATTCGAGTCAGTTGGGGAATTTAATATCGTGCTGGCATATGGCTATGGTAACTCTGTTGCTTCGAGTAACCGCAAGAAGAGTGGAAGATATGTGGTTCAAATTCCAGCTATGGAATTATATTTTCCAATCTAATTCTACCTTTTCGTCCTTGCCCTACACTGGGATTGTGTGAAAGTATAATAAAATAATTAATAACCTGACAGGTTGACTCTCCCAAGTTCCCATGGTTCACAGAAGATGTTCAATGTGGCTGCATTCACCACAGACTACTCGCCTCTCACTACGGCGGCCCGAGTTTGATCCTAGGCGACTGCATGTGGGATTTGCGGTGGATAAAGCGGCATAAAGAGGTTTCTCCGGGTTCTCCGGTTTCCCCCGCCATCACATTCCACCGGTGCTCCATTTTCACTCAATGTATAATCACTATTATCGCCTTCGGTGCCTTATGTAGTAAAAGCGGGCGTTAAACACTATAAAAGAACACAGAATGTGTATGTGATGCACCATTTCTTGCCAGGCACATACTAACACAAGCTGAGCAAACGAATTAACCGCACCGATTATCTTGATTAGCAAGAAATGGAGAGAAGGATCATCTATTATAAAAATAATATGTTGCAGAATAGCTAACGGAAGTCAGGTGAATGGAACACATCAGAATGTTTATACTATATAGTACATTTATAATTATGGAAGACATTCATTAAAATAGTCACTTAACGTTCAATTCTTTTACCAATAATTTTTAATTACCCTATGTAATATCTTAAAGTTCTCGAGGTAATATGTAATACTTGAGTAATTTCCTGAGTAAATAAAAAAAATCGTATTGAACTTGAGTTGAACACTGCTCTAGTAGTATTGGCGACATATTTAATATCTGTCGTTCGTAATAGCGATTATTATTAATTCTCATTAATTGTATAGCACTGATAATAATGTAAGGAAGAAATATTTAATTTAAATATACTTCGAATACCTGAACTATAATATTTTGTGGTAACAATTCATGATAATGCTACGCAACCTGCCAAGTTTCAAGTCCATCATGTTTTAGAAATACGTTTTGTATGTGAATAATTGTTATTTGTTAATTCTTCATAAGATCTTTTTATTTCGCTTCTTTTTATCCATTTACAAGGATGTAATGTGACCTATGATCATCGTGTTAGACTATGAAACAGGACGTTGTTTCGAATATTTTTATTAATGTTTCCTATAAAGATTTCTTTTCTTGAGATAATTATTGTTTTTGCCTAATACTTCATCTCAGCATATTTGACAAGTTAATCTTTAACTCATCAGCTTGTGCTGCTATAGGAATGAACAAATAAATAGAAAACCACAATGAGTTTAACGCAGCGTAAATATCAAACGGAATGTGGAACTGAAAAAGCATGTTCAATATTACGTAAATTATTAAATGGGAAGAGTTATTTATAAACGAACTAAAAACTTGAAAAATCTAAGTTATAAGAGTATGCCTCCTTTCCTTGTGAATTATAAAACTCTTCAAAACTTGATTCAAGCCAAGAACAGAAGATCAATGAGAACTGATGCTAATCTTCTCCTAACAATCCAATGGGAAGCTGTACCATAGTTGCTGTTTCAAGATCTTCTTCCACCAAATGAAGAATTTCTTCTTCTTCCTGCTAAGCTTTTCTTTAGCCAGCCCTGTCAACATGAGAAGATATGCTTCCTGTGTCTATAACTCTTTTACAGATGAAAACAAAATGTCCTATACTATGGTGCTCATAAAATTGGAAATCTTTCTCGGAAAATTCTTGCCACAGCTATAACTCCATGGCACGACAGCTCACGGGGAACCTTGGCCTACCGCCCGGCCGCTGCGTCCCCCATCTCTTCCATTACTGACGTCATGGATGGGGTGCAGTATTGGAGGGTGAGACGTGGTCAGCGCCTCGAGTCCCCCCGGCCGGTTAATGCGGTCCTCATGACCTGGAGCCGCTACTTCTCCATCAAATAGCTCCTCAATTGGCCCCCCAGGGACCTTACGAGGCTGAGTGCACCCCGGGCCAGGTCTCCCAGCGGGGGAAAAATCCCCACACCGTACTGGGGATCGAACCCAGGTCTCCCGCTTGATAAGCAGCTGCGCTACCACCGCGCTAAAGAGACGACCTCTTGCCACAGCTGCTGCACTAAAAATGTTTCATCGTAATGAGAAGGGCTTCAAGATAACCGTCAAAGTGAACCATTTTGTAACTCATAATCCGCTGTTTCAAATAAAAGTCATAAACGCACTAAACAAATAGTTTAAGTGCATTTCTTTCTATTATACATTTCATGTTTAATAATATTCGTGATTAACGATGTAGATTCAACTGAGATAAATTTAAAAAGCATATAATAATAGTAAGACTGGGAATTGTTTTAATTCAAAATGTATTTAACATGCAAAAAATATTTATCTTTCAAGTACCTCTAAGAAACATTTGAAAAACCATTAAAGTTTCATAAAATCTTGATTTAAAATAGAGTCAACATTAAGCGGATTTCGTTTTTTGTCAAAACTACTTTAAAATTGCATTAACATTGTCAGTTCTACCCATTGAAAAGAGTGAACCCGTTTAAGGGTGATTGATAATAGGTCACCTTCCACCCTGAATATATACGGTGATCACCAGAGAGCAAGCAGACAGACTTCATGGTTCTTAGCCGGTCGGCTGTGGGGCGCGAGGCTTCAGTGTGAGATGCCGTGAAACCTCTTCTGGACTGTTCTGATCACTCAGTAAAACTCAATCTTTGGAACAGTTTCAAACAATGAAAATATCAATGCCTTCCATAAAATATGAGTTATAACTTAATTTAAGTTTGATGAACTTATAAGTTTTATAAACTCGTGTTTTATTTTATGCATATGTTTACCGCACTTGTTTTATTCATAATTGATAATACTAAATTTGTTTAGTTTTTAAACCCAGTATAAAAATTAGCCAGGATAAAATAATGTCCTCATTGTTGAAAGATGGAAAGTGAGATACCCTTATCTAAATAACCAATCTAATAATGTCTAGTCTAAGTGTATCTGAAATAACTAGCTTGAATCGATCTTACATTCAAGAGTGGGTGTGTTCCTTGTCTTTTACTATTGCAATTCATCTTTCTTTTGTATACTGTTTGCTGTTTTGTAGTGTTCTTTATATGAATGTTATTTTATAATTATGCTCAGGGCGTTAAAATTGAAAGATCCTATTTTGATGAAAAAGTAGTTGATAGAAAATGATTCCACATGAAAGTAACTATCTCATTTATTTCCGCAACTATTTGAAATTAGACTCTCATTGTTGAGATGTGAGATTTATCTAGAATATCAGTATGCTAGCAACTTAAGATCTATCATAAGTGTACTTAACGGTTTTTTATGCTGTTTTGTTTTATAATTTAACTTTGTAAACACGTTTAAACTAGTTCCTGACAATTTCAAATTGTTGTTCTCGAATGTTATTTTAAATTAAAGACAACTAAATTTACTTTTACTTTGAATTAATCAACCCTCTATTGTTTAGAAAGTTTGAAGCTATGATTTAATTTTGTATTATTGATTATTCTTGTATATGAGTTTGGCTTAAAACTGAGTTAATTGTTGACTGTGCTTGAGTAGTAAGAGTGCCGCTAGAGGCCAGTAGTGTAGTTTGGAATAAGCTGTTGAGTGTTGTGCTTGGTAAGTGCGACTGACGGCTTGCAGTGCAACAGATGTACGGGTCGAAGGGCGGGGTCGCGGTGGGGCCACAGAGCAAGTTGGCACCGCCACCTCTATCAGCTGCAGCCCCGGGAAACTGGCGTCACCCTGTGGGGCTTCTACACGGGTACAGCAACGCGGGCAGGGTCCGCCTCTACTGCCGGGCAAAGTGAGGAGCTCTGGTTCCGACAGGTACGTTCTCTTTTGTTTCAAAAACATCTGCACCTGCTTTTTTTTTAAGGCTGTGTTCGGTTATTTGAAATAGCGAGGCCTTAAGCGCCGCTTTGTGCCTTTGAGAGTGTCGGCGATATAACCATGCTAGTGTTTAACAATATTAAACCCTTAAAGTCAATGTGTATGTGTGCCTTTTACGCTCTTTTAAATATTAATGACATCCCATGTATTGTTCTGAAAACAGGTAACAGCCATTTCAAACAAAGTTTATATGTTTTAAGTGATGTGTATACATATTTCCTCCTTTTCAAGTGAATAGAATAGTTAGTCATTAAGCTTACCAGTAATGTTTCACTAAGTTAAATTAAATTACTCTGATCCTTTATTAAGTCATTATGTAAGTGAAGATTTCTTAGGATGTAATTTTTATAATTGTACGTCATAAAATAGTTTTAATTGTTTGAATTTTATAGCCAGCTTTAACTTCCAGCACATATTGGAGGTTAAGTCTTCATAAATACTGATGTATTTTGTTTGCACATTGTTTCCTCTTCTTCGCAAATGGTGAATGTATTCATTTTCTTCATGAAGCAACTAATTGTGTCCAGACTTCATTGAAATAAGATATAATCTTACTTAAAGAAAATTTCTTTCTTCAGCCTAAATTGAATCCACGATAACTGGATTAGAAAACTAGACATATAGAGAGATTTTAGAACGTCTTACAGAAAGAAATCTCTCCATTATATTAAGTGCAACATTTTATAGTTTTATTTTATAAGTGATGTGTACGTTAGTTTCCGTTTATATAATAGAATAAGTAAATCAAAGCATTTTTTTAATACCTCAGTCTAACTTGTGTTTTGACATATCTGGAAATGCTCATTCATTAAATACTAATATTTAAATATATAAGTAATAACATTAATAAATATTAAAACTTAGGTCCCCGTAAAATATAAGTTCCAGACCCTTGAATACGTAAAATATGAATCTGAAAGAGCTAATGCCGTTAATTCAGTTAAATATTTAATGGTAAACTCCGTTGCCATATCAATATGACAACCCTTATATCTTTGTTTGTGTATGTTTTGGACAATTCCTCACCAGATACCGCAATAAAACTTACAGTATGGAGATTCTCAGATATTGACTGTATATTCAAAATTCAAGCTTCATTTTCTATCAGTTTTGAACATAGATAAAACATATTTAATTTGATGGTAAAGACGGAGTATTTAACACAATATACTAACTCAATTTTTTTCTAAAAAGAAAACGTGATATTTAGAAAACGGAATAAATAATTATATTGAACTTTAGTGAAACCCACTTTATTTCCATCAAATCTACTCAAGTCCCCTTTAATTTGTGGAGTCATATCGGGGACTTTCTTCAGAAAAAAAAAAGATGGTGTTTTCTCGCAGAAGTTATTTGTCTATTAACGTTAGTTTTTCAGTATCATACTAACATATTCACCCACACATGAATAACATGGAGAAAAGGGAATGGTTCTAAGCAATTTAAGAGCCATTAAAGAAAAATATCCGCTCTCTAACCCGGAATTGAACCCGCGATCTCTGTATGAACAGCCAGAATGCTAACTATTCAACCTCTACTCCTACCTAGCGCTTCAGCATGAAAAGCATCCTCAGCAAATTTATTATTGATGGGCTACCAACATTAGGTTTAATTATTCAAACTTTTCATATGATGCCTTTCAAAAACTATGCCCTGTTGCCTCTTTAGATACAGTTGCCCTTGCTAAACAAACGCTTCTCCTGGATTAGACGATATTTGCATTTAACAGCTCCCTTAATTGCAGTAAAGTTCGGCAACTTCTCTCTCTTAGCTGTTTGGTGGGTTATGGCTTTAACAGGGGAACGCGTGTAGCTCTGATCCAGTGTCGGTTTATTACAGAATTTTCATTGTAAAAATATGATTTAAACAAGTTAGAGAAGAATTACAGTATACGAGCCCTATAAAAGTATTTATAACATGATAGTACTTAAGCTATGATTAACTTTAAAGCTGTTATCACAGTAACAAATTTAACGCAATATAAATTATCTTATAATCTTGAGATCAGTCACAGTCTTTTTACTTTCTCTACACGTACTATGTACATAGTGTACAGAGAAGGTAATGCACTACACCAAAAAATTCGATACAGAGATTTCACCGGAAATATATGTTTTAGGGTCCCCTGTATTAAAAAAAAAAAGTATTTTCAGAAAAAGTTCCGTTTGTGTGTGTGTGTGCGTGTGAAAACGATAAATCAAAAACTAAAACTCGGTAAAATACCAAACTTGGTATTTAAGTTTAGTTAACTTCCAGGGATGGGACACGTAGATTTTAAGAAAAATCTCCCCCACCCCAAACTACCATTTACATGCAATTTTTTTTTAATTTTTTATTTTCTCAAAAATGGCTCAAACGATTTTGATTAAAATATCGTATTGTAAGGATATTTACCTGACAAATAAAATGTAAATTTTGAATTTTCTGGGAATAACCTCTGAAAACTACTTTATTCTGGGTGAATTTTACGGAATTTTGCATAACTGATAAACCGTAAGAGATGGACAAAAACTTACTACACAAAAATGTAGAGCACATTAAAACTCCCAATTTATGTTGTATATATTTTTTTTTCTTGGAGTTGATCGTTTTAGAGATATTCCTTCTGTTTTGTTTCAGCTAAAAAAACTTTATTTTTCTCATACAGGAATTTGTAACTTCTGTTCATCCAAATAAAGGAACCTCAGTCACATAGCAACCAGATTTTGACTATTGCTTTTACTTATAAGGAAGCAAGTAATAAGATTATTACTACTAATTTTTTCTCGATTAGCATGAAATAAATAGAAGCATAAGCGTTTTAACAATAATTTGTTACAGAGATGTAGAGAAAGTCATGTGAATGTAACACATATTTTTTGTGTATGTCATACCCTCAGTGCGATATAAAACAAAGTAATGTGCGCAGTCACTTAGCTATGCAGTGATATTATCAAGTGTTTATCGTTTGCCTTCTGTAATAGGTATTCGAGGAATGAGAGAATGTTAATATTCTGTTAAAATGATGGTAAAAATTCATCAATTTAGATATTGTGATTTTTCTAGTCTTTAATAATTATTTGCTTTCAATTGGAAGTGCACAACTTGCAACTTCGCGCTCTAAGACTCTGCTCTCCTTGCGTAAACAACTGCTTGTTGGTGAGGAAATAGCCCAATAGGACTGTATCCAATTGCTTTTCTTTCTTTTTTTTAATATAAAAAATACAGTTCCGGAGGCTTGTCAGGACTACGGCGCTGAATTCCTTTTTTCTCTGGTGTTTTTTTTTTCATTTTCCTCCTATATTGACCTATTAATATTAACATTTTCCTTTTACATATACATACACAGACATATACACAAATACAGAAACACCCATGCCTAAGGTGGGACTCGAACCCACGATCCCGTGCACCACGAAGCACCAAAGCGAGGCACTTTAGCGAGCGCGGCCACCGGGATCGTCAACTTTGACGACATGTATACCCTAGTGGGTGTTCTAAAATTCACACGTGACAAGAAAGGATGGAAATTCTGGAGGCTACTACCCGAGACTTGATCGAGTTTCAAGTAGTTCGCTTACTGAGAGTACCTCTGCTCCCTCTTTTTAATCAACCACATATCAACGGACACCGCTCATGTTAATGCATGTCAAGTTAATGCAAACGAAATACACAGATATATCTACATTAAAAAGAATGCAACCGGATGGATGAAACAGCTGATATATGACTGCGATATATATTTTAAAAACTTATAATACATAAATTGTGTTTTAACGAGCTCTACATTTTTTGTGTAGCAAGTTCTTGTCTATCTCCTACGGTTCATCACTTATACAAAATTCCGAAAAATTGATTCAGAATAACGATATCTTCAGAAAATACTCCCAGAAAATTCAAGATATACATTAATTTGTCATGTAAATATCTTTAGTATACGATATTTTAATCAAAATCGTCAGAGCCATTTTTGAGAAAATCAAAATTTTCGAAATTTTCTCCATGTAAAGGATAGTTGGGCGTGGTGGGATTTTCTTGAAAATATTCATGTCGCATTCTTAGAAGATACCAAACTTAAATACCAAGTTTGGAATATAACAGGCTCTTCATTTTTGAGCTATGCTGTCCATAGACACACGCGGACCTTTTTCTAAAAATGTTTTTTTTTATTCAGGAGGTCCCAAAACATTTATTTCCGGTGAAATTCTGCTATCGAATTTTTGGGTGTAGTACAATACCTTCTGTATACACTATGTTCGTAATACGTGTAGAGAAAATAAAAACTGATGTGTTCCATTCACATGACTTTCTCTTCTTATTCAGCAAAAAAAAAAAAAGACTTACGAAAGATTATTCCTCTACCTGCTTCTTACAAATCGACAAAACATTATAGGAATGGCCTTATTGCTTAGTTGCTCATCAGCTGTAGCGAACTAACGAAATACGCATGTCTAAAGTGATAAGTCAAATGTTTTATAATCTGTTGCTATGTAATTGACAATGAAATTCCGTTTTCTTTTTATGGCTAGGAGTAAAACAAAAGAAACACGGATGACTTCCGTTTGTGAAAAGTATAAGTATTTAAAAATTGACACAAATAGCAAGGAATATTTTGGAAACGGATAACTCCATAACAAAAATATACAGGACATAACTTTATATATTTTGACGAGCTGTACATTTCTCCTGTAATAAGCGTTTGTCTATCTCTTATGGTTTACGAATTATGCAAACATCATCCAGAATGAAGAGGACCTCACAGGCTATTCCCAGAAAACTCGTGACATACAGTTCATTTCTTTAGTACTGAGAAAAAATCCAACATTTCGAAAAACCTTCCAAGTAAAGAGTAGTTTGGGGCGAGGGATTTTCGTAAAAATCTTCCTGTCGCATCTTTGGAAGATACTAAACTTAAATACTAAGTTTATTGTGTGCCCAACATTTCGTTTTAAGATTTGCTATCCTCAGACTCACACCACAGAAAGACACACGCGGATCTTTTTCTAAAAATGCCTATTTTTGGAATGAGGACACCTCAAAAGGTATATTATCGGTGAAACCTCGACATGGAATTTTTGGGTGGAATACTAAGCCTCCCTACCTACTTACGAGAAAGTAAAAAACGTACACCAGTATACTTGTGAAATCTTTGGCACATAGCAAAGTAATCCATTATATTTCTGTCTCAGGTGCACACGACTGCTAGCATTTGCATTTGCACGAAACACCTTTGCTAGCATCAAGCTGTGATGCTGAGAACCGCCTGTTGCATATATTCCGACAATAGACGACGAATGGAGTTTATCAAGAGCTTTCAAATGTATGCAAGAAAGGTTTCATCCTTTGAAAATAGAGCATCCTTAAGATACTATCCTGCTCCAATTATACTAGAAAGAAAACCTGCAGGGTAAAGATTTTAAGTGGGTTCTCCACTAAAGGTTCTGCAAATTTCAACTCCCTTCTTCAGCTTAGAGAACTGAACCGTCAAACGCTCTTAGATGTAATACCAACATTGGTATTTATTGTAGCGAAGCGATGCGCTCCCGGTCAGGATCTGGCTCAGGTTTCTACTACTACTCCTTTTGTAGTACCACCTCAATTCAGGGGCTTGTGAGTGCTTCGGCCTACGTCAGATTCGTTCAATATGGAAACGTTAGGGACCCCCACCATGGTTGCGGCCGTCGCAATTCAGATCAGGTTGGCCTTTGTGTCTCTTCTATCTTTGCTCCCTGCTGGATTGCGAAAGTGCCACAATGACCTGCGCGCAGCACTAAGTTTGGGGGCCCCATCTACGATAATCCTACTCCTACTAGACGTGTTCTTTTGGAGATTTGCAAAACTACGCTGTTCCGTAGTTTATGTGTAAAAAAGGATGTGTATAGAATTAAATTTATGACTCTAAAGTTGTCTTGTTTAAAATGTCGAAAACTAAACAACTAAAAGGAAAGAGCGAGATTTAAATTTCCATTGATCAGACAGTAAAAAATATACGTTATATGCTACGCCATGGAGAGGGACACCTCGCGCATTGCAACCTACATATATCTGTTGTGGTCACCAAGAGGGAGGTAATTGAAAAGACGCAGGGAGCTAAACGGCGCAGGCAGATATAGGTTAGGCCTCGCCGTGGCCGAGTGGTTAGACCACTTGCCTCTCCCCTAGACAGCCGGGGTTCCCAAGCGACCGCATGTGAGATTTGTAGTGGACAAAGTGGCGCTGGGGCGGGTTTTCTCCGGGTACTCCGGTTTTCCCCACCATCGCATTCCACCGGTGCTCCATCATCATTCATGTATCATCAGTGTCACCGCCTGCGGTACCATAAGTAGTTAAAGCGGGCATTAAACACTACCAAAAAAAAAAGATATAGGTGAGGTTAGGTTAGGTTAGATTAAGTGATTGACATAGCAATATCATACGTAGAATTTCAACAATTACACGGGCCCACAGACCATACGTGTTTTTGTAATACACATTACAAACAATATTAAAACAACAACAGCAACAAAGAATTAAAAGAGCAAAGACGAAAATAAAAAGACAAAGGTAATACAAAGTCAGAAGCAATATTAAAACAACAATAAAAAATTAAGAGTGCATCCGAAAATGAAAATAAAAAGATATTCAGATATAGCAATTTAAATTTACAGCACAGAGTACACCTTCATAAATGCTCCCTCTTATAATAGATAATGACACTTAAAAGAAACATATACACATAATATATACACCATATTTAAAACCATAGCACAACAGTGATCTAAGTATGACATAATATATATATATATTATGTAGAACATTGTAGTCACTTTTGTTTAGTTGATCTTATTCCTCCCCCCCCCCTTCTCTATTGGCAGCCTCCTCATATCTCAGCTGTCTTGCCTTAAGTATACATTTACCTAGCCCGTCCATGTATTCCGTGCCTGCCAGTAGCGTCCAACATGCTTCTAGCCCTATATTCGCAGTGGTAAAGAATCGCAGCAAATATTTTTCCCGCCATTCATCCGTACCCCCACATCTTGTCAAGATGTGAGTCCACGACTCTTCCTCCTCGCAAATGGGACAGATTCTCGTACCATTATCGTCAGAAATTTTCGTGCTCTTCCATGCTCCTAGTCTAATCCACGCGAGCCCCTCTCTAATAAGTTTGGTACCTGTTTTGATGTATTGCTCCATACCCCACTCCTATTTTAGCCCAGACTGTACTTCTAATGACACCTCTGTGCATTGCTCTATTATTTACTGCCTGTCAATATCACAGAGGCGGTTCTTAATTTTTCTCCAAATACTCCGCTTGTTTGCCTGCCCCGCCATCCAAATGTATCCCATCCCAATGATTTCCAACCCTTTCTTTAATTTTGATGCCCACGTCGAATTAACTTCCATTCGCAATTGTTCACGGTAGCAGACTGCCCTAATTAGAGATTGGTTTCCGTGAACGATTCTCATCCAGTATTTAACTGCTCTGATTTTGCACTCTATCGTTTCACTATGTGCCCCGAATTCCCTCATTATTCCGCAGTTTGCCGTACCCCTCCCTACACCCAGAATTCCTTTCAAAAATTAGGTCCTCACTTGGTCCAGATTTCCTGTTTGTTCCCACCCCCATATTTCTCCTCCGTGTGTCATTGTGGATCTAACTGTCGCTCCGTATACAGTTTCCACTAAGGTTATGGATATATTCGGTATTCTATGGTGCTGTGTCCATCTCTGGATCCCATTTGAAATGTTTAAAGTTTGCCAAATTTAGATTCCCAGTCCTTAATGCGGTTATATAACACTCTACAATAAATTTTCTCCATGATTGGCAACAGCGTAACCCCCTATAGTTATCCGGATTCCTAATAGTTCCCTCCCTTTATAAATGGGATGAATAATGCCCTTTACCCAACAGGTAGGGTAATTTCCCTCAATAAACAATCTGTTACATATCTGGAGTATACTCCTACCAAACTCACTAACATTGGCTGCGACTTTAAAAACTTCCGGGGGCAACCCGTCCATCCCTGGAACTTTGCGTCCTTTCAGGCTCCTCAGCGCCTGTGCTATTTCTCGTGCTGATATTTCCTCGTCCAGTACTGGGATCTCAAGATTTCCCAAATTTTGCACTTCCCCTTCACCTTCCCCGAATATTCCCAAAAAATGCATTGCCCATATTCTGGGAGAAATTTCGTTGGGCGCCTGACGGTTGCCTCTTAAATGTTTTACTACTTGCCACATGTTAACGTTATCACCCCCCCCCCGTGTTCAAATATTACTAATTTTCTGAGTAATTTTGTCTCGCCACGTAGTTCTATTTTCTTGTATGAGCTGTTTATACTCCGTTGTTTTGTAAAAATTTTCCTAATGTCATCTCCCTTCTGAATTTTGACAGAGCCTCCTCTGCTTGTTTCTTTACGGCTCTGCATTGCTGGTCATACCAACCATTGAATCGTTTTATCTTACCATGCATTTGGACTTTCATTGTCCCCGTAGCCGTTGCTATTATGTGTGTTAGTTCCTCCGCTGTGTCTGCGTTCCTTTTCCCTAATCTTCTTTCCAATTTATCAACAAATACTTCTGTTTCTACCGGTTTCCATATACATTTATTAATTAATCTTCCTTCGTCCCCCTGCCCCTCCGCTGTGTCTGCGTTCCTTTTCCCTAATCTTCTTTCCAATTTATCAACAAATACTTCTGTTTCCATATAAATTTATTAATTAATCTCCCCCTGCCCCTATTCAGATGCATGTGCCTCCATGGCCGTCTCTATATTCAGTTCCAGGGCAACCGCACAATGATGCGACTCAATACGATCCCCCACCCAAAAATTTCTAATTCTGCTAATTAAACCCTGACTTATTAAAATAAAATCTATTACACTACCCCCATTTTCATTTATGAAAGTGAGTTCTCCCTCTCGATCCTCACCGTACTTGCCATTCATTATTTCTAAAGAAAAGGCATCACAGAAAGCAAGTAATTGTCTTCCCTCCCCATTAATAAAACTATCCTTGCTCTTTCGTTGACCTTCGTGGAATTCCTCCCCCCCCCCCATTGATGACCCCCCGTTAGAGAAATATTCTCCCCTCCTAACCTCGCATTAAAATCTCCTAAGAGAATTAATTCAGCGCCTGGAAAAATTTCCTGTAACTGCACTAAAGTTTCGGTTAAGTCACTGAAGAAAAACCTGTTCGCATACTTGGACGATGCTGGCTGGCTATATAATCCTATAACTATTTTATGTACTCTCTCCTATGCCAAAGATACAGAAATCACCCTTTCCAAACTGATTTCTAATTTAGTTATTTCGGCCTCCAGCTCAGACCTGAATGAAACTGATACTCCCTGGCCACCTTCCCCTCCTTCCCCGTGTTTCCCTTCCCCTACTAAAACTATGGAAATTATCAAGTTTTACTCCCTGGCCACCTTCCCCGTGTTTCCCTTCCCCTACTAAAACTATGGAAATTATCAAGTTTTACATTTTCTCCGTTTTTCAACCAAGTTTCTGTTAAACATACAACGTCAAAATCATTAAGGAAATACAAGAAATTCTCGCTACCCAACCTTTTTTTGTAACCTTCGATGTTCCATGTGACAATCCGCAGAGAAGGGGTTGGGTCCCATTGTTTCCTTGCTGTTGGTCTTCCTGCGACTTGGCTGACCCTTTGTCGAGCTGTTGTCAGCCTAAGGGTACGGAGGGGCGTTGTTGCTGGCTTCTCCGGCGAAGACTGTCTCACCCTCCTAACCCCTTAACCCTGCCTGTCGACATAATTTCAGGCACATTATGTTGTTCTGCTGAGGGGCCTGCTACCTGCTGGGCTGATGGACTGGCTACCTGCTTTTGCCGCCCAGTCCTGGGTTCGGTTTCCGCACTACTTCTAGGCTGTTCCATGCGTTCCAGCTCCTGTCGGTTCCAGACTCACCCGTTAATGATGAGCCTGTCATAACGCAATACGCCATGACAGCCCTGCTTCCGGGCCTCTAATATGTGTCCCTTTAAGTACTCTCTTTCCTCTCGTACACGCTGGCTAAAGTCCTTGCTAATACTTACGCCCGTTCCCCGTAAATAATGAGCATCTCGAAGGATGGCCACCTTCAGTTTATAATGGGCCAGTTTACACACAATAGGTCGCCTTACATTCCACGTCGACCTACACGTTGGGTTCTCTCCACATCAAATCGCGGAGTTCGAGTCCTATTTGTGAGATGACACTTTTCACTATTTCATCTCCCAAATCTCTCCAGCTTCTTCTGTCACACCATATAACACAATATTATTTCTAAGAGATTGGTTCTCTAGATAATCCACTTTCTCTTCAAGAGCATGCATTCGAACTGACACATTCTCCACGGCACTTTCCAGCGATTTTAGGCTGCACTTTTCAAATCCTAAACGCATTTTCTCCCGCAACTGTTCAATGAGTTCCCGTAGGCTCTCCACAGTCGAACTTCTTCCAGGTAGCTACGAGCAAGACACAAAACACGACCGTCCTCTTTCACACTCGGACTGCAACTCCAGGCAGATATGTAACAAGACGTGTGGAAATCTCTAACAGTTCCTAATTCAAAGAGGTACCTCGCTAATGCAACTGCTCAGAGAGTGCAATGAACGATTTTTCAAGCATTTTGAAGCCCATGGGAACAATCTTTACACTATCCGCGCGACCTTTCCGACGCCGCGAAATCTACATTGCCTACAGTGCACTTGAAGCATGAGAAAGGATAGAATGAGAAGGAAATTATGGAAAGAAAATGTTGGTAGGTGAGAAACTACCCTAGTATATGCTTACCGATCAGAACAAACTACGAAACCTACAAAGTCAGAGTGATTGGCCGGTAATCGAACCGGAAGTTTCCTGAATGCGAACCTTTTACATTTTGTGGGGCTATTACACTTGGTAGAGTACCCAGCAAGACAGAAAAAGTAGTGTGTGTGTGTGTGTATATATATATATATATATATATATATATATATCATTTCCTCTAATTTTTTTTCCAGCGAACATCTTCATGTTCGAGAACTGGAACAAAATCGCAGAGAGCCAATATGAAGTTGTGGGAATAAATGCGTAATGCAATTCATGAAGTGTGATGGCGACAAATGCGGATAAATGTGCTGTTGAGATGTGGTGAAGCAGCACTTTCTTCTTCTCCAAATGGGGGTGGATCTCCTTCAACTTTTTGCCGAATTGGGCCAACAGCTTACTGTAGTATTGTTTAGTAATCGTTTTTCTTTTTTTTCTAAAAAAAATCAACGAATATAGCTCTCTTTGCAACTCAAACAATCGGCCTTTGTCTTCGTTGGAGTAGATTTGCCGGAAGCAACCCATAATTTTGATTCTCATTAATTTCTCGTATAATGATGAGTCTAAGTCTCATCGAGGGACATCTCGATGAAAGGAACGAGTGATAACTCGACAAAAATTCTTTTGTATTTCGCTTAAATACCCCAAACAAGTTTACACGTTGAAAAGTTATTGTCCACTGTGGGCAATCGCTAACTCATCGGATCCGAAACTCTTTCATCTCCTAATTATCATACAAAATATGAATTGCTCTTACCGTCGATATATCTATGATTTCTACCACCCCAAGAACTTTCGTTTGACAATCAGCTGAATCATGTCGTGGACTTTTTGATTTACTCGGTAACCACATCTGTCGGGCATTCAGGGCGCTCCTCGATAAAAAAAGGATGTTTTATCACGTTTAGAGTCACTGAAAAATATCTATCAAGTTCCTTTAATAAACTTTCAAATGTGCATTTATGTGTCTTATCGCAAGCTTTTCCATCCAAAAGTAAAAAGCTAATCACTGAACGGTACTGCGCTTTTTCCATTTTGGCGAAAGCACGTTGAACGACTAATTGAAATACCTGCCGAATCCAAACAAACTGTCAATTTGTTTTAGTGACGTGTAACATATGACACAACACAATGGCAACGTCAATTTGCTTAACAAATAGGGATACTTATACTGTTCTCATATATATATATATATATATATAGTGTGTATATATAATTTTAAATAAATGTTAATTTCTACAAGGCTTGTGACAATATTTTAATCAGTATGCTGATATACTACGCTCTTTTCAGTCGGATCAAAACGTAAAAAAACTAACTCATTTGCAGTTGTGAAGTCGTGCATTCGTTCAATAAATGTTATCTCTACCCATAATGTAATAAATTGACAGATAATTTAGGTTGAGTGCAGTTCAGCATATCATTCATCAACAGGTATTTGGGATTATTGTTCTCGTAAAACTGCGAATTAAAAACGTACACTTTCATTTCATATTTTGCCTAAAAGGTGTTTATATTACACTAGGGATTATGTACAAACATATGCGAACCGTGAATAAAGAAATATGTATGATTATTCCATGAATCTAAAAGCAATTGAGATAGTCTTTCAAGTCATATTCAGCCGACAAACATTTAGGATTGCATTTGCAACCATATAGCTGTGAACGTCGTTTTTATCATTATGAATTCAGGCAGCAGTGAATCCAGAAATATTGCACAGAGTATGTACAGACAAACGTTTGTGCTTTATAAGCTAATCTTTGTGGTATGATCAGGTAAACAAGGCTATCGATATTGGAATATTGCAACAAACGCTAAGTGTAACGTTTACGAGATTATAATGCGCAGATCTGCTAAATTGTACACACTTGGTTTTGTTGATCGCCTAAAAGGAAGACTGCTCAAAATGAAACTCTTCTAGTTTAATGGTCAGGGAACGGATAACTAAGGATATAATATTTTTATGTTTCTAATTAAAGACACGAAACTAAGAATAAATTCTGAATATAACGTCATTATCAAATACAATGTTTTATTTCAAATAAAAATACAAAATTGTAGGATAAAAATATATAATTCGATTTCATAAGCCCGGATCTTCAGTGTGCCGGTAGTGAAAGTTATTCGGGCAAGATTTTTTCGGGGTTTTCCTTATTCTCAGAACACAATGTCAGATAATTCTAAGGGGCTAATTCGGTATAATTTCACCTATTTCATTTTTCCTGCGTGTGACGATCACGATAAAACTCCTATTGAGCTTAGGTATAGCTGCTATGTACCTGCCCTTATTAGAATGGCTGTAGGTTTGGTGTGTGTGTGTGTGGGGGGGGGGGCTCCTCAAAGGTGACTAATGTCTAAAAGGGGGGTGTTAATTTTGATAACACTTCCCATAGCAAGAGGGGAGTACTTGTGTTCAATTCTTTTTAGCAAGCAGTTTCCCAAGATTTGGCAAGTTGGGTCAATCTAACGTAGACATTTTGAGCCCGGTGCCTAATCACATACCCCACGTATGGAAGTACCGAATCTTAATGCAATAGCCTCACTGGGAGGCGACGACTGAGTCAGTATGTAGGCCGGACTCCCCATTCTGTATCCCTGTAACAAAAAACAAGACAAATGTCTGCTACCATGCCCCACATCTCGCATGCATAGAGCATCAGTGAAAGTTTTAAGGCCTTATAGAGACGTAATGTTGAGCGTATAAGGCGGCCACTACTCCCTTAGTTCTATTCACCATCCCCTGCACGTGTTCACGAAAAGATATGCTCTTATTAAGAATTGCGCCTAGATAGCGGTTGGAATTTATCCAGTGAACAATGCTAGTGCAATACGTTTCGAAACGTAGAGATCACGCCTACTCCATCGTGCCATAGTTATACTCTGTATACACCAAACCTCAATCCGGCAATTCCGTGACCCCGGACCGAGCTCTAGTGATGACACGTGTCCCGACACAAAGTTAAACCATAAATAATAATAATAATAATAATAAATAGTAAAATAGTTATTAGCTCATTCTTTATTCATTTTTATAAATAAATTATATTTTCCATTACACTGCTCAATTTCCCCTTGTATGAGGTAAATAACTTACGAACTCATTTGTTGGAAGAGAACTATGAAACCCTCTTCCCTAAGATTAAATTATGTTATGTTACTATTCTAACAGCACGCTGTAGTCGGCTTCGTTTGGATTCTAGTTATAAACAGATATTTGTACTGGAGAATAAAGTTTCGCATTTCAAAGTGTTGATTCATGCATCGCAAGCTGGGCGGCATTACTTTTTTGATTCGTAATTGTTCTTATCCCTTCAGTTAAGATGCGCCCGACAATAACTGACAATGACTAAGTGATTGACGTATCCTAACTGTTCTCGCTAGCAATTTACTTTCTCTACTTTAGCACATAGTACACAAATAGATAGATAAGGGATTGTATTTTATCCAAAAACAGGATACCGGAATTTCACTAGAAATTAGGATTTTTAGGGTCCCATGTATCCAAAAAAGGTATTATTGACTTCCACCCAAAACTCGTTCCTGGAATTTCACTGAAAATGCATGCTTTAGGTTCCCTTTTAACCAAAACACTACTTTTAGAAAAATGTCCACATGTATGCAAATGTGTTATCCGTGCGTGTGTGTGTGTGTGTGTCTGTGTCTGTGTCTGTGTGTGTCTGTGAACAACATAACGCAAAAAGGAAAAGTTGGTTAAGTACCAAACTTGATAATTAAGTTCAGTAGCTTTCAAGGATGCAACACGAAGGCTTTTAAGAAAATTCGTCCACCTATTTCTCTTTACATTAGAAAAAAAATATTTTTTTATTTTCTCAAAAATGGCTCTAAATATTTTGAATAAAATACAGCACATTAAATATATTTACACGACAACTGAAATATATGTCTTGAAGATCTCTTCATTCTGAACAACTATTACATAACTAGTATACCGAAAAGACACAAATTAAAATATCATCCCATTAAAGCACACACTTTATGTCAAACATTTTTCATTTTTGAGATGTTGCTTATTATTGGTTTCAATTTTATAATAAGCTATTCTTAAACGTGAATTTGTCATTCCTGTTTCTTTTGTTTTACTCCTAACCATACAAAGAGAGACGAATAGCAATCACATAGCAACTAACTTTTAAAAGATTTGCCTATCGTTTTAGCCAACCAAGTACATTACCTTATGCCCCCCTTTACTTATAAAGAACTATATATAATTTAATAAGTAATAATCGAATAAGTAACACGGCCATTTCTGCTGATGTTTTTCTCGAATAGCATTTAGTATATAAAATTATCTTTTGCAAACATAATTTGTTTGCAGAACAGGTGGAAAAAGTCATGTGAACAGAACACACAGACTTTTAGAAAAAGCCTAATAACGAAGTGTCCTAGGTGGAGCGATACACGGTGCACATCATCTCTGCTCCTCGGTTTGCGCACGTGAGATGTTATGCGATTGAGATGCCCTGCACTAAAATCAACTAGGCACTTGACAGCTGCTTATTCGCCTGAGAACGAGACTCACCCTGTCTTGTGCAATCGTGTTACTAACACATCTCGCAACGAGAGTTATGATGTCACCTTTGTTGCAATATGTCTACAACAGTCGTGGACTTCTGCTTGTAACGTACACTGCTCACAACAGTATTGTTTTCTTCAGAGATTTGCCTCATTAAGCTTGGACGACATTGGATGATCTTCTCACTCCTGTCATTCGTTAAAATGTTTCTGTGTATTATGGCAACACCTCATTGTGTGTGCCTGCAGTCTGCTGGGTCAGTCAGAGGCAAGGTTTACTCCGAAAAGTCACTGATTTGTGGCAGGAGTACATTGTTGAGCTTTCCAATGCCGGTTACAGTCAGATAGTGAAAATGTGCAAACAAAAAGGTATTATCATAAAAAAGCCGCGTGGGCCGTATAACACATCTACACAAAATGGCATCCCATTAAGCCTCAATGTGCAAAACCACTTAGTAAGAGAAAAGGCAAAACCAGCACGATCTAAAGGTGAGCAATGTCTCCAGAAATGCCACTAATACAAAGAACCATCGTCAGGCGCATTGGAATATCTAAAGGGACCGTTTATCGAATAATACACAGCAATTTGGGGAAAACGAAAAGCCTTGAAATATCGTCATATCAGAGAACACTTCACCAACGAAAGAAAACTCTACGAACATATCATGGCAAGTGAAAGTGGCAATGTGTGTTTTCTTTAGATGAAGTCCTCGTCAATCAATGCAATTCACCCCTCATCAATCAATCCAATTCACCCCTCATCAATCCGGGTTTATCTAAATGACTCAAATGACTAAATTATCAAATGACTTGGTAATATATTACCTTTAAATGGGCCAAAAGCGGCATTCCAGCTTTATTTGAGAGAACAAGGAAAAGTTTTCCAAGGGTTCCATGCTGGTTGCAGTTTACTGCTTTTAGTGAAAACTTCGCATTCACGAATCTGCCAATAACGTAAAAATTAATGCAGCAATTTTATGGATTCAAGCTTTGAGCAGGAGATTCTCCTGTTGTGTGATGGATGCTCCATATGTTTAAATCCTCATGGATTAAGCATCCAATAACACTTGTCTATTTTTCTAGCATTAATATCACCGAAATGCTATGGAAACAGGTGCCAACGTGGTATCATTATAAAGAATTCCTGTGCAGTCACCTAATGCCTCACCAATGGTTTTTTTTTTTTTTTTTTTTTTTTTGCGAATTTGGTCTACTAAAATAGCGTCTTGCTTCTCGGCGTCCCACTACAATTGAAGGGCTTTGAAAGTCCTCAGGAGGAATGAACTATCACTGAACACAATACGTGGTGACGAAAGGGTATCTTGCTATGTAAAAACAGAAGTAAAAATATCCGAGCTTAAGTGGATACTCTTTATGTAATTGTAATTTATAGACAAAATGCATAGAAATACGCATCTGTAAGGCTTGCGTGAATTATTTGTTTACCACTACATGTTAAAGTGTGCAACTGTATAAATGTCAGATATTAGCAGTTTTGGCAATTCGGGAGTGCAACAGCTGGTCATGAATGACAGCGAGTGATGAAGCCACAATGAAGCAGTGCTAACATCAAGTGCATGGTTAAATCGCACAGACTTTAGTGTGCTGAATTATTTTGTAATTGTTTAGCCTTTACTCGTTTACCAATCCTAGTGAAACTCTTCCATAGAGGCGGTGTGCAACCACCTCTCCATTTCACAACTCGTTCACTAACTACTGTGTGTACCCGAGTTGTTGTTCACGCAAGTCACATGAACTGATACCCGCTAGGAGGAATCGAAGTTTTGTTACCTGTAGGAGGAAACTTCTCAGAGGAATAAACACAATTGAGATTTGAGGAGTGGCAAGTGTACATATAATTAGAACTATGCTTCACCCAGAAACAAAGTGAAATTAATGTTAACTTCCCTTCTATACAAATTCTTTAAAATCCGGTCACAAAATACATTTCTAGATGCAGAATCTGCATTTAGATCACAGTGATGTTGTTATTTGTGATGTCATTATTTTACTTTCCCTACAACATAAAAATAAACGGTGTTCCCGAACTTCCGTACACTTCTTGAAATATTATCTCGTAGTTGTGCATGCCTTGCCGGTAATATTGATTGTATAAGACAGGCGTTTCAGGGGCGTAACAAATGTTAACCAGTTGGGTTTTCTGGCTTCTACATACATGTATACGATCATGTAACTAAACTGGAGCCGGGAACGTAATTCAAAATCGGTATATCTGGTGGGTTCCATTCCCATGACTTACTCTATATTTCTATACCAAATTATTGCTAAAACGCTTATTCTTCTATTTACTTCATGCTAAAGGAGATAAAATTAGCAGAAATTTCCTTACTACTTGCTTCTTTCTAAGTAGAAAGGAAACGACGCAGTAACCATAGGCTAAAGCGATAGTCAAATATTTTAAAAGCTTGTTGCTGTGTGATTGAAATTCCTTTTTGGTATGGCCAAGAGTTGATAAATTCCCATATGAGAAAAATATAAGTATTGTAAAGCTGAAACCAATAACAAGGAATATCTCAGAAACGATCAGTTCTAACAAAAAACGTATATGACATAAATGATATGTTTTAACGAGATCTACATTTTTGTGCACTAAGTGTTTGTCTTTTTCTTACGGTTTACCAGATATGCAAAATTTAGCAAAATTAATTCAGATTAAAGAGGTCTACAGAGGCTATTCCCAGAAAACACAAGATATACATTTTATTTGCCAAGTAAATATCTTTAATATACGTCGCCTGCGGTGCCACAGTAGCAAAAGCGGGCGTTAAACACTAACAAAAAATCTTTAATATACTTTTATTTTTAATCGAAATTGTTAGAGGCATTCTTGAGAAAACCAAATTTTCGAATATGTTTACAGGTAAAAAGAAGTTGAGGGTGGGGGATTTTCTTAAAAATTTCGTGTCGTAGACTTGGAAGATATTTAACATAAATACCTAGTTTGGTGTTTAACGAAACTTTAATTTTTGGGCTATGCTGTCCACAAACACACACACGAGACCCGTATATTGATCTTTTTCTAAAGTGTTGGTTTCTGGGGGTATTAAAAATATATTTCTAGTGAAATCTAGGTATTAAATATTTGGATGTAATGTACTACCTTTTCTGTACACAATGTACATATTATGTGTAAAGAATATAAAAATTGCATATGTGTAGGATGAAATAATACTAGAAGTATATTTAAGGAAGCAATGTTTGAATTACTCCTAAAATATAATTTTGGGCAAATTTGGGAAACCTCTTCGTTAAGTAGCCCTATTCATTCGTGCACAAATTCAGCTGCGGATATTGTAGGTAATAGAAGCTACTTAACAGGTAAGCTTAGCCGTCTCATTCAGTGATTTATAGTGGAACCGTTTCTAAATTATTACTGTTATTATTATTATTGCTATTGTTATAAACCAAATCATAATAATATTGTAATGCCTTAAAGGACATTGCATTAGTGCCTATATTGCAAGCACAGTCGTAAATTGTTCATCTGACGGACACAATTGAAAATCTTCACTTTTTACTTTCTCTACACGTACTATGTACATAGTGTATAGAAAAGGTATTGCACTCCACCAAAGAATTCGATACCGAGATTTCACCGGAAATATATGTTTTAGGGTCCCCTATTATCCAAAAAAAAGTATTTTCAGAAAAAGGTCCGCGTGTGTGTGTCCGTGGGTCTGTGAACACGATAACTTAAAAACGAAAAGTTGGTAAAATACCAAACTTGGTATTTAAGTTTAGTATCTTCCAGGGATGCGACACGAAGATTCCACCCCAAACTACCCTTTACATGGAACTTTTTTCGAAAATTTTGATTTTCTAAAAATTGGCTCTAAAGAATTTGATTAACATATCGTATATTAAAGATATTTACCTGACAAATAAAATGTATATTTTGAATTTTCTGGGAATAGCCTCTGGAGACTACTTTATTCTGAGTGAATTTTACGGAATTTTGCATAGCTACTAAAACGTAAGAGATAGAAAGAGCTTACCACACAAAAAATGTAGAGCACGTTAAAACACACAATTTATGTTATATACATTTTTTTCATGGAGTTGATTGTTTTTTAGATATTCCTTGTTTATTGTTTCAGCTTTAAAAACTTACACTTTTCTCATACTGGAATTTCTCAACTTCTGTCCATACAAATAAAGGAACTTCAGTGACATAGCAACCAAATTTTGACAATAACTTTAACCTATACTACTTCCTTATTTCGCTTCTACTTACAAGGAAGGAAGTTTGAATACTATTTCTGCTAATTTTTACTCGATTAGCATGGAGTAAAAAGAAGCACAAGCTTTTTAACAATAATATGTTGCAGAGAATTAGAGAAAGTCATGTGAGTGGAACTCAGCAGATTTTTATTTTAGTTGTTCTATCTCAAGAGCTGGTTATCAAAGACTAGGTAAACATTAGGATGCTGTTTTCGCGTGTTATTTGTTAATTTGAAGTAATGTCGGGGGGAAATGTATCGTAATTAATCCAAAGGGAAATAGAAGAATCTTGGATAGGTACAGTCACAGTTAAAAATTCAATGCCATACCCGAGATTTGAGCCACGGATCCCCAGGACTCTAGCCGGCTGCTCTAACTGAGCTACCATGGCAACATGCCGGCTGAATTTTTCAGTCTGCCTCAATCTCCTTGTGAAAAACAATGTGTAAAAACAATTAAATTAACACTACTGACCTAATAGTTGGCTAAACTTTGGAGCCAAGGACCTAAAGTACATAAGACGTTGTAAGTCGCCATTGGGATATATCAACTCAAAATAATTAGAGATCACGTTGTCTTTAATCGGGAAACATGCAAGCCAGTTGAGCAATTTATTGCCGTACCGGCATGTTGTCATGGTAGCTCAGTTAGAGCAGCCGGCTAGATACCTGGAGATCCGTGGTTCAAATCCCGGCAGTGGCATTGAATTTTCTACCTATCCAACTCCTGTCCTACACACGGATTTTGTGGAAGAAAACAATAAATTAACACTAGAAGAAACTTTTTTTAGAAATACTATAACATACAACAAATATATCTGAACTGCTCATGGATATTGCATCGATGTATAACCTCAAGCGTCTTTGGAACAGAGCCGTAGGAATTCAAAATCGTAAAGTACTTTTAAAAGACATTTCTAGAGAAAACATTATTAGATTATTTTCAGTGAGTATGCTGAACTCGGTATCTTATATTAAGCATTTATCTATTCTCGAAATGTACTTGCCAATCAGTGTATAGGACTGGAATATTCACACCTGTTAATCTCTCTTGAAATAATCTCCTTAGAGCGCAAGCTGATTCCATTCACATGCACCAATCACACATGAACACTCTGTGTGGAACAGAATACCTTAATTCTGCCAATTAACTCGTTTTGAATAACCCAGCGTGGAAATACGTGCTTATCCTACTTTCAGGTAGGGATGTATCATCAACCCCACGGCTGCATGCATAACGTACACATATGTACACCAACGACCATAGAATAACCCATTCCCCTAGATCGCATTTGTATTTTTACTTTCTCTACACGTACTGTGTATATAGTGTATAGAGAAGGTATTGTATTACACCCAAAAATTCGATACCGAAATTTCACTGAAAATACATGTTTTGAGACCCTTGTCCAAAAAAAAGCATTTTTTGAAAAATGTCCATGTGTGAGTGTGTGTCTGTGTGTATGTGTGTCTGTGGGCAGCATAGCTCAAAAACGAAAATACCGTTAAATACCAAACTTTGTATTTTCCAAGGATGCGACACGAAGATTTTCAAAAAATCCCCCCACCACAAACTACCCTTTACATGGAAACATTTTTGAAAATTTTAATTTTCTCAGAAATGGTTCTAAGGATATAAAATGCCTTAAAATATAGTCTTTTATATCAAATAAAATGTATATCTTGAATTTTCTGGGAATAACCTCTGAAGACACGTTTATTCTGAATGAATTTTGCGTAATTTTTCATATATGGTAAACCGTAAGACATAGACAAAAACTTACCACACAAAAACTATAGAGCTTGTTAAAACACACAATTTATGCCATATACATTTTTTTCGTGGAGCTGATCGTTTTTGAGATATTCCTTGTTATTAGTTTTAGTTGTAAATACTTTTCTCAGAGTGGAAGTGTCCTTTTCTCTTTTGTTCTACTCCTGGCCAAGCAAAGAAGCGATTTGCAATCGCCTAACGACAGCTTTTATAACATTTGACTATCACTTTAGCATAGCGCATTCCTTTAATTTCCTCCTTCTTTTAAGGAACTAAGTAATAAGAACATTCTGCTAATGTTTATCTCGATAACATGGTGTAGAAAGAAGAATCATTTTTTGTAGGTAGTTGTTTGTAGAGCAGCTAAAGAAAGTCATGTGAGTGTTAAACCTCAGATTTTTTTCCTCTGTAAGGTTTGTATTTTAGGCAACCAATCTTCCTCTTTTGGTTTACAAGACCAATGTTTTATTATTAAACTATTAAAACATTTAATGTTAATATTTTATTTCTGTTTTTTTTTTTTTTTTTTTTGTGGTTTATGGGTATTTTCTTCTAAGCGTAAGTATTTATTAATTGCTTTATTAAGCAGCCAGGATCTATATTTTACATGATTGACCTGAAAAACAATCAAGAGACATTTATGAACAAATGAAAGATATAATCGATGTGAAATAAAGTGGTGTTTAGCTTCAATGAAAGTGTTTCTTCACGATTGGTACAAAAGTAAACGTTGGATCAATACGGAATAATGTGATATTTTATAGCAAGGCTCGAATAATTATTTACGTGTGTCGTTAAATCAAGTGACATCTGCGACATTTATATGGGCGACTTGAACTGCAAGACTGAGATAAATATAATAATTTCTCTGTTATTTCTACGTTTTAATAATATTTTAGTTTTGCTTCTAAAATCAACGAATTAGTGAGAACTTCGACAATGTGGCCATATTTGGGGGTTTTGAAGTATCCTCTCTCTGACCAGAGATTATGCTACGGGTACAGAACAGCTCACGCTGGCAAAGAGTGGAGTCACCTTGTTACTATCAGGCTAAGAAATGGCAAGCAGGTAGAAATAAAATTAGCTTGAACTGTTACCAGAATTTACGCTGTGATGTCGTAGATAGCAAACCTTGCACTGTGCAGACCAATCATGATATCATAAGGCCACGTTTCATTTGTGACCAGTGACTCATGGACGCTAATATACGTTAGATATATGTGTAACTTATGTTTTGAGTGCAGGTAACTTGAATCTAATTGCTAGAGATTTGCTTAGCCTTCTCATTACTTATTTAATCATTTAGATTACATGTTAGACACATTTTTTGATATTAATGTCCGTCAGGTCAAGAATGCGATTGCAACATTATCCACCTATTATTTTTTAATTTCAGAAGCGTATATTAATATAAAACTAGTCTGACTTAATTACTTTTTATTTATTTACTAAATCTTACTTACTAATTTTACTTACTTACTAAACTTACTTAATTACTTAGTTTACCCTCGTATGTAGACCTTACATCTCCATGTCTTGCACACGAATGCCTAGGGTTCAGAAGAGCAGCAGAACAGCATTGAACAATGAAAACCCTGGAATGGAGGATAAAAAAAATCTTATGTGTTACACTCACATGATTTTCTCTAGCTGTTCTACAAACTTCTTACATAACATGTTCTGCTTTCTGCACCATACTAATCGAGGTACTCATTAGCAGAAAGTTATTATTACTTAGTTCCTTATAAGTAGGAAGAAAATAAGGGAATACACTAGGCTAAACTGATAGTCAAATGTTTTAAAAGCTGTCGTTATGCGATTGTCATTACAAATCGCTTATTTTCTTGGCCAGGAGTAGAACAAAATAAAAACGGACACTCCTGTCTGAGAAAAGTATAAGTACTTCACAACTGAAACTAATAACAATGAATACCACGAAAATGGTAAGCTCCACGAAAAAAATGCGTATGACATGACTTGTGTGTTTTAACAGACCTACATATTTTGTATAGTAAGTTTTTGTCTATCTCTTACGGTTTACTAGTTATGCCAAATTAAGCAAAATTCATCCAGAATAAACAGGTCTTTAGAAGCTATTCCCAGAAAATTCAAGATATATATTTTATTTTTCAGGTAAATATCTTTAATATGCGATATTTTAATAAAAATCGTTAGAGCCATTTTTAAGAAAATCAAAATGTTCGAAAAAAATTCTATGTAAAGGGTAGTTTGGGGTGGGGGGATTTTTCTCAAAATCTTCGTGTCGTATCCCTAGATAGCTAGTTTTCGTTTTTGAGTTATCGTGTTCACAGACACACGGACACACACACACACACACACACACACACACACACACACACGGACCTTCTTCTGAAAATGCTTTTTTTGGATACAGGGGGTCCTAAAATATGTATTTCCGGTGAAATCACGCTATCGAATTTTTGGGTGAAATACAATACTTCTCTATCCCATGTACAATGTACATACGGCGCTAGAGAAGGTAAAAATTGATTCGTTAATATTAATTTCCTACATATTAACTAGCAATTATTTTATCCAATTCATAAGTATTCTTTCTGCATTTATTGGACCTATTGAGAAGATTTTTACCATTATCTTTAATTTTTGTTCTTTTATTTCGGTTTAAAAGTTCTCTTTTAAAGGTTTAATTAAATAATTAATAAAGTAGCTCCAGCCAGATATAAGAGTGAGGAAGAAGATAATGTGAAATGGATTAAAGGAAACTTGATGATGGAATAATCGCTCCGCAACATCACAAATCCACATACGATCTCCTGAGAAGCCTTGGTGAGAAACGAGTGGCGAACCACTTGGCCACGGCGCCTCCCTAAAGCTTTATCTACTGATTATTAATCGAGACAAACTTTCATTACACATTTCGGTTACAATAGCTTAAAACAATAGTGACTTTTTTAAAAAGCATACTGCTCTGTGATGCTGATTATGATTGAAATTTATGTTTGTTGTATGACCAGAAAAAGGAATAGTGACTTAGCACAAAAAACAAAAAAGTAGCAGTTTAAGTCTGAAAATTCAAACCATAACAAGAAATATGTGTTTCATTTACATGACTTTCTCCAGCAATTCTTCCAACAAGCTTCTTAGAAAAGATTATTCTTCTATCTATTTCATTCCACATTAGTAGAATGGCCTTATTTTTTAGTTCCCTTAGAAGATACCTAAGAGAATACACGAGCCTAAGTGATAGTCAAATGCTTTAAAAACTACCACGTATATGATTGCGTATGAAATTTGGTGCCGTTTAATGGCAACTAATAAAACAAAGTAAACACGGATGACTTCTGATTGAGAAAACTATAAATATTCTAAAATAGAAGTAGTAGTTTAAGTCTGAAAAATCAAACCAATAACAAAAGCTTCAGGGGTGTTCCATTGACATGACCTTTCTCTAACTATTCTGCAACAGATTGTTCTTACAAAATCTGGACCTTCTCTCTACTTTGGGCCAATAAAAGTAAACAGAAGATAGCAAAAATGGGCAATTAATTGCTTCCTTGTGAGTAGAAGGGGAAATAAGGGAATACACTAGGCTAAAGCGATAGGCAAATCTTTTAAAGGACATTGCTATGTGATTGAATTTTTTTTTTTCTTCGCATGGCCTGGAGTTGACCAATTTTTGTGTGAGAAAAGTTTAGGTATTTCAAAATTAAAACCAATAATAAGCTCCACAACAAAATATGTGCATATAAACATTGTGCGTTTTGACGAGAACCACATTTTTGTGTGGCAAGTTTTTGTGTATCTTCTTACGCCTTAGCAGATACTAGTCAGAGGCTTCTCCCAAAAATTAAATTTTCCGTGTAAACTTCTTTAATATGTCGTATTTTAATCAAAATCTTTAGAGACATTTTTGAGAAGATCTAGCATTTCGAGTCGGGACATCTTGAATGCTTTATGAGGAATGTAATGAAAACCATATAAGATTACTGCTTATCACATAGATTAATTGTGTTTATAATTTAATTAATTAACCATGAATCTTGACAGCTAAGCATTATATAAAATGTTATTTATAATTTGCATTTCCCATTCAGTTGTTTACTTACTGAACAAATTGAAGAAAATCATTAAACATTACGATGCACAACCATAGTTGCATTTTTGAGGCAATCTTGTGTTCACTATTTCTTTCCTTTTGTGTTCTCACCTTTTTCTACTCCAGTTTCTTTATTTTGTACATCTTCAAATGGAAGGTGTTGTTTTGTCTGTTGTATTTTCATCTCATTCATTTCTGCTTTCCAATGCTCGATTGTTCTTTTGTCTCTCTGTGACCTAATTCTATGCTCCCTTCCTATTATCCGACAGTTTTATTTCCTCGACATTCCAACGTTTTGTCTCCAAATCATTGGGAAATTGTATCTTTTGTTTATATTCATTATATTTTGTTCGTGTTGTTGCTGTCTTTTCTATGGCTACTTTTCCTTATTGTGTCACTTTTATTTTGGCTTCTTTTCCTGTTTTCATTATTCTTTGTACATTCTTATACCTCAGTCAAGTTTCTATCAGTAAGCAATCAGTACAATTTCAGAATGAGGCAAATTTTATTTTGTTTATTCAAGACCTTGTTTATTTGCTGTTAGGTAGTTGATATCGAATGAAAATGAATTAAATGAACGAGATGATACAATGATTCCGGGGCCACAGAGCTTACATATATCTTTGTTTTCGCAAGCTAAGGGAAAACCCCGGGTAAAACCTTATCATAACTCGCCATACCGAGATTCGAATTCGGAACACGTCGAAACCCACACTACAGAGGCGGGTTTCCGGAAAGTTATAGCAAACAAAAATTATATAATTATTTGCTCCAATATAAAAGGAAAGCATCAGCAGTAACCAGGACATATTAACTTTTAATTCCATATGTTTTAATGGTTGACAATTAGTCCAATTAAATTTTAAGGATCACTTTTTACAAATACTAAATCTTTGTAAAATGTATTTGAACAAAACTGGAAATAAATACTACTGAGTATAACTTATTACAGTTTATAACAAAATGACTAGTTAGAGCTTATATGAAGCTCACCTACCAACGTCTGTAAATAGAGTTTGTTGAAAATTCTCATCATAGTTTCTCTTCCCGTAAGTAAATCTCTCTCTAAATGCTAAAGATATGTTAAAAGTTTGCATTAAAGTGATAAAATAATAATTAATATAGAAGACTGGGCTACCCATCTTAGCCCATACCCCCTCACTCTTCTCTCTCTCTCTCTCTCTCTCTCTCTCTCTCTCTCTCTCTCTCTCTCTCTCTCTCTCTCTCTCTCTCTCTCTCTCTTTCTCTTTCTCTTTCTCTTTCTCTTTCTCTTTCTCTTTCTCTTTCTCTTTCTCTTTCTCTTTCTCTTTCTCTTTCTCTTTCTCTTTCTCTTTCTCTTTCTCTTTCTCTTTCTCTTTCTCTTTCTCTTTCTCTTTCTCTTTCTCTCTGTCGGGCGCGGCGCAGAAAAACAACTTATAACTACTTTTAAAATACGAGATACAGCTTTATTTGCGTAGGATTAATTAATAATACCAGAATTAGAAGGTCAATAATTTGCAGTTAGCTACGATATTTTATCGCGAGTGGGGCTAGTAGTGACTGGCATATAAGCCATTGTGGCCCTTTATGAAATACGTAAGAGTGAGAAAAGGTAAGAATGAGAGGAGAGACCCAAAGGGCCACCAAATCCGAATATGAGGAGAACGCAAGCATGGGTGGAATTCCTTGTTGTTTTTTTTTTCATACACTACGCATCCGACGTCGCCCGATGCACTTCCACAAGGCCCTGAGCCTCGGAAGGAAGGTTCTAACGATGCCAGGAAGAAACGTTTACAGAGCGCAAGCAACCGCCCATCCGCAGCCCATCGAACACCGGCTCCTGTTTTTCAACTATCTGGATTACATTTCATTTGTCATGAAGAATTTTAACTATATTACTATACTTCAAATTATATCATTAGTAATTTTGACTAAACTATAAATTGGATAGGGAGATATTTTTTTTTTTTTTTTTAATATTTTCTTGTTGTATTCTTGGAAGATGCTAAACTTAAATTTCAAGTTTGGTATTTGATGGACAAATCATTTTTGAGTCATGTTCTTCTTAGACAGACACATACATAGACCTGTTCCTAAAAGTGTTTTATGTGGATATAGATGTCCTCATAGCATGCATTTCCGGTAAAATGTCGGTATGGAATTTTGAGTCGAGTACAATACCTTCTCTACTTAACAATGTACGTGGCAGAGAAACTAATAAAAATAAATAAATGGGATAGGACCAAGGAACAAAGTAGATACTTCAAATCTCGATTCAAAGCGAATTAGTGTGCTTGCCACCTCCAGGATTATGTGAAAAACCACAGGTAACTATAGGCCGCAGGAATGCCGGCCAACACAAACACGCAGATGTCCTAGCTCTTCCGGCGGGCTGCTCAAGTCTTCCCTCTGGTGGAAGAAGTAGACCCACTGGAGATGACTGATATCTTGCAAAGGCGAGAGGATCTTCTGAGTACCAACAACGTTCTCAACCCTAAGCCTCTCTGAAACAGACGCCCTCTGTGGTTTAGTGGTTACCAGCCGCCTATACCCGGCGGAGAATGATGGACATTTTTGGGTATAAAAATCCTTAGAAGAGAAGTAAAACCTATAGTCTCGCGTTGTAGATTTACGGGACGCAAAAGAACCTCGAGCCTGATAAAGAGGCCTCCGAGCAAAAGTAAGCACTATTTCACGCCCAACATAGAATGGGGCGCTGAAAACCACAACAGTTGAAGAGCTTGTTTAAATAAAATTCCATTTCTATTTTTTTACCTTGTAATAGTATTCAATGTACTTTGTGATCGGTTGCACGTGTGCGCTTTTGGCTAACCACATGTTGTGACGCTACATTACTTTTAATTTTCGACTAAATTTAACTTTCTTTAAGTGTAAATATATTGCCCACAACTACACGTCCTTTCGCTTATGATACTCTTATATTTATATATATATATATATATATATATATTTTAACGTACTTTAACCTGGTTGGTCATATCGAACGATGAATGACATTCTTGAAATGATGCTCAAATGATTTTGGGGTCCATTGAGCTTAAAGTTACTCGACATTCGTCTTCTCAGGATAAGGGAAACCCCAAAAACAACCTTATCCGGGTAACTCACCCTAAGCGAGATTCGAACACACGACCTGTTGAATATGAGGTAGACACTATACCATCACACAACTCAGGCTGGCTGAGACTCTTATTGTTTTATTTATATATATATATATATATATATATATATATATATATATATTTAGAATAAAAAATATGGTAATTCGTCCTGAAATGTTCTTTTTAGTCCGTGTCGATTTGTCTCGCAGCACGCTGAAATAAGGAATACCTATTTCTACTGAAATAACGGTACCACACTTTTCAATTTATACTTTCGTATATTCTGAATATTAAACACAATTAATATCTAGCCTGATGTGCCAGATTAAAAACCATTGCACGAGAAATAGCTTCACTCGTCGCTGCGTGTCTGTTTGCGCAGCTCGTACCTACGCGAACTCTTTTTTTACTCCTCCACTAAAAAAATATTATGTATCATGCAACGCATTTGAAAACAAATGATCGTATTTTGTTTTCTAACTCCATTTACACGATATATATACATTTATCAATAATTTAAAGTAACAAATCAAATGATGCACTCTGCAATGTATTAGTTATGTTTTCACAAGTTATTTGCTCGTGAGCATTTTATGGTTTTAAACTAAATCAGATCTTTAGTCATTGTTGCCTCAACTTCACATCAAATCGTTCCCTTGCGCTAACTTAAGTGCAAGCGATTACTGTTGACCTTCTCTTACGTACATTTTACCTGTCCTGAATTAACTTATACATTAATGCCGCACATTTTTATCAACATTATTCGTATTTAAATAAACATCATTCATGTTTCTATAAATATTGTCTCAACCTGAGACAAAAAAGACGAAGGGATAGATAGGAAATGAAGTAATAGTTCTCTGCTAAAAAATAAATCGTCTCAGCATTCCCAAAAACCATGAAGAATACAGTTTGAGCAGCCAGCCTCAGAAATCTAATGCGATCTTCACGCGCCACCACTTGTTTGTTTCTTTCTTTTTTTCTGTTTTTATAATCCATTTTATTTTAGTCCTTTAACGGAATGGAAATGTATTGTAAGATACCCCGTTGACGGTATGTGGTGGATAGTAGGCCTCTATGACTATCTCCGTATCATACCGCTCTCGTTTCGAACCAAACAGATGTCGCTAGGCGTGGCAGAGTCACCATCTGCAATCAGATAGACGTGGCATCTAGTCTACAACCACCATCCGTAGTTAGATTGACAGTTTAGCCAATCCTTTGAGGTCGTATGCCATGTGACTTTGCTCCGCATCAAATAGATAATGATGTGGTGCCATTCAGTCTATCTACTTTAAATATCTCTGAATAGATGGCAGCATAGTCGCATTACTATCTGTTTTCAGTTTTACTGTTGTTTTACTTTATAGATGGAACTTTGGGTCGTGATATTTAATACCCAATACGGTATTTGCATTGACGACTGAGGGAAACCACGATAAAAATACCCAGCGAGATTGGTCAGCCCACAGGAACCTCCCGAATATGGACCACAGACCTTACCGCATGAGCCATATCACAGTGTTGACAATATGAACAATAACCAAAATACCATACATAGCATTGTATGGGGAGCGAGTTACAAGTTGCGGAACTTATACACAAACTTTAATGCTTATCGAACGTATAATTCGTGTAATCTTTAGTGGAAATATGATATTTTCTTTTCTGGTAAACGGCAGAGAAAGTAAAAATCTGATATATATACAGATATCAAAATTCACGTGACTTTCTCAACCCTTTATCATCTATTAGCAGATATACAAACTATTCTTACCAAAGTTTATATTTGTATCTACTTCATCTTAATCAACTTTGGAGAAATAACTAATTAGACATTTCGTTATACCTACAAAGTAATAGCTATACTTTAACATTAAACAAACGGACACTAATCATATCTGTTCTATAGTCTTTCCTTGCAATCGCGTTAAACTTGGAAAAGACTTTGAAAAACTGAGTTCACATGAGTTTCTCTGCATCGTTGTTACAAGTTATTATTAAAAAGCTACTTCCTCTATTTACTTCATGCCAATCGATATAAAATTAGCAGAAATGGTCTTATTACTTGGTCCCTTGTAAGCAGAAAGGAAATAAGGGAATCAACTCTTTAAAAGCTGGTTGCTATGTGAATGAAATTCCTTTGTTAGTATGGCTAGAAGCTGACAAATTCCCGTATGAGAAAAGTATAAGTATTTTAAATCTGAATCCAATAACAAGGAATGTCTCGCAAACTTTCAGCTGTACAAAATAATGTATGGCATAAATGTGTTTTAATGAGATCTACATGTTTTGTGTAATAATTTTTATCCATCTCTTTCACTTTGCTAATTATACAAAATTCATCCAGAATAAAGAAGTCTTTAGAGGCTATTCCCAGAAAATGCAAGATATACTTTTTATTTGTCATGTAAATATTTAATATACCATATTTTAATCATAATCGCTAGAGCCATTTTTGAGAAATTCAAAAGTTTCTAAATTATTTCCATGTAAAGGGTATTTGGGGTAGTTGAAATATACTAAACTTAAATACCAAATTTGGTATTTAATTGAATTTCCCTTTTTGAATTATGCTATCCACAGACACATACACGTTATCGTTTTTCTGAAATTGTTGTTTCTGGATTCAGCGGTTTCAAAACATGTATTTTCGTAAATCTCGGTATCGAATTTTTGGGTACAATACAATATATTCTCTCTACACTATGTACATACTACGTATAGAGAAAATAAGAAGTGACCAAGTATTGAACAATTCGAACCATTAATAACGGATACCTTAAAAAATATCTTACGGTACAATATGGTATTTAAAATAAATTGTGAATTGTACTACATTTACCAGTTATAGATGAATCTCGTACAAACTGATAATTTATTTCACCATTTAGCATACATACGATGCAATAGGTATCGTCAACAAGTCATTAAAATGCATCTATGTTAAGCATTTTTGTGTAGTCCAAAAATTAAGTAGCTTGATCCTATTTTACCAATAGTTTTAAAACAATTTGGATTCATAATTTGTCTTATGTTTATTGGTAAATTTTTATATTTTCACTCCAAGATACAGGACAATTCTGTAAGAGAAAATTTGTAGTACTACGCCTTCCGAATGAAGAGGATTTGGTAGGGTATTTCCAGAAAATTCAAGATAAACATGTTACTATAATATAAATATTTTTAATATAGAGTATCATCATTAACATCCATTGATTACGCCTTTTAATACTTGTTTCGGTTTTATAGTTTTCAATCAAAAAGTTTCCCTTGTTCTGCCACCATTACTTTTACCCTTCGGTTTATATTTCAAAATTATCTTTGTAAAGCCCTATTCTTTCATTATTTGAACGTGTTATTTCCAATTTTTCCTAAATTAGTTTATTCTATCTACCATCCAAAAATGTTTAATTTATAAATGGCATTTTAGTCCAGATCTTTGAAGCTACTTTTGAAGAATTCTAACATATAGAAAATGCCTCCATGTAAAGGTTTAAGTAGGATTTTTGAGTGAAAGGATTTGTTGAAAATGTTTAAGTTCGTATCTTTGGCAGATACTGAGCCTAAATGCCTAGTTTGGTACTTAACGACTTTTAGTTTTTGAGTTGAGCTGCTGTTTACAGCCCTCACCCAACGACACACACACACACACACACACACACACACACACACACACCTATTCTCAAAATACCTTTTGAGGATGCGAGATTCAGGTAGACTCAAAACATGTATTTCCGTTGAAATCTTGGTATCCAGTTTATGGTGGGATACAATATACTACTTACTATACGTGGTAGAGAAAGTAAAAATATTCTGATCTTTATAATCACATGACTTTTTCTACATATGCAGCTAACGTTCTTACAAATTCTTATGCTTCTATCTACTTCATGCAATTCTAGATAAATCAATTAGAAATAGTTCATTGCACTTTTCTTTGTGAAGGGGAATAAGAAAATGCAATGAGCAAAACAGACAGTAAAATCTTTTATGCACCGATCGCAATGTGATGATTTGGAAATTCCGTTTTCTTTGCTTGAGTAGGACGAAAAAATTGTGATGACTTCCCAATTGAAAAAATTTACGCCATTAAAAATATCTTGAATTAGCTCTGCAATAAAAATTTATATAAGACATAAATTGTATGTTTTTACTAAATCTACATTTTTTGTATAGCAACCTTTTGTCTATCTCTTACGGTTTACTAGTTATGCAAGAGATATTCAAAATAAAATAAGTTCAAATACTGTTCCTGAAAATTCAAGATAATTTTATTTTTCATGTAAATGTCTTTAAATACCGGAATTATATCAAAACCGTCACCCATTTTTGAGAAAATTGAAAGTTTCGAAAAAGGGTGATCTTCAAAGGGTGCCGGTGATTTCTTTCAAAATCTTCCGCAACCTTTGAAGATGTAGAACTTAAAGTTTAGCATATAACTGACTTTTCTTTTTTAGGGTATCCTGATACAGACACACATACGCGTGCGCGCACACACTCACAAACATAAACGCAGATTGACGAAAAAACAGGCATAGACTTTTCTAAAAACGTTCAGTTTTACTTTTTCTACACGTACTATGTACATAGTATGTAGAGGAGGTATTATATTGCACCCAAAAATTCGATAATGATATTTCACAGGAAATACATGTTTTGAGACCCTCTGAATCCAAAAAAAATGTTGGAAAAAGGTCAGTGTGTGAACAGTATTATCAAAAACGACATGCCCCTTAAATACCAAACTTGGTATTTAAGTTAAGCATCTCCCAAGGATGCGACACGAAGATTTCCCCTCTCCCCAAACTACCCTTTATATGGAAAAAGTTTCAAAATGTTTCAGTTTCTCAAAAATGGCTAACGCTTTTGATTAAAAAATCGCACATTAAAGATATTTATGTAACAAATAAAATGTATATCTTGAAAGTTTTAGTAATACTTTCTCTCTACCTATATCGTATGTAGAGTAAGTAATAGAACTTTAGACTATAACTATATATAGTTAGTATCTCGGAGTTGGAAATGTTTCGAGTTCTCTCCCAGAAAAGGTCACTAGATCTCAGGTAATTCATTTAATATAACTCTCACAAAACAGCTCATGCATACGCAGCTGTAAGTTCCATCTGGGGCTAGTTGAAATGAACAAGCCAAAATGAGGCGTTTTACAATCACAAGAGCTGAAACCAAATAATGTGAATAAACTTTACCTTGATGACAATAAAGTTGATGTCGCCAACTCTCTTGCAAACATTTCGGTTTAATTAAATGCACACCCCCTTTCCCTGTCTCCATGTCGTATATTCTTTCCGTCCGACTATTCCAACTTTCGTAAGATGACACATAAGGAAGTTAACTTTCAGAGCCATTCGTCGTTAAAGTTTCAGCCGTTTGTTTTTAGCGTGCAAGTTGGCAACAGTTTTCCTAAGCCGTTAAATTGTTCAAGTTATACATTTCGCCCCCTTCTCGTCTCGTCCCCTTCCCCAGACTTCTTCATGATGGAGTTCTTAACGCCTTCGCCCTAGTTAGCATTGAGTACTGTCTGGCCTTAGAGTGTATAGATGACTTCTTAACTTGGAGGACAACCCTATGTATGACACGAGACCTAACCTCGATACTATGTATACACGTCACTTTGGAGCACTAAATAAGGCATTTTTTCCTCTACTTTCTCTGTAATAAACAAAACTACTGCTGTATGTGCAGCTTTCATGGCACATGGCACTAGTTCGTGCAATAGCGACGGACTGACCTACCGTTTCTCTCCTATATAAAAGCCGGCGGAAGACGATGGATTTTTCCGGGCGTAAAACTCCTTAGCATGTCTTCTTTAAGTCGTTGGTCCCGTGTCGTAGACTTACGGCATGTAAAAGAACCTCAAGCTTGATAAAAGAGGTCTCTGAGTAAAATTAAGTGATATTTCACGCCCAATATAGAATGGGACCTGAGAACCACAGCAGTTAAAGAACGTCCATAAATAAAACTCCATTCCCATTTTCTTCTATATATTGCTAACAACATGAAACAATATTGCGGCTTCGTCCAATTTTTTAAATGTTCATTTTTTTATTTATTTCCCAAGCCCTCTTTAGTTATTCTTTGTGCTTAACATTGTAATAAACCACGCGCGAAGCAGCTTTTCTTTTGCCATTCCCACTAAGTGTCGAGCACATGACTTCTTTGTCGCTCTAACACCCGCATAGAGTAGTAGTCACTGTATGTAACAATAATGAGAGCAAATACGCTTACTTTTTATACACACAAGAGGGGTCAAAAAATCCTATGCCGCTAATAGGAGGTAGATCTCCAATATAAGTCATTATTCTCATTAAGAATTCCAGATTCTTATAAGGCGCTTACCTCTACCTCTCCCTCCCTCTAATCAATCATGCGCCCGTTAGTTTAACCGGGCACAACCACTTTCTATGTGACAAAATTGGGCCCATGACAAATCTGTCGCGCCGTGGTTGAGTAACCACTCGCCTCCCATCTAGGCCCGGGTTCGATCCAAAGCGTCCACATGTAGGATTCATGGTGGACGAAGCTCGAAGCTTTCTCCAGGATCCTCCGATTTCCCCCGCCACTCATTCCACCAATTGCTGCATAATCACATTTTCAATCATCAATTTCGCTTACATTTCGTATCATCCACTTCCACACGTCCATGCCAGGCTACGGGCCCACTTCTCGAAACAGGTTCTCCATTCTGTGGTTTCGTGCCGTTTGCTTCCCGACAGCCTTCTGACCCCTAGGCATTGACTTGTAAGTCCTAGGGAGGTGTCAGTTCTACAAATACGGGGAGGGTAAGCCGATTACATAAAGTTATGCTTACTACCGTTATAAAGCGTGTACGATATACTGCCGCAGTCCCTTAAAGAGCATAATTACGGTGTTTTACTGCATTTAAAACCCTATAGTGTCAGCGATTTAAACGTGGCGCGGTATGTCGAAATAGAAATCTCGCAATGCGATCGTCTGCTGTTGGACATAGGCAATGCAGAGAGGAAAGTATTCAAAATTCTTCCTCTTTGTACGCAACGCAAGCAAACTCTTGCATTGCGTAGCGCGTTGCGTGAGACTAGATGAATACTTCCATAAAGAATATGGGTACAAAGATTTGTGTTTACACTGCGTCTGCGTTTAAGCTGATGCATCTCCGAAAATTGGAAAATCTGCAGTATGTAAGATAAAATGCTGTCCCATAAGTATCCGACCTAACAAAGAAAGCGCAAAAATCTGGGGGGAAAACATCTTTATTTCTCTACATAGTCTCCTTTCAGCTCGATACGCTTTTCCCAACGATGTTCGATAGCTTCGATACCCTGTTTTTAGAGAGAACTATCGAGGTCTGCAAAATAGCATCAACTGCAGACTTCACCTTTTCATTGTTGACAAACTTTCTACCACCAAGCCATTTCTTCAAGTTTGGAAACAGAAAATGATAAGAGGGGGCTAAATCTGGCGAACAGAGTGCATGAGGAAACAATTTGAACCTAAGCTCATTGATTTTGGACATGGCGATAATTCACGTTTGAACTGGTACATTGTCTTGATGAAACAAAACTTCTTTTTTGCTAAATGCGGCCGTTTTTGCTCATCAGTCAAACACTGTGAAGTTTGCATAGTATTTGTCATTTATTACTTTTCATTTTTTGAAGCAATCAATGCAAACCATCCCGCATGCGTCCCAGAATACTGACGTCATGACCTTGCCTGCAGAACTGTCTTCGCCTTTTTGGAGCCCATTCTCCCCTTCCAATACGCTGTTTTCATAGTTCCTTCGTCTCAGGTGTGAAGTGATGGACCCAGGTTTCATCCATTGGTATGAATTGACGCAACATCTAGTTTTATTGCAGCAAAATATTGCGCCAAACACTCGGCTGAAAATTCTCACGACGCTATTTTTGTTCTATAGTGAGCAAACGCGACACCCAACTTGCACACAACTTTCTCATATCCAAATTTTCAGTCCGTATGCAATGTACAGAACTTTTTTGAAATGCCTGTAATGTCTGCTAGCTCGCACAATTTCAGTCAAGTCATCCAATATCACTTTGAGGATTTTCTTTACAATTTCTGGACTGGTAACCCCATTTGGTTGACCACAGCGATGTTCGTATTGACACCTCATACGGCCGCGCTTAAACTCTTGTTATCCAATATTTCACTGTTGTAAACGAAGAAGCAGACTCCCCCAAAGGAGAATCTAGCTCAGCTTTAATATTAGTTGGGCTAAGACCTTTCAAATGAAATTATTGTATATCATAACGATGACCAGTTTTATCCATGTTTACAAATTCGTTGAGAGCATTCACTAATGATGGCTGCCAAACAAATGCTAAACAATGTAAAATCATCAAACTTCAAAATTAAGCTTTCTAAGGTTGGTACTTTTTATCATTGTTTGAAACAACAATCACGTCAGGTCGCGTACTTCTGGGACAGCCACTGTATCTTATTGAAATTAATATCAATTATTGTACGCAATAATAGTGGTGATTTTGCCATGTATCAAAATCCTAGCTCTCATGGCTACTTAAATAATATTTTTACTGTCTAAATTCATCATTGTTCTAATAAAAATGAGCCAGTTGATGCATTTTTAAAAATATTGACATAAAAAGCCCAGTTTTACAATAAAAGAGTTCGCAAATATATCTGTTGTATTATATTTATGTTTTTCCTTGATAGTGTAGAAAAATGATTACATTTTTTACTTTCCGAAACTCCTGAATTTTCAAAATTTAATAATTTATTTTTCAAAATTATAGCATTGATTCTAAAAACATGGCCATTTTATTTAGTGTGTTTTTGAAAGGCAGCAAAAACTTTTGACAATTTAGTGCAAAAATGCATTTATGTTTGGAAAAGTGGAAAAGTGTTGGAAAAAAAGTTTGCGAGAAAATAAGATTTAAATTTGGAAATGCCTATTAATAAGCATCCTCCTAACTATCTATAGCCGCGCCAAGTGGGAAAACGCAACATTTTCTTAAAGTTCGGAATACATGTGATTTTTATTATGAAGTAAGTTTTTCACAATTTTAGGTCAAATTTCACCTTAATCTCGTTCTAGATGGGACTTATCAATTGTTACCGCGGTAACACTTTACTCGGTGACAGTGAATGTGAGTGTGTCTCAAACTATAAAAGTTTACAATCCAAAGTTAAATTAACTACAGCCACCATAAAGATTAAATGACTATATAAATGAAACAATTAATAAGTTATTGTTTAACTGCTTCCTGTTGATTATTTCTATTATGCAAGTATTTCTGAAAAAAAAAAATGCTTTTAAAGGCTAATATAAAGCCATGTATAACAAGGGTGCATATGAATTTTGTAATTTAGATTATGAAATGGCCCCATAACGCATAATATAAGGTACTGTTCTCTGATACAACCATTTCTCTAAACCTTACAGAAACAGAGTCCATTTTGTTCCTTTTTAATAGGATTTTTTTTCAGAATTTCCCCAAAGAGCAGCTTAAAATTGTTCTTTATTGCATGTGTTTTATCTTTGTAACTTTCAGGAAGGAATAAAATGAAATGGTCATTATAGTCAAAATGCCATGTATTTATTGTTTATAAAAATCATTGTACGAAAGAGCTTTACTTTTATTGTGCAGTTTTTTATCTTTATATTCTACTATTAACTCCTTCGAAGTCATGGAGTGTGTGTGTGTGTGTGTGTGTGTGTGTGTGTGTGAGAGAGAGAGAGAGAGAGAGAGAGAGAGAGAGAGAGAGTCTGAACTTTGTGATTAGTGAATAAGTGCATTTCTCATTCTTTTACTCCCAAAGGTTACGTTTCTTTACAAAAAGTGCAGTGTTTTTAAAATCAATAATAAATGTTGTACTCAAACTGCTTTTAAATATATTATCAACCATATTAATATATCTAAATGGAATGCTATACTTGTGTTATAACTGTTAGAACAAGTGAAGACGTTAATGGTTTATTATTACGAGGGCGGTTCAATATGTACCCATTTTTAAAGTGGAGGTGTTGCTAAGACAAGTTGGTATTACTTGTTATATGCCGCCAAAATAAATTTAGTACTGATACAAATGTTACTTTGGATTCGGCAGTTATTTAGGTTAGTCATTCAAAGTGTTTTCCCTAAAATTAAAGTGCATTATGTACAGTAATTTGTTTTTGACATTTGGAGGAAAAAATCGATGCTAATTGTGAGGATTTTTTTGCCACCTATGATAACAGATAGATATTGATTCAACGATTTTAAACGTTATTGAATATCCGATGTTGACTGATAGCATCCAGGAGGACCGGCAGGCATGGTTACCAAGGAATTCATTGTAAAAGCCCACGCTAGGATTCTCACTTTCATCTAACGAAAGTTCGCGAAGTGGCAGAGGCCATAGATGTGATGACAGGAACGGAAATTCATATTTTTTATGATAAGTTGGTGATGAAAAAGTTATCGGTACGATGGGTGCTGCATTGCTCACAGTAAATAGACGACTTTCAACTTCGAGGCTATGTTGAAGATATTTAAGCAAAATTCGAAAGACGTTTTGCTTCGAATTGTCACCGTCGATAATACCTGGATTCATCACATGTTCTGTAACCAAGCAAAAGTCAAAACAATGGATCGCGCCCCGGTAAATCTACGTTTTCTTCGGCGGAAAAATAAAAGCGATGACTTTTTTGGGATGCGAACTCAATAACGTCTTAGAAAGAGCAAAAAATAAATATTGGTGAAATACTACAGTACATTATTGCCACAATTTGACAAGAATTTCAAAGAGACACGGCCCCATTTTGCGAAGGAGTTGTCTCCACCAAATTACATGAATTGCCCTGTAAATAGCTGCCACACCTCCCATATTCGTCTACCTGGCTCCCTGTTATCTCCTTGATTCCCCAATATGAAGAAATGTCTCGCGAAAATAAAAGTGAGTAATCAGATAAGGAGACCATCGTCGAGACTGAGGCGCATATTCCTTTTCTTTCTTTTTTTGCTGCAAGAACGTTGAAAGAAATGTGTATCCCTAAAAGGGGGATGTTGAGAAATAAATAATATGTGATTGAAAAAAATGACACACGGGTACCTGTTGAGCCACCCTCGTAATACCCACTATTCATTTGGAATGTAATTCTCATAAATCTATCTCAAACTGTCATTTTAATAATGTATACGCAGCATTTGAATAATTTACTTATTCATAATAACTTATTCCTTTTACAGCGACATCTCCTCCAGCCAAAAGGACGAATGGTTCGTGTAGGTAAGTGTCCTCTCCTTTATAGAGCAACCATGCTTTCTGCAATAAATTGGTTTTAATTAAACTTTTTGAAAATACTAATTTCAACAATATTATTGTTTGAGAGCATTGAAATAAGAATTTTTAGTATTACTCAAACTGATTTTGCCTTATGCTACAGAAAGTAAAGGCAATTAAGGGTAATTGTAACTCTACATTCTGTATCAAGTTTGAAAAAAATAGCCAATTATTTAAAAATTGGCTTTGCGTAAGTCACTATCTTATCATTCATGCAGCAATGAAATCTACAAAAGTAACGAAAGAATTGCAACCATCCTATAAATTGTAAAATAGAATCAGACTTGAAAAATTCATCACCACGGCCGGGTCTCGAACCACGGTGAGTTTGTTCGCAACGCTCTCAATACCATAGATAGACACCCGTATGCGCATTATGGTATACGCCGTAAGAACATTGGCAGGGGGATTAGAATAATTGTTAATTATGATTTTACTTAGTTTCCATGACTAGTATCAAAATATCAAACTATAAATCTCATCAATTTCAGTTTAAATTACTTTCTTGGCCTATTCTAACCCATTTTATATTTTTGCTGATCCTTTAAGCTTCTCAAAGGCTTGTAAGCTTTGTACGACATTGAATACATGGTGTGAGTTATTATTTTGTAAAATTTAATTAATGCGTGTTGCCCTTATAAATATATTTTAGCAACCTTATAAATTCATCTGTAGGTTTATTTATCTTTAGCAAAACAAATTAGCAAGTTCTTGGGTTGGTTTTTTTAGTATGTGTGTCACTACTCTAAAATTGTTGAACTATAAAATGACGCCTTATTTTGATATTTGCTTTCGCGCTTGTGATTAACTATGTGGAAAAGTTGCAGTCTTTCATTAGCCTAATGAATAGTATGTTGACAAAAATTGATATAAAATTATTTAACTGTTTATATACATAAATACGTTGTCCTACATAAGGTCTTGTATGTGAGATTGCAATGCCTGGAGTGTATCATTTAAGACTTTAATAATAATAATAATAATAATAATAATAATAATAATAGTAACTATTATTTATGTTTTTGCTACTTGATGTATTGTATCTGCCCTACACTATCGATAATGATAAGAGGTCTGCGCTTGTACAATTGTCAGTTCTCTGTTGTTCATTGAACTTTTGCAAACCATATTATCATCATCTGTGTGTCAGTTGACAAATAATATGACAAATCAATTGCTAAACTTTCCTCAAATATCTCCGTTCGGAGTGATCATTATATTTTTGGTATCATTACTTCTACCAGGGACCAGTCAATTAAACATCCGAGGTTTTGTTCTTTTTGTTTTCACTAGATGTTAAAATATTCTTTGTTTTTTTTTTTTGTATCCCCCTATTTAAAAGTGGTATAATTTCTCACTCTGCGTCCTTTTAACTGTCTTGGTGGTTATTTAGACATTAAAGTGCACTGCATTTCATATCGAACAATTAAATTCTGCCCGACTCGATAGCGTGGGGGTAGCGTGTGTGCCTCACATTCAATAAACCACAAGTTTAAATCTCGCTTATGGTGAATTATCCGGATAACGTTTTTTCGGAGTTTTACCTTATCCTGAAAAGACAAATGTCGGGAAGTTTAAAACTCCAAGAAACATTTTACCGATTTCATTCGTCGTCCGATGTGACCAAGAAGATAAAAACAGTTTAAGCTCAAAAAACAAATAAATAAAAAGTAAATTCTTAATCAAAAAGATAATAAATCGAAGTAGTTCGCTGAAATTTTGTATGGACTACTATATAAATGCTCTAACTTTAAAACTATAGAATTTGGGATTTTCACTTGACTATCCCCCTAAAGCAATCTGTTGTGTGTTTTGGCAAATCCTTTTGTTAAAAGCTGGTGCATTCTAACCTTAAACAGACCTTTCTCTAATGACCTGACGTTTGTTTGTTTCAGAGGCTGACCTGGTCCAATGCCTTGCAGGGTTAAGTCCGTGTCGGTAGCAGTACCCTCTACCGACCGGCATCGCAACTAAACTCGGATGGTTGCTTGTTCATTATTTTTTTTTAAATCAACAATTTAATTATATTATCGGTGTTCTCCGTCAGCAGAACGTTTTCCTATAGACCAAATTTGCTGTCTGAGAAACAACAAAGAAAACAATTTGATATACTTTTTGTTTAAAGTAGGATTTCTAAAATTCTACGCTAAGCATCCTGTTACAATAAGTGATAGCAATTAAGATGGAAGCATGAGGAAAGTCTGCTAGCTGAACAGTGACACGATCCAAGTGCCTGACCGTGTGACGTCACAGCTGAATACGTTCAGAAGAGAGGAAGAATTATCTAGATACTACTACATATACCGCAACATTTTTCCTTTGTCTTTTATACTTTATTTTATAAAAACGAACATACAGTACACAATTATGTTGTTATAGCATTGTGAGGTGTGCATTGATACATATTAACAATACAATAACGTTCTGCATTATCTTGGAGCAATTGCGTGTGAATTTCTAAACAGCATGGAATATGATTCCGCCGAAAGTATCTAAATACCCAATCAGATAAAGTAATCATAAAATGCGCAAACGAAATGTATACATCTCTTGGTAAAATAATGCTAATATAAAATGAACATCGTGTTTCTCTAAACGATTACATAATTTTAATAAAACAAAAGACGACTTTCGAGCTGGAAACTTGCACTTAATATATTAATATATATTATTATTTGTAATGTTAACAAATCCGTTGTTATGACCACCAACTAGATCTTCATTGTTAAATATTAGAGAGACAGTTTTATGTTGGGGATTTAAGAATTAAATATGACCTTTATTTCATATAAAACAATATAGTGAAGAGAGATATTTTGAGTTAAGAGAAGTAATAGTAGTAGTGAATGTGAAGAAAATAAGAAATCAGCCAGCTACTGCCCGTCACGTAAAACAAAGAGGGTATAGCACCCTAGATATATTTGGGGATCTATAGATCGAGTTGATTATTAATGTTGATTCTACAATTAACTAAAATAGTTTCTACAACATTTATTTGGTTTTTCCTATCCTTGCAACGCCTAATAACAGTGTTGCTAAGTGGAAGGAAGCTACAGTTTCTACTCTAAACTTCAAATTTATTTTCTGGCTTCAAATTTCCAATCACTCTTATTTTATTAATTAGAGCATGTATTTTTAATGTGAAATATCAATGCTCATAAAGTTTAATGTTTTCTTTAACAATAAATATAACAATTATTTATATAGCCAAGTATTACCTCAGTTATTTAGGAGATTCACATTATCATTGGAAAGTAAGTTCCGGTCTTATCTATTTACCTTCCTGCAAACAAGTTTTATATGTATTGCTTATTATACTTAACTGCCAAGTGATAATTAAATAGTAAACACATTACCGTTAGTTCAAACAGGAAACAACTTGTGACAATTAACGAGGTAAATGTTTGCATGTGGTTTCCAAAGCAACTTCCCATGCTTCGTTGCTCTAGCACTAAGGCGACATCACGATCCTAAAGCCCACAAACTTTGAGCAGTACATGTTGCCGAGTTGCACTTCTTTAGAACACACTGTTTAATCGTGCTTAATAGCGTTCTAATAAAACTGGCAACGCTGCTCGTCCACTTCCTTGCTATAAGTGAGCTGTCTCTCATTTATTATATGCACTATAAGCATAATGCCAGTCGGACGACGTTCCTCGAGTCGCCTTCCTATAGCTCCACATCTATTTTCATTTCTATTTTCTCTATTAAGTCTATAGTTTTGATTTCACAACAATCGGCCCATGTGAGAGCTTCGGAAGCTATCAAAGGATTATGGAGTATCCACCTGTTTAGAGTCAACAAATCGAAAATGACTGCTTCTATGAAAAGCTCTGAAAATTAATACATGAGATTACATTGTTTACAGTATTACTAAAATATAGTACGGAACCTTTATTTTGGGTTAGCATAGAGTTGCTAATCAAGATTTCGCAATTCATTACCAATAATAAAAATAATATTATATAGGTAGATGCGGTGCGCGCCAGAGAGCAGCGCAGTACTCACAACCCGCAGAAGTCTAGCTGAATTATGCAATGCAGCTCGGAATCGAGGACCTCTCCTTATGGCTTAGTTATCACGCTCCCCCTCCAGCCTTTTGAATATCAGCCGAGCAAAGTTGGAACAAAGTTGAAATTGAATTTTAGTTATGGCTACTCTTTAACTGATATGATTTTCAGCTTTCCATTCTATACTAGATGTGAAACATATCTTCATTTTGCTCAGAGGCCTCTTTATGCGACTTGAGCTTCTTTGACGTGCCGTAAATCTATGACATGGGATCACCCACTTTATTTCCCTTCCGTAGGTAGCCATGTTAAGGGATTTTACGCTCGAAAAAAATACATTGCCCTCCGCCTGGTTTAAACACGCAACCGTGGGAATCAGAGGCTAGTAGAACCACGGAAGACGACAGAGTTGAAATAGCCTGATCTAGGTAGCTTGGCAGTTGAACGAGCGAGATGTTTGGAATAACTGTTTTTTTTTTTTTTTTTTTACACTAGCCATATGAAGGACAGGAGTTGGATAGGTAGAATCAGACTGAAAAATTCAGTGTCATGGCCGGGATTTGAGCCACGGATCTCCCGATCTCTAGCCGGTTGTTCTGCCACTGAGCTACCATGGCAACATGCAGGTATAGCATTGAGTTTCTCAACTGACTCGCATTTTTTTCGGGTAAACCACAAAGTGGTCTCAAATTATTTTGAGATGACAACCTCAATGGCGACTTACAATGCTGTAAGTACTTTAGACCCATGATTCATAGTATGGCCAAGTATTATGGTCTCTTTTTTTTTTTTTTTTTTTTTTTTTTTTAAACACTACCCGTGTGAAGGACAGGAGTTGAGATCACCTTGTGGTTTAACAGGAAACATGCGAGAAATGCAATCCTATACCGGCATGTTGCCATGGTAGCTCAGTGGTAGAGCAACCGGCTAGAGATCAGGAGATCCGTGGTTCAAATCTCGGCTATGGCATTGAATTTTTCAGTCTGACTCTACCTATCCGAGCGAGATGACTTCACAGAGTCTTGGCTGGGATCAGTCATGTTCCAATCAAAGAGGATGTACCCTTACCATTCTCTACCATACTCTACCAGTACTTACTTTCTAATACTTTCACAATTTTAATATGTACTCGATAGATGAAAAATAGTATTCAGATAGAAATGAAATATGAAGCGTCTCCTCTGTGACATATTCAGCAGTTCATCAGGGAGAATGGCAACTTCTTCCATGTGGCAACACTGTATGATAGTTTGTGAAGCGCTGCGAACAGGCAGGCTCCGGGATTTGTTCAGCGCATGTGCAGCATAACAGAACACATCATATTCTTTGCCCTTATTTCAAAAGAGACCATCAGAAATTTTGACACATAATACTGTATTAATAAAGAGAGTGATATTTAACAAAATAATCGTACATACTTAGCTTTTGCACGAAATATTGCTTCTGTGTCAAGCTATCAAAACAAATTATTCTGCAAGTTTTGTGTGTACTGTACACAAATGTTAATGTAAATTTTAAACCATTTATGTTGGCTTAAACTGTTTAGGTCTATGACCGTAAGATAGAAACATATATCGTTTATAAATATAGGTTGTTGTTTTATAATTTTAGAGCCACGTTCTTGTGGTTTGCTTGACGATTCAATAACCTTTCTTATGACACACAAAGATGATGTAATACAATTTCTCAACACAAAACAAGTAGGTGTTGTGGTTATCAAATATGTGTAGTTATATAAAATTCATGTGATGTTTTTGTTTATAATATTCCTCTTAAATTGCAGTCATATAGCGTGCAATAATAAGGTAAACAATTAAACACCAAAACTATATCGTGTGTTCAGTTTTGAATCACTTCATTTTAATCTTATCTTGAAACCAGGATATATGCCCAAGAGTTTTAATAAAAGAAAATGATCATCACCCTTATTGTTGGGTTTTAAACACAATTTAAAATTTATAAACATTCCTATCAAAACAGTTAACATTTTCCATCACCACCGTCGCGTTTTTTCGCTGGGTGCCTTTCGGACTCTCTAAAGCGGTGTATTAATTTATTGAAATTTTTAGGCTTTTAGTGTGTTGTTGTTTGTATAAAATTATAGAAAATATAGGTATTAATTAATAAATTAATAACAAAAGATTTCAGTATACTACATACTGCTCCTAGAAACTTTTCTTATTTAAATAGCTTCTTTACAATTCATGGGCAACCAATTGCTGCATCAATGAATTTGAGCTACATATTTTACATAGCATTAGTTATGTAGATTAAGTAGCCTAAATTCCAAAAAAGCAAATTAAATGAAGTTAGGTACTTTTGGGCTGCAGGTTCTTTCGATACTCCTCGTTAAGAGTTATACAATTCTGCAGCCTAATGCTGCGTTTAAGCGTGCGTTAGCTGTCAAACAATGCTGTGCGGTAACGTATTACAGTACGCCAGTGTTTACCTCTGCGATAAAATATGAGACGACAAATTTATTGCACGTGTGAAAACCCATACATGTCTTAGAGAACGCAACGATTAAACTATCGGATGCTTCTCTTGGTACGCGGTCTGGAATGGGACTATTTGTGCTCTCGACAGTATATATTGTGCGTTGCCATTCCTGACGCCAGGGCTGCCACCTGTAGCTTTTCCTTCAGGTTCATGCATTTGCGGCGTTGACATCTGTTCAGTTATTTCCTTTAGTGAGATATGGAAGACACCTTGTTCCAAACGGGACTTTACATTCATGAAATTAAGGGGCACTGGGAGCGAAAAGCTAAATATAATCAATTCCAAAATTGCTTTATTATGGCAAATACTTTTGGGCATCTGCAGAGAATCACCATTTAAATGCCCTCTCCTTGCTTCGGGCTGTACAACAATTTTAAGATCATACAGTACACCGTTTCCTAACATACTGTTTCATACAACAGCGTTTTTCTCAAAAGTACAATTTCACAGTTCCAAAATGTTCCACGTGTCTTAGTTTTGTTTAAATACACCAAAAGTTTTCAGAACGTGCAGAAGTATGAATTTTAATATTACAAACGACAAAAGTATCCTAACATCAATAGGGAACTTTAAAAAAATAGTCTTATAAAAGAATAACTAATTTTAGACATAAAATTTTCTAATTTTTAAAAAATATAACAATTTAATAATAAAGCTATTGAAATATCACCATATAACTGTTTATGTGTGTTCCAAACTCCCATTCAGAAAATACCAATCGGTTTCATCAAATTTTGAGGCACGTAGAGTATTTTCTGATGCAATACATATTTGAAAGAAATTTGCAATCACAGTAAAACGCCTATAAAAAATCTATGTAGAAATACAGAAATGTCTCTTAAAGTTATCAAATCACTTTGTGATTATACAATGTGTGTAATTAAAAACGAATCTTCATCTTTCTCACCTTTCCGTGTAAATTACGGAAAGCACATCACCATACCTTGAACGGTTCGTGTGTTAAATTTGCTTTCTTCGTTTATGAACATATCGATACCAAGCATAGGTACAGCACAACCGGGTGCATTTTAACCCGATCAATCCACAGGATCCTTATGATATACTTATCACACTCTGTCTACCAGTGCGAGAAAAATCGTGCGACATCTCAACACACAACATTGCCCGATAGTTATCGTATCATAAACCCAGCCTATAACTACGGCGAAAATTGGTGGTAGCGAATACCGAATCAGCTGAAGCAGACTGTCTTGTAGAAGTTTGTTGGCATTAAAGTAGTATTTTGACCTTGGGTATAACATACAAAATTAAGAACTAAATAAATTGAAAGATAAGTTTTAACATTAGATGAGTCATAAATTGCGCTAGGCTTCATATGCTTGTAGCACAATTGTGGTTTTGCTAGGCTTAGTAGCACACACTGTAAAATTCTTTTACAAAATATCGTATAAATTTCAGGGTTTCCGAGTTACCTAACGATGCTAAATGGTCGTTTTTCTATGTATTGCAAGAGAAATCGCTGCCACATATGCATGCTAATGGTTACTTTGAAATTACTCCACTTCTTTGAATACATTCTAGTATTCATTTACGTTAACAACGCCATCTTTATGGTAAATCAGCTGTCCCCAGTAAGCAATACTAATTTGTTTGTTTTAACTTAACGTCATTTAATCATAAGGTCATATCGGACGATGAATGAATTAAATGATACTCAATTAGTATGACTGAAGAAGTGAAATAATACTCAAATGAGCCAGGGATCGTGAAGTTTAAACTTACCCAACATGCATCTTGTTAGGATAAGGAACAAAGTTTTATCCGCTCTAACCGAGGTAAGAAATCGAGAGTTCTAAATGTGAGGTAGTAACGCTACCACCACACTACAGCGGCTGGCCAATATTAGTTTTTTTTTTTAAATATTTTATCAAGCTATACGACTGTTTAAAAAAACTCACCACTCTCTAGATTTAAAGGTTTTTTTTTCTTTTTCTTTTTCTGTTTCTCAAAAACCTCTTCCAGCTTCCAAGTGCTATATACTACTATTATTGATTAGCATGTTTAATTTAACTGTGAGAACAAAAAAGTAATGAAATAACCCATAAAGTTTTAACAACTGGAATGGTGGGTGGTTAGTCAGATTAGGAAGAAATTACCATACTGACTTCTTTGCAAGCTGAAATGCTTGCTTCACTCTTAAGAATTGTGTTTATAGATTAACTTAATTTTAGTATATGTTGAATATAAAGAAGCCTCAGTCCTTATCATTCTATTTGCTAGCAAAGCTAAGCTGCTCTCTGCTTGGGCCCTTTATTAAAAGGCATTGACCATAAGTGGACAACCGTTCTGTCTATAATACTCCCTCAGTTCTAAAACATGGTATAGAAACGCGTCATTTGTGTTGTTCTAATATATGGCATATATATGCAAAGTGTTTAAGAATAAGGAACATGAATCTATGATTTATTATATTAACAATTATTATAGCCTACATTTACTACATAGAAATAAGCCGGACAACTGGTTAGCGTAACGGTAGCGTGTCTGCTTCGCATTCAAAATGTTGTGAGTTCGAATCTCGCTTAGGAAGAGTTATCCAGATAAGTTTTTTCGGGGTTTTCCTTTATCCTGAGAAGACGAATGTCCAGTAACTTTAAACTCCATGGACCCCGAGATAATTAGAGCATCATTTCACCAATTTCATTTATCGTCCGATATGACCATGCAGGTTAAAGGACATTAAGCTACAAACAAATAAACAAAAAACATGTGTGTGATGTATACTGTACCAAACACGAGAAGTATATGTTACACAAATATATTGTACGTCTTTACGAGTACATAGTGCACAAAGCTATTGTCTATTTACCCTTCAAGTTCATTCGCGCCAAAAAAAAAAAAAAGAAACAGGAGAGAAAACCTTATAACTGTAGCCTACCGCCATTGGCGCCAAAATCGGTCTGAGTAGCTCAATAGGTTAGGCGCTGGCCTTCTGAACTCAAGGTTGCGGGTTCAAACCTGGCCCAGACCGATGTTTTTTAAATGTGCTTAAAAGCGATATGATATGACCCTGGCAATTGACTGCGTTGTTAACAAACAAAAAAATCGTACCAAAATGTGTATTGTCTTACTTTCACGACCACGTGATGAGTACACGCGACATGTAATGCAAAAGAAACAGAGAATTAATCACTATTTCGGTATATTTTGACAAATTTGTGCCCAAAATCACACACAATTTTATAAAATGTGGCTCTTCTGAAATTCGGAAAATCTGAATCACATTAATGTGCTGTAGTATTGTTGGCGGCTCAGTTTTAAAAAAGAAATTGTGTACTGTCACATGAATGCATTCTTTACAAAATCGTCACATTCTTGCTTCGCATATTTCCATTTTATTCCAGGATGTAACCACTTTTCTTGTAAGAGGGTGATAGCTAAGTAAAGAGAAACAAAGGCCTATCCTCTCAGTGAACTCGGAGGTTAATGTGAGCACTTCTTCTGCGGGGAGTTTGATATTTCTCACAAAGCTTACACTAAACATCAACAATATTGCTTTTTTTCACCACCAGTCAATAGTGTACCTGCCTTATGCTTTACGTAACTCATCGAAAACGCAAGAACAAGCTCACGGCGGCCCTCCTCTCTGGTTCTAAACAGCAACAAATAGTAACTGTAAGCAACATTCCGGATATTAGAAATTGAAAGCTGGATCTTGTAGCTCTGTTTAACGGCATAAATCAGCGTTAATTAAACTCTTAGGTATTTGTATAGAAACGACTTGAAAAGAAATTCGCTCTGAAATTTAGATTATTATCAGCGACTGCTTTCCTGCGCGTATTGCTACTGTGTTGTAACACGGTGAAAAATGGGCGCGGATCAACCTAAGAATGAATACGTTTGAGGCACATACGTCTTGCATTTATATGTTTTCAAAACAGAATACAATTAAAGTAAGGCATAAAATCTCTTGTATATGTTCCACAGGAACGCCATTACTGGTTCCAGTTTGATTCCTGTTCATTGTTATCTATTTCAATATGTTAGTTTTTACTCCATTATACACAACAAAGATCACTTCACGTACGAGAGAACCACATTCACTAATGAAATCATTGGGACCATCAAACCCTTGCACAACAGCACATGCGCAATAATCTTACGGCTATTGTTTTTTCTATACCATATTTTGAAACGGATGTAGTAACAGGTTACTCAAGACCGTCATTTATCTTCGTCATAACTCACCAAATGGAAAGTCTATGGCTGAGGCAACCATGTTTGAAGATGTAGAGAAAAAAAGTACACAAAATAAACAATTATTACGTCCTGGAAAAGTAGAAATAATCAAAATTCAAAACTGGACACACGATATGAAGTAGACTACAAAGTGTTATGACCCTTTCTGCCGACCAAAGCTGTACTGGCTGTATACCACAAAACATATCATAGAAAACACGACTTCAAGTTTATTCTAAAGCAAAGTGCACTAAAATTGTTGGTATTCAGTGTAAACTTTAGTTTCTATGCCGTGCATGTACTAGTCAAATCCATATGGTTCCTGCAGATTTTGACCATGAAACAATAACAGCTGCCGATCGTGAAGCGTGGATGTGAAATGTGACGTCTCCATGACCTGTCCTATCTTCATATTATTACATCATAGAGGCTTTATTTTTGACACTTGAATGACAACAATAAGAGTGAAATATTGTGAGACTCCTGTTAGAGTTTTTGTTTAGCTGTGTGTCACAACTGTAGCGTGTAAATGTTCTAGCCAGAGTAAAACCACAGTACCACACTCCGTTTCCGAACTCACAAAACATTTAACTCTAGATGAATCTTCGGAGGCCTTGGAATCGTGGATGACAAGTCCCTAAACTTTGTGCGTGTTATGATCTATTTAATATAATTTTGGACGAAATATTTTGCGTGTCTATAGCAGAAAGCTACGCAAGACTGTTTCGTGTAGGCAATTTCGTACTGTTTTTTACTGTGTGCAAAATAAAATGAATTAAACTCCTCCCATCCTGTAACCCATTCCTTCGTGTTTACAAAAACTATAGCATACGTTTGCTTTTTCTAAAGAAATAAAAACGTCTTGTATATAAAATCAATTTCCTTAAAATCTTCTTGCAGCTTTTCTTGAAGAAACTAACAAAACTGCAGTACGTTTTACATGTTGACTTTTGCTTGTGCACATATTTACACCATACATTGTGACCGAGCATGGCCTACTCTGAAATTTGTGCTTTGCTCGCTTTCATACATGTAGTAGGCATTGCTACCGCATAGGTTTTCATCACCAGTTTGTGACCAAGTTAATATGACATTTTTTTAGGTAAAGTGCAATGACATATGAACACGCCTTTTATATTTGTTTCTTGAGTGGAAAAAATTGTGTTCATAATGTAATAAATGATGGTTGTAGAGGGTAATCCATATTGACCCATATCATAGATATGCATATCACGCGAATTCTGAATTCACCAAAGGTGGCCATGTGTTGTTCTCTCCCTCTCCCCCACCCTTGCACCGCCAGCACCTCGCCTTCCCCTAATCCTATTGACCCTACCTATAATTCCTCCCTTTCCCTAGAATGTACATGGTATAGAATACAGGAATGGTTCAATTTTTTATGAAAAACGAACATGGTGCGAAAAATAGCGCTTTAAATGTCTTTCTGGTCTCTGCTGATAAGCGTATCCCATGAAATGAAATGGAATTTGTGCGGATGCCTAGCTAGCTATTTGTTTATTACTTAGCAATGATTTATCATTTATTCTTTGTCCTGGCGATAAGAGAAAACTTTACTGGGGTAGTAAAGCATATATTTTATAAATCTGCCAAATTAAGGCCTACAAAACCTTCTTTCAGAATTTCAGAATCTGGTGTCAAGATTTCTCTACATATAGCATCTTTAAAGTGCAAGCATTATTACTTTATATAGGAAAACATTGAGTAAAATTAGACATATTCTGAGCTAAATATTACTTTCATGCATATATTATATTTATGTTTATTTATGCTAATCTATTTCCAACTGAATATGACTGATATTCAGTCCTGGCTCTTTACCAGTTAATACTCATGTTTTACAATAATTCCTTAAATCCAGTTTGTTGATTCATTTGTAATTTATTCTTTGATTCTGTTAAATGTCCATGTCCATTTATTTTCATTTTATTTAAGTATTGTCCTGTCTTCTAACTTTCAATTATAACCTTGTTTCTATCTAACCTAAACCTTTTCTTATTCATTTACTCATTTGTGCAAATTTCAGTAATTTACATTGAAATTTATGTGTTCCGGGTCTTCATTTCTAGCCATATATAGATATTCATTTGATTGACATATAGAAGGCCAAAGATCTCTTTTCGGCTACCTCACTAAATATTTTGTATTTCTATACCCTCAAATCTCTTTCTTGCCGATTTGCAGAAAGTGTTCCAAGCATTTTATCTTCTTCTCTATATCTTATTATTTAGCCCGCGACGTGGTCGAGTGCTTAGACCACTCGCCTCTTACCAAGGGTTCGATCCCAAGCGACCGCATATGAGAATTGTGGTGGGCAAAGCAGCGCAAGTGCGGGTTTTCTCCGATTCTCCGGTTTTTCCCGCCATCACATTCCACCGGTGCTCCATCTGCGTTCCATGTATCATCAGTGTCTGCAGTTCCGCGAGCGTCAAACACTAAAAAAAAAAAAAAAAAAAAAAACCTCATTACTTTCCAAGTTATTTCTTAGACAATTTACCCATCCATTGATCTTTAATCTGTTTTCATAATATACTAGACACTGTTTAAAAATGTCTTTCTTCTAAGTTCAAGGTTCTGAAGCACAGATACTACGCTTTCCACTATCTTTCGATTACTTACTACCCAGATCGATTTGTGCTAATTGCCTAGCAATTCATTTGGTTGCCAAAGCTTTTCCCTACAGATCATCTTGTGCTCCTCACCTCTGACATCCCATTCTCGTTCAAGTCCCCATACTTCTATCCCATAAAACATTTTTATAGTAATATTGTACTGATTTGGTTATATATGTAGCCTTATTCATATACTCTACTCTAGCTATGCTGCTTTTTCTCCTCATTGAGGTTTCTGAAGCTTCACGATTTAGCAGCCAAGAGTAATCTCCCAACTCATTATTCTTACATTGATATTTTAATATCTTAATGGAAGCATTTTTGTTCTCTCTCTCTCACAGGCCCACTGTAACAAAAATGGTTTTACAGGAAAGACTCGAGTGTGTAACCAAACAATGAAGTTCAAACTGATATGATATCCCTGGCTTTCAGTTCTGCAACCATTTTTCAGCAGTTCTTTATCTACAAATCTAAATCCATCCTTTCCTTAGAATCCAATGTTAACTCTTTTGAAGGTTTTTCAATCTTCTCTGCGAAATTTAGTCATTGTATGAGGAAAGCTTCATCTTACCTCAGTGCTATATCTGAACACAATTTGAGTTGCTAAGTCTCAATAATTATCACTATAAGTGAGGTTTTCGGAATATATTATTTGAGCCCGACGTTGGATTAAAATTAATTTTGGGTTTATGCTTAGTTTATGAAAGCGAAAGAATTTTACGAAGATAAATTTGATTATTATAAATTAAGTAAGAATAAAATGCATTGTAATCATACAGATTATATACAGTAGCACAAACAATTTTATGAGAAGTTATATTGGCATTAGTTTTTTAGCTTATATTATTAAAAATATTAGAATGTCATTTCATTTTATGTTTTTACATTTGGCATACTAATTATGTACAGAGATTTCAAAAGTAATAACATAGACTATTTTATCGCAGTTCTGTGATGTTATATGTATTTTACTTGTGGTCCTTACTCATGGAAAATTCCATGAATAAATTAGAATGCCTGCTTTTAACTAGCTTATTTGTTCTAAAGTTCCGATTGCAGTATAATAATTATGGGCAAAAAATAAAAGTAATATATTATAAATATATTTTTGAAGATGAGGCAAAAAAGAAGGTCGTAATCTAGCTCAAGAAAAGAGAAAATTGCGCCGTCTGTTGTCGTTTATTCGCAGGTATTCCTATGTAGAAGCGAAATATCCTGTGCTTACTATTAATGGAATATATTTTCAAAAATGTGGTATGAGCTGTGATAAATTAGATATGAGAACGAGCTTAAATTTGATGATTTAAACTAAATTTTTGTGGGAATATGAAATAAAATAAAATTTAGCAGTTTTTTTTTTTATGAAATATAGTGAACTTAGAGAAAGTTGTAGGGCACACAGCATATCCAAAAAATGTGCATTCCATTTAATTCAAACTTCTCTAAAAGTATACGAAAGCCATAATGTTTATATTTCTAAGCTTGGATTTATTAATATGTTGCTCATCAGATATGATTTGAGAATATCGTTATAACAGTTGAAGTTATATTGTTGCTTTACTTGTAGCTTGTTTCATGACTACGCTTGAGTATGAGACTAGTGCAGCATTGAGACCAATAAGAGCAACGCACCATGTTCGTTGACAAATGATGCATTTGAGCTATGAAAACAATATTGTCCGTGTGTTATGAAGTATATAAAACATGTTTCTTTAGTAAAAAAATTACGAAATGTACATTTTTATTGTATTGGTTAACCTTTACTTCTGCTTCCTTTCCAAAATGCTTCCTTTTGTGCTAATGTGTGCGTTAAACATTTTAAAGAAGAGAAACTGACCTGCAGGATGTCGAAGAAATAAACCAGCCAGAATGTTTCAGTAAGTAATAAGAATAAAAAATAGTGCCTCAGTAGACAGATAAATGTTATAGATTAAGTACCAACATACGATAACAATTCGTATGTAAATAAAAAAAAAATCCAGTAAGGAGTTCCATGTTAAGAAATGAAAAAAAAAATCTGATGTATTCATTTCTCACGACTATCTCTACTTATGCTGTAACAAACCATTCTTAAAAAAAGCTAATTCTTTTATACACTTCTTGCTAACTGTGAAAAGCATTAGCAGAAAATTGGCCAAATTACTCAGTTCCTTGAAAGTAAAAAAGAAAATAAGAGAATGATACACAGGCTAAAGCCATTGTCAAACCTTTTAAAGGCTGTTGCTATGGTTGACAAAAACTTGTGTTTTAAAATTAAAACCAATAAAAAGGAACCTCTAGGAAATGGCTACCTCGACAAAAAATGTATACGACATAAACTACGTGTTTTAACAAGATCTATAATTTTGTGTAATAATTTTTTGTAATAATTTTTTGTCTACTATTACGGTTTACCGGTTATGTAAAATCTTCAGAGGCTGTTAATTCAAGTCTTACATTTAAGTATTTGTCATGTAAATAGTTTAGTATACATTACTTTAAACCCATGTAAAGGGTAGTTTGGAGTGGAAAAAATATTCTTGAAACTCTTCTTGTTGCATTCTTAAAAGATACTAACCTTAAATCGTTTTTGAGCTATGCTGTACACACACTTGTCCAAGCGCGCGTATGCGCTAACACACACATGAACTTTTTCCAAAAATGCTTTTTGGATTCAGTAGTCCTCAAAACATGTATTTCCGGTGAAATACAATGCCGTCTCTTCGCACTACCTAGGTATGTACTATCTTTCACAAGAGTAAATACTCAGACCTAATTCTCAGGCGTCCTTGCATAGATGGTATGAAATAAAATTTGTCATATGCCATGCTCACCTTTCTGTTTGCAAACCAATATTTCAACAATCGTTGTAAACTAACGGGAAATAATGCAAATTTAACTTCAATACACTTGCAGAAAATATGTTGTTATTGTGTTTCTATTAAGCAGTGCACCTGGTATTGGTTGTTTTGTTTACAAGGTTAACTAAATCAGCAGCCTGTGACTAGAATAGCCGAAGTGGTTAGGGCGTGCTTCTGCTAAATAACAGAGGATACGGGAAGTAAATCGATTCCCGTGTAATGCCTGCCTTTATATTCATTCATTTATTCTTTTTTGTAAAATATTTCATTTTGTGAACTGTGCGAAATATAAATTTGACGGATTAATGGAGCCTTTTTCTGATTCAACTCCTCCCATGGAGCAGAAAATTACATGGTTAGTTTTATTTTGCATAGCGTTGTCATATTTGTCACCGTCTTACAAACGCTGCAATTTTACAATTGAGGCTTTATAAAATATAAATTGCAAATGCTGCAAATAAAAAAGGGAATAACTCCTAGTTCAACTAGCAAACATTCCTCACAAAATTAATACTTTTCTTTAAACACCCACATTCAAAAACACCTCTCTTTAATTCTCAAATACTATTATTAGGTTAAAGTATTCATTTCGGAAATGCATTGCTGATGTATAATTTAGCTTACAATGGATATAAGGAAGCATTTGTATTTGTTTCTTGCTCGAATATCTCGCTAGATAGGAAGGAAATTAAAATGTTACAGGCTCAGAAAACAAAATATTTCTTTGGAAATGTTGGGTGTACTCACACTCCTTTATTGTTAACTATGCAGTAATGCGACTCAAATACAGAGGTATGTGAGAATAAGATTCAAAACCATGGAAAGCAAATAAATTTAATATATTATATAGCATAGGAAGACAATAGTATAAAAATTGCATTATTGGTCACAAAATGCATTCTAAAATATAGCAAATAGCAGCATATAAATTAATAAATGGTATATTAATTGGAGCATAATGCAGTTGCGGATTCTTGAATGTGAAGAAACCTTTACACCTATCAGCCATCTTTTTTATTTCCAGCACCCTACAATGTTGCCATGTCCCTTTTAACTGGTTGTCAAAGTGTGCCTTTATCATGATTCTTCATTCGTGATGACAAGAAATAATCTCGAAGAATTAAAGACGTTTGTTAAAGTTCCGTTTCAGAAAATAACTCCGCAGTAGGTAAAAATCGAACCACTACCTGTTGGCACTTTTGAATTCACGGATAGCAACGCAGCGAGCTCGGCTATTCCTCACTTGAGAAGTCGCGCTTCGTAGCACCCTGAGAAATAATGCACATATAAGCAGTTTGCTTTGTTTTTAGATGTTAATTATATTTATTTCGAGGATGGAAAGAGAAGATTCTCTATAACAAACATGAACATACTTGTTTTGTTAATGGTAGTCAAACTATTGAAGAAATATTGAAATCGATGTAACAGCTTTTATAGTGGTTTCAAAATAAGGACGTTCGAGTTTAAGTTCATATACGGACACTACACCTTATCAAAAAGTGTGAAATGCGCATGCGTGAAACATCACTCCAGTTATTCTCTGACTCTTGTCATGCTTAGACATTCCTTGCAGGTTTTGTTCACGTGACAACAGCAAAGAGCGGTGAAATCATGATTCTCACAATCTCATATTGCCCGGATTTCTAGAGAACTTACACGGGTTCTATTTTATATTAACTCTTCTCTTGAATATTATATTGTCAATAATTATGTTACTTTGTAATTTCCTGATAAGATGATTGACTCATTGTGAATACTCGAAACAAATGGACTAAGACATGATGGAAACCCGAAAAAAATACTCCTTCGTTGCATACAGGATTTCATTTGAACCTCTAGGTTGCAAAGCATTATTCTATTGCTAAATAACGGTGGAGGATTTGATTATAAGGTTAATATTACTAAACTATAATACTTATTAGATATCTCATACCTGAAGTTTAAAATACCAATGGTGCCGTATTTAATATTCAACTCTCTATCATGAATAAACATAAATAAAGGGAAATATTTGCAAATTGTTTTTCCACACAAACCTTGTGTTGGACTGGAGTTGGGTAGGAGAGTGAGACAGAAAAATGCAATGCTATAGTCAGGATTTCAACCGGAATATCTTAGTGCAAATCCCGGCTCTGGCATTAAACTTATCAGACTGGATCTACTTATCCAATATTTTGAAATGCCTATTAGCATGAACACATAAAAAACATTATTATAATAATAATATCTATTATTATAACGCATTAAGCATATCATTTTCATTTGTCTGTGACTAACAAAGTATCTAAAGGAACTTATACCCCGCTCTGAAAACTGCGATATTCCTGTTTGTTCTAGATGATCTTCTCTTTTCATTCTTGAAATAAATATAATTAATATGTTGAAACAAAGCAAACTACTTATACTATTTCTCCGGCTACTACGATCCTCATCCTTGCAAGGTAATTAGTTACAAAGTTAGTAACAGAATAACACGTATTAGAGCGTAACCTCCCAACTGAAAAATGGCCGAAATTGCTGTGTCGCTATCCCTGAGTTTAAAAGTTGCCACAGATGCTGGTTGGTCCTCACCTCCCGCGTACTTATTTTGTGAAACGGAACATAAACAAATGCGTTTAATTCCTCCGATTATCTATTGTCATCAGGAATGGAGAATCAGGTCACTTCTTTACTGCCAGTCAATGGGCATATAGCAATATTGTGTGGTGCTGGAAATAAACAAGATGGCAACGATGCTATTTGAGGTCCTTATAGTTCTTCCTCGTCTATAAAAAGCTCAGAATTCTTTTATACTCGCAGAATATCTTGGATACTACTGAGAATTTCTTTTAGCCTTTCATTATACTGAGTAACATAGAGAATTAATCTTTATAGCTCTTAAAGCTAAGTAATGTAAATAGCTGAGTAAGCCTGCACGAGGTAATCATTTTACTTTCTCTAACACGTAAGTATATAGTACGTAGTAGCTAGAAATTTTCTCAAAAATGGTTGAAAGGATTTTGATTTAAATGCCGTATATTTACATCACAAATAAAATGTACATCTTGAATTTTTTGGGAATAGTCTCTGAAGACCTCTTTAATCAGGATGAGTTTTACAGATTATTGCATAACGGCTAAACCATAACAGATAGACAAAAACTTACTACACAAAAAATGTAGATCTCATTACAAACATAGCTTATGTCATGTGAATTTTTCTTGTAAAGCTGACTATTTTCAAGACATTCCTTGTTATAGGTTTCGATTTTAAAATACTTACTTTTCTTCAAGCCAAATGGAAATGTCAAAAAGCATCGTGTTTCAGTTGTTTGACCTAGCGATAGCATTTAAAAAATTTTACTATCGCTTTAGCGTGGTGTATTCCCTTATTTATCTTCTACTTATAAGGAAGCAAGTAATAAGAACAATTTCTGATAATAATTATCTCGATTAGCATGACTTAGATAAAGGAATAATCTTTTGTAAAGAATGTTTGTTTGTGTAATAGCTAGAGAAAGCCATGTGAATGGAACTCATCAGATTTTTCCAAATCTTACTCCTCTATCACTTAAATTTATTTAAGTGGTGGAAGGATTATTAAGGTAAATATATTGTGAGGAAACAAACTAGCCGCCCTTTAACCTTCGCCCCAAATACCTTCATTTCTCACCCTGAATCCGCTGCGGTGACAGTCTGGGTCCCGGTCAAGTTTGTCTCCCGGCGCTCCGCAGTCAGATATCTACCATCTTGAATCCGAGGGTGCAGTCGTGCGGTGTTTCCTTCTTAATACCGGCGGAGGGTTTTTTTTTAGTTGATATGCCCATATTGTAGTCCCCGACACTCCGGGCTTACCCGGGTCAATCCATAAGGTGTATTTTTCCCCTCCACCCGAAAAAAAAAAATTCTCGTTTACTTATTAACTAACTCCTCTCCAGAAGGGGCTCTCACCTCCTCCTTGAAAATGAGCCTCTAGTTGGTTTCTTACTGTTGATGCTATAGGAATCTGGTATATTAGCCCCGGTTTTATTAATTAGGTACCGGGGTTTTTATACAGATTTTTATTTATTTTTGTTGGTGCTATTGCCTAGTGAAGTTGATGGTCCTTAAGTGAAGTGATGCTCTGGCGCTGAAGCCTGCCCTCTAAGGCCGTCAGCTTGGCCGCCAGCATCAGAACCTCCGCTTGGAGGTCCTGAATAGTCTCACTTAGGCCCTGGATTTCCTACAGCAGGTTGGTTGGTGGTGATAGTACTGATGTCTGCGTTGGTTGTGTAGGTGGTGGTGTCCGGGCTGGTTGTGGTGATGTTTGCCTGCTCTTGTGGTAGCTGGGGCACTGGGCTTGCTCGGTGAAGTGTCCCGTGCCACCACAGGTGGCACAGAACCGGCGGTGGCGGCAGCGGCGAATGCGGTTGCAACCGCGGTGAAGATGTGCCACTCGCTACCGGTGAAGCAGCGGCGGCAGGCGGCGTTGGTGTTGGCGAAGGAGCAGCGCTCACTGCCGGTGATTCAGGCTAACTCTTCCTACCGGCGGATGCCGGCGAAGCGGTGGTTGCTGAAGAAGCTGCTGGTCTGCGCTGGTGCTTTCTCTTCGGCATCTCGAACCTAGAATTTTTGGAGGGGGGAACAGGTTTAAAGGTTATAAGGATAACAGGTATATAAGGTATTTGGGAAGGATAAAGAAAAGGGGAGAGAAAGGATTTAATATTGTGGTGTTTCTGTTTATTGGGGCAACTGAGGTAGCATGAGGCCCGATACCGCCTGAGGCAAACTGAGTGTTTGTGAGTGATAACTTGATGATGAACGTGGGGAGTAGGCAGACGCCATGGCTCAGTGCCTTGACGGAGACCTACAAATATGTTGGTGCATCATATTTCCAGAAAGGTGTGCTAGTAGGGCGATGGAGGTCTTCCCAAGTGAGTTCTGGGCGGCGTAGCCGGTGGAGCTCCAAAGCTTAACATATTGGGACGTTGGTGTATAGCTGATGTGAGTTGTTGCGTCATGTCTTGAAGCCGGATGGTCAAGCCACGAGTCTGTTGTTGCAACAGCTCATCGAGCTGCTTGTGGACCTTGTAGATCCTGGAGTTGTTTATGTAGTCCACCACCTTCTCGAGGCTCCTGTTGAAGTGGTCTCACAAAGCGGCGTTCTCCCGGTGAACTTCCTGAGGTGTTGATTGGAGGCTGCGGGTCAGGACTTTCTCCCATGTGGAGATTCAGTCGGCGATAGTGTTAACCGCTCGGCGTAGATTTTGGAGTTTGGCTGTGTTGTTTACTATGTCAGTTTGGAGTTGGATAAATGTTGAGGTCTGCGGTTGTTGTGTCTGCGAAAAGGTGATGGTAGGTGCTGGCAATTGAGAGGCTAGCTTTGGTGGCGCGGCGTGCAGCCGATGACTGGCTGGCTGTGGTAGCGAGGCGTGCGGCTGGTGCATGGCTGGCAACTGTCGGCGTGGGTGTTGTGGGCACACCGCCTGACCCGTGTAGTGACCTACGCTGATGCATGTAGCACAGTACACGGGCTGGCGTATCAAGTTGTGGTAGGTGCAGGCGGCAGTGAGACATCCGGCACCACAATAGTGACAAAGGGTGGCGGCTGTGCAGATATCTGAGGAGTGGCCGTACTGGCAGCACCGGACGCTCCGGCCAGGCTCAACTGTGAGCACCTGCCCGAGGGCAGGCAGCCTATCAGCTAAGGCAGCGCGGTAGTCCGCTTCGTCCCAAAACTCCAGCCTGACAAGTAGTGATGGTCCCCTCTCAGTGTAGATCCATGTGGCTTTCATCAGAGAAGGCAAGCGAAGACGGCCGGCGTTGAGCACTAGACCATCCGTAACTGTCGGTGAATTCTACGCAACACTGCGCAGAAGCGCGGCAGCGAGGAAAGTTCTAGCACTGGTGTTGTCGTAGGTGGTGTGGCGGTGTGTCGTCGGAAGAAATGTTCTGCGGAGATTGTACAGCTTCGTCGGCGGGACTGGCCGGGATGGCTGGCTGAGGCTCGGCGGTGGTTGTGGGCTGGGAGACTGGCTCGGCGTTGGCGGTGACGGTCTCCGGCGGCTCATCAGTTGGTTCTTGGGCGACTGCGGCAGGCTTGCGGAGTTTGCCTCCCATCCTTACTCTCCGAAGGCAGAAAGCGAAGTCTTAGAATGAGATATGCTCTCTCTTTTATACTGCCGCTGGGTGATGGCCACCTTCGCGTCATAAAATGTAACATCTTTGATTGGTCCCTTGGTAGCATCACCTTACGTACTGTGAGAATAAATTGTGTCAAGTTTTGTCAGAATCGCGTCCACATGACGCGTCTGGAAAAACTCAATGCTTCCCTCTCACTCTAACTTCCATCTTCCTCATCTATTTTTCCAAGTCTCCTGGATGACAAGTCACTACTTTTGTCTCACTCATTTCTATCCTTTTCCTTTTCTATTTTACATTATTTAGCTTAAATCTGTCTTCATGACCATGTTGTGGTTGGTGGGCTGTTACCTGGAATTAAGCTAGCTTGCCTCTGCCTAATTACCTAAGTTACCACTCAGTTTTATACAGGTCTGTACCTCTAAATATTCTCAACTCTTTTTACATTGCTTTCTTTACAATTATAATATTATATAAAATTCTACTATTATATCGCTTTGTGTGCATATTGTATGTCCTCCTACAATGGCCAGCTCTTTGGTAGTAAAGAATATCTTTACCGAACCAGGTGATTCAGGCATTTCGTCTGGCACTGGCATTCGGAAGGTCGTGGGATCGGTACCCCGCGGCCGTCATCCGTCTGATCTTTCTTTCAGGGTTGTAAGATGTTTTTTTTATATTGTGTTTAACGCCCGCTTTTATTATCATGGCACCGCAGTCCATGGCGCTGGTGATACATGAAATGGATATGAAGCAGCAGCAGAATGCGATGGTGGGGGAATCCGGAAAACCTGGAGCAAACCCGCCCCAGCATCGCTTTGTCCTTCACAAATCTCACATGCGGTCGCGTGGGATCAAACCAGGGCCAACTAGGTGAGCGGCGAGAGGTCTAACCACTCGGCCACGTTTCGGCCTAGGGTTGTAAGTGTCGACAGTCTAGTTCCGGCTGCCCTCTGTAATTGCTCTCATCTCATCCTCTTCTCCCGGGTTCTGACGTACAAAAAGTCTCTCACTGACTGGGATGCGAAATCCCCTCTTGTACACTACACCACTACTAGGCAGTTTTACAGGAAATTCTATGTTGCTTTAGAGCAGTAGAGGCATAAGACAAATCTCTTGGATGCCCGAGAATTGGTAACGTTTCAGAAGTCTTTTATTTATTTGCTGTCACATGATCAGTTTACCCAACACTGAATGTTAAGCAAAGATTTTTCAGTGCGCACGCTCAGCTTCGCAGGAATACTTTAGCCAATCATGTTGCTAGACAGCAGTTTTCTGTAGGATTTTTGCATGTACATAAGAGGGTGTAAGCAAACCTAGATAGACAGTTTTGTGAGTAGCCGTTCCACAGCCCCCGCGTCAGGTTGCCTGAGGAATATCACGCGCACTTCTGGAACAATGAATGTTTATTTTAACTAGCGTGGCAGTAGAATCAGTGTTGCACCTATAAATCCAAATAGCGATGAAAGTGTGAATTCCGCTATGTTTGCAAGTATTATTTGTTTTGTAATTTCGCTGCCTCAGAACAAAGAACGTAGAAGCTAAGTGATAAACTCTTGTGCATCCGGTGCTTATTCTTCAGTGTAAAGAGAAGTATTTCAAAAAACAAACAACAATATAACCTGGAAATTCTTTGTTGAAATGTATATGCTAGTTGTCTCTTCGGCCAGAGCCTGAGTTCTCACAGCTTTATCGACGCACCAGAAATTAAAAGCTGAACCATGGACCTCGAGCTACTAGGGACTACTGCTGGGTGAGTTTCTAAAAATGGCATAATGGATAACGTTGTCAGTCAACATGAGACTCACAGACTTTCACATTTCACGGGTTATCTTGTCAGGTGACCGTTGCAACTTGGTAAAGCACACGTCTGTTAGACAGAGCCTAGACCTGGCTGTCAAGACGATCTTAGGGACAACCAATAATGTCTAGGCAGCGGGAGTAAACAATGTCAATGATGATCAATTTTACAGTACAGGCTATTCCCAGAAAATTCAAGATTTACTTTTTATTTGTGGTAGAAATGACTTTATATGTAGTATTTTCATCGAAATCGTTAGAGCCATTTTTAAGAAAAACAAAATTTTTGAATAGTTTTCCATATAAAGGGAGTTAGGGGTGGGGGAATTTTCTTTAAAATCTTCGTGCCACATCCTTGGAAGATACCAAACTTAAATCCAAGTTTGGTATTTAACCGTCTTTTCGTTTTTGAGCTATGTCCACGGACACACACACACACACACACACACACACACAAATCTGTTTCTGAAAATGCTTTTTTTGGATTCAGGGGGTTCTAAAACATGTATTTCCGGTGAAACCACGACATCGAATTTTTGGGTGGAATACAATACTTCTCTATCACTATGTACATTGTACATAGAGGGTTAGAGAAAGCAAAAATAGGAAGTGTATATAATATTGAGGATTCAACATGCACTCTTTTCACTTTTCGTAAAATGGCTCTAACGCAAGATGAAACTTGCTGCAGACAACAGATACGTAGAGATTAGCCAAAAATTTACTACACAAAAATGTAGATCTCGTTAAAGGCACAAAACTTAAGTAATATACACATTTTGTAGAGCTAATTGTTCGGGATATTTTTAGTATAGGCTTAAAGTTTAAACTACTTAAACATTTCTCAAACCTGAGGTCATAATTCGTTTCTTTCCTGGCCATACAAGGAAAACCAATCTCAATGTCAATAACATAGCGTCAGCTTTTAAAAGATTAACTATCGCTTTAGCCCAGTGTGTTTTCTTAGTTGTTCTCCTTACAATGAACTAAGCAATAAGACCACTTTCACTAGTATTTATCTCGATTAGCATTAAGAAGTTAGAAAAATAATATTTCCTAATAATAGTTTGTTCTCAAAACAGGCAAAGAAAGCCATATGTATGGAAGAATTTATATTTTTTTACAATGAACTGCTCTTCATAATTTTATAACAGAAGGTTTCCTAGATATTCTTTATGTGCAACCTTATGGACATCGTGCTCATTACAACACCATTTTAAGGGTTTTTTTCAGCTACTGTCTATTAAGACCCAGAGAATTTTCGTTACAATCCTTGTGCTTGCAAGCTCAACTTAATATTAATACTTTATTTTTGCGAATAAAACATGATTCCATGTGCATCGTAAATCTTAAATACAGTTTTGAGGTGAATTTTTAGGTTGAATACATTTTCTATATTATAGGCAAGCTTTAAATTAAGTAATGACATTAATGTAATAATCGAAATAGATTGATCACAATTAGAAGAAAGCCAAAAATATACAAGAGGGAAATTGGAATGGACTGTCCATCAAGTTGTAGTGGATATGGAAATTTCCATTCTCCCCTCACTGGTTTGTATTAACGGGTTTGTCCCTCGCTGTGACCCTCGGTTAATTAAAAACGGAATATAAATTAAAGACATTGCTATTTCAAAGGGGAAATAAAGGATTATCTCTGAAAATGACCGTTTTGGTTGACCATAAATCGACAATGTACAAGAATTTCAGCTATCTCAGCTCATTTTTAATTGCTCCCCAGCCTTCGGTGTATTATGTCAACTTTTATGAAATGAAACCAGATTTCTGCACGGGCTAATTGAAAACCAAAAGCCCCCTCTTTCTCTCACACATTCAGTTCCATTTTGTTGAACGAGAGAATGTTCGTGTTCAGCGTACAGATGTTTCAACAGTCTTAACGGTTCTAGGAGAGCTTGGAGATTTTCCAGTGTTTCCATGTCTTCAAATGTTGCATATCTACTAATAGCTTTAGTTAGTTTCATTAAAATTCAACGATTAATATTAGAGATATTAAATATTAATTATACTTTATGGCTCCTGAAGCATGATTATCTTGTAATATTCCATATATACTCTATCTCAGACTGTAATGATTCTAATGTAACAAATCTGATTTGTTCCATTCTCTACCACTCTAGAAACTATTCTTACAAAAACATTATTTTTTTTTATCTACATCATGTTAACCGAGACAAAAATTAGCAGATATGGTTTTGTTACTGAGTTCATTGCAAGTAGGAGGGAAATAATGCAATGCACTAGGCTAAAGTGATGATAAAATCTTTTAGAAGCTGGACGTTATGTGAATAATTGAAGTTGAGTTCTCTTTGCATGGTCAGCCGTAAAACAAAAGAGTGTTGAAGCGTAAGGTGACTTTCCGTTTGAAAAAAGTTTCATAGTTTAAATTTCAAACAATAGTAAAGAGTATCTCGGAAACGGTCAACTCTACAAAGAAATAAATTAATATATGTCATAAATTGTGTGTTTTAAGGAATTCTATATTTTTGTGCAGGTAGTTTTTGTCTATTTCTTAGGTTTACCAGTTATGCAAAATTCGTCCAGAATGAAGATTTTTTCAGAGGTTAATCAAAGAAAATTCAAGAATTACATTTTATTTGTAATGTAAATATCTTTAATGTACGGTATTTTAATTAAAACCGTTAGAGCCATTTTAAGGAAAAATATTTTAGAAATTTTTCCATGTAAAGGGTAGTTTGGGGTGGGGAAATTTTCTTAGAAATCTTTTTATCGCACCCTTGGAAGATATTAAACTTAAGTACCGTATTTGGTGTTTAATGATCTTTTCGTTTTTGTGCTAAGCTGTCTACATACATACATACATACATACATACATACATACATACATACATACATACATACATACATACATACATACATACATACATACATACATACATACATACATACATACATACATACATACATACCTACCTACCTACCTACCTACCTACCTACCTACCTACCTACCTACCTACCTACCTACCTACCTACCTACCTACCTACCTACCTACCTACCTACCTACCTACCTACCTACCTACCTACCTACCTACCTACCTACCTACCTACCTACCTACCTACCTACCTACCTACCTACCTACCTACCTACCTACCTACCTACCTACCTACCTACCTACCTACCTACCTACCTACCTACCTACCTACCTACCTACCTACCTACCTACCTACCTACCTACCTACCTACCTACCTACCTACCTACCTACCTACCTACCTACCTACCTACCTACCTACCTACCTACCTACCTACCTACCTACCTACCTACCTACCTACCTACCTACCTACCTACCTACCTACCTACCTACCTACCTACCTACCTACCTACCTACCTACCTACCTACCTACCTACCTACCTACCTACCTACCTACCTACCTACCTACCTACCTACCTACCTACCTACCTACCTACCTACCTACCTACCTACCTACCTACCTACCTACCTACCTACCTACCTACCTACCTACCTACCTACCTACCTACCTACCTACCTACCTACCTACCTACCTACCTACCTACCTACCTACCTACCTACCTACCTACCTACCTACCTACCTACCTACCTACCTACCTACCTACCTACCTACCCACCCACCCACCCACCCACCCACCCACCCACCCACCCACCCACCCACCCACCCACCCACCCACCCACCCACCCACCCACCCACCCACCCACCCACCCGCCCGCCCGCCCGCCCGCCCGCCCGCCCGCCCGCCCGCCCGCCCGCCCGCCCGCCCGCCCGCCCGCCCGCCCGCCCGCCCGCCCGCCCGCCCGCCCGCCCGCCCGCCCGCCCGCCCGCCCGCCCGCCCGCCCGCCCGCCCGCCCGCCCGCCCGCCCGCCCGCCCGCCCGCCCGCCCGCCCGCCCGCCCGCCCGCCCGCCCGCCCGCCCGCCCGCCCGCCCGCCCGCCCGCCCGCCCGCCCGCCCGCCCGCCCGCCCGCCCGCCCGCCCGCCCGCCCGCCCGCCCGCCCGCCCGCCCGCCCGCCCGCCCGCCCGCCCGCCCGCCCGCCCACCCACCCACCCACCCACCCACCCACCCACCCACCCACCCACCCACCCACCCACCCACCCACCCACCCACCCACCCACCCACCCACCCACCCACCCACCCACCCACCCACCCACCCACCCACCCACCCACCCACCCACCCACCCACCCACCCACCCACCCACCCACCCACCCACCCACCCACCCACCCACCCACCCACCCACCCACCCACCCACCCACCCACCCACCCACCCACCCACCCACCCACCCACCCACCCACCCACCCACCCACCCACCCACCCACCCACCCACCCACCCACCCACCCACCCACCCACCCACCCACCCACCCACCCACCTACCTACCTACCTACCTACCTACCTACCTACCTACCTACCTACCTACCTACCTACCTACCTACCTACCTACCTACCTACCTACCTACCTACCTACCTACCTACCTACCTACCTACCTACCTACCTACCTACCTACCTACCTACCTACCTACCTACCTACCTACCTACCTACCTACCTACCTACCTACCTACCTACCTACCTACCTACCTACCTACCTACCTACCTACCTACCTACCTACCTACCTACCTACCTACCTACCTACCTACCTACCTACCTACCTACCTACCTACCTACCTACCTACCTACCTACCTACCTACCTACCTACCTACCTACCTACCTACCTACCTACCTACCTACCTACCTACCTACCTACCTACCTACCTACCTACCTACCTACCTACCTACCTACCTACCTACCTACCTACCTACCTACCTACCTACCTACCTACCTACCTACCTACCTACCTACCTACCTACCTACCTACCTACCTACCTACCTACCTACCTACCTACCTACCTACCTACCTACCTACCTACCTACCTACCTACCTACCTACCTACCTACCTACCTACCTACCTACCTACCTACCTACCTACCTACCTACCTACCTACCTACCTACCTACCTACCTACCTACCTACCTACCTACCTACCTACCTACCTACCTACCTACCTACCTACCTACCTACCTACCTACCTACCTACCTACCTACCTACCTACCTACCTACCTACCTACCTACCTACCTACCTACCTACCTACCTACCTACCTACCTACCTACCTACCTACCTACCTACCTACCTACCTACCTACCTACCTACCTACCTACCTACCTACCTACCTACCTACCTACCTACCTACCTACCTACCTACCTACCTACCTACCTACCTACCTACCTACCTACCTACCTACCTACCTACCTACCTACCTACCTACCTACCTACCTACCTACCTACCTACCTACCTACCTACCTACCTACCTACCTACCTACCTACCTACCTACCTACCTACCTACCTACCTACCTACCTACCTACCTACCTACCTACCTACCTACCTACCTACCTACCTACCTACCTACCTACCTACCTACCTACCTACCTACCTACCTACCTACCTACCTACCTACCTACCTACCTACCTACCTACCTACCTACCTACCTACCTACCTACCTACCTACCTACCTACCTACCTACCTACCTACCTACCTACCTACCTACCTACCTACCTACCTACCTACCTACCTACCTACCTACCTACCTACCTACCTACCTACCTACCTACCTACCTACCTACCTACCTACCTACCTACCTACCTACCTACCTACCTACCTACCTACCTACCTACCTACCTACCTACCTACCTACCTACCTACCTACCTACCTACCTACCTACCTACCTACCTACCTACCTACCTACCTACCTACCTACCTACCTACCTACCTACCTACCTACCTACCTACCTACCTACCTACCTACCTACCTACCTACCTACCTACCTACCTACCTACCTACCTACCTACCTACCTACCTACCTACCTACCTACCTACCTACCTACCTACCTACCTACCTACCTACCTACCTACCTACCTACCTACCTACCTACCTACCTACCTACCTACCTACCTACCTACCTACCTACCTACCTACCTACCTACCTACCTACCTACCTACCTACCTACCTACCTACCTACCTACCTACCTACCTACCTACCTACCTACCTACCTACCTACCTACCTACCTACCTACCTACCTACCTACCTACCTACCTACCTACCTACCTACCTACCTACCTACCTACCTACCTACCTACCTACCTACCTACCTACCTACCTACCTACCTACCTACCTACCTACCTACCTACCTACCTACCTACCTACCTACCTACCTACCTACCTACCTACCTACCTACCTACCTACCTACCTACCTACCTACCTACCTACCTACCTACCTACCTACCTACCTACCTACCTACCTACCTACCTACCTACCTACCTACCTACCTACCTACCTACCTACCTACCTACCTACCTACCTACCTACCTACCTACCTACCTACCTACCTACCTACCTACCTACCTACCTACCTACCTACCTACCTACCTACCTACCTACCTACCTACCTACCTACCTACCTACCTACCTACCTACCTACCTACCTACCTACCTACCTACCTACCTACCTACCTACCTACCTACCTACCTACCTACCTACCTACCTACCTACCTACCTACCTACCTACCTACCTACCTACCTACCTACCTACCTACCTACCTACCTACCTACCTACCTACCTACCTACCTACCTACCTACCTACCTACCTACCTACCTACCTACCTACCTACCTACCTACCTACCTACCTACCTACCTACCTACCTACCTACCTACCTACCTACCTACCTACCTACCTACCTACCTACCTACCTACCTACCTACCTACCTACCTACCTACCTACCTACCTACCTACCTACCTACCTACCTACCTACCTACCTACCTACCTACCTACCTACCTACCTACCTACCTACCTACCTACCTACCTACCTACCTACCTACCTACCTACCTACCTACCTACCTACCTACCTACCTACCTACCTACCTACCTACCTACCTACCTACCTACCTACCTACCTACCTACCTACCTACCTACCTACCTACCTACCTACCTACCTACCTACCTACCTACCTACCTACCTACCTACCTACCTACCTACCTACCTACCTACCTACCTACCTACCTACCTACCTACCTACCTACCTACCTACCTACCTACCTACCTACCTACCTACCTACCTACCTACCTACCTACCTACCTACCTACCTACCTACCTACCTACCTACCTACCTACCTACCTACCTACCTACCTACCTACCTACCTACCTACCTACCTACCTACCTACCTACCTACCTACCTACCTACCTACCTACCTACCTACCTACCTACCTACCTACCTACCTACCTACCTACCTACCTACCTACCTACCTACCTACCTACCTACCTACCTACCTACCTACCTACCTACCTACCTACCTACCTACCTACCTACCTACCTACCTACCTACCTACCTACCTACCTACCTACCTACCTACCTACCTACCTACCTACCTACCTACCTACCTACCTACCTACCTACCTACCTACCTACCTACCTACCTACCTACCTACCTACCTACCTACCTACCTACCTACCTACCTACCTACCTACCTACCTACCTACCTACCTACCTACCTACCTACCTACCTACCTACCTACCTACCTACCTACCTACCTACCTACCTACCTACCTACCTACCTACCTACCTACCTACCTACCTACCTACCTACCTACCTACCTACCTACCTACCTACCTACCTACCTACCTACCTACCTACCTACCTACCTACCTACCTACCTACCTACCTACCTACCTACCTACCTACCTACCTACCTACCTACCTACCTACCTACCTACCTACCTACCTACCTACCTACCTACCTACCTACCTACCTACCTACCTACCTACCTACCTACCTACCTACCTACCTACCTACCTACCTACCTACCTACCTACCTACCTACCTACCTACCTACCTACCTACCTACCTACCTACCTACCTACCTACCTACCTACCTACCTACCTACCTACCTACCTACCTACCTACCTACCTACCTACCTACCTACCTACCTACCTACCTACCTACCTACCTACCTACCTACCTACCTACCTACCTACCTACCTACCTACCTACCTACCTACCTACCTACCTACCTACCTACCTACCTACCTACCTACCTACCTACCTACCTACCTACCTACCTACCTACCTACCTACCTACCTACCTACCTACCTACCTACCTACCTACCTACCTACCTACCTACCTACCTACCTACCTACCTACCTACCTACCTACCTACCTACCTACCTACCTACCTACCTACACACATACACACATGCATACATGCATATACGCCTACACGCCTACACGCCTACCCGCCTACCCACCTACCCACCTACCCACACACCTACACACACATACACACATACTTATCTAACTACCTGCCTGCCTGCCTACCTACATACATGACCTTTTTCTAAAAATGTTTTATTTTATATTCAGGAGAATATAAAACATATATTTCCGGTGAAATCTTTGCATAACATTTTTGGGTGCAATATAATACCTTCTCTATCTACTGTGTATATTGTACTTACGTGCTAGAGAAGGTAACAACGAGAAGTGGACTCAACGTTTTTGTCGTCACACTGTGCACAAGTTTTGTTGCAGTCGCGCTAACTTCTCGACAATAAATCGATTATATCGTTATCAACAACTTATTGATAGTATCGTGCAGTATATTAATGGTTACGCTTCGGTGGTTACTTCGTATCAGGAATCCATTCACGATCATTTGCTTCTAGCCATTTCTTAAGGTTTACCTCCGTTCAGTTTCATTTTGACAGATTAACAGAAGTGCTCCTTGACGATACGCCGGATACTTTTAAATCACTTAAAAATGTCCTGAGCTTCTGAGGTATGTAAAGTAAGGCATCTTAAATGTAGGAAACGACTCTGCATGATAAACAATATCACCTGAATTAATATTCACTTTGAGACCGGATTTAGTGCAATGAGTTTGAGGTGGATTTGCTGAGAATCGGTTTTTTTACTTTTCATTTTGTTCTTTTATTCATTGTTGCAGCTGCAGTAATAGTTAATTTATTTTGTTACGAGAATATCCGTATGTTATAGGAATAGAGCTTACACCGAATCTTCAGATTTATTCCGCTTTTGGCGTCAGTGGTTTTAAATGCAAGACGCCATAATTAGTGCAGCTGGTCCCTTGTGTCAAAGGGGGAGTGTGGAATTGACTTCAAACATTGCCGACTTTGTAAACAGGTTGATGTACTAGACGGTGCAGAACTGTCTTTCATCACGGCATTTTATGCCTTCTTTGCATACGAGGTGGAAATGTTCACCGAACACAGAATCATCGTTGAGTGCTACTTTCGAACTGGAAGAATGCGTTGCCTATCAGCATATATGCTGTGATTGCGAGAGTACGAGACGCAATGTGTGATAAACTCGCTACCTAATATTGACGTCATGCGCGGTTAAACGACTGGCGGCAAAGGCGGAATAAATCTGTAGACGTTACATAACTGTTTCTTTAGTCATACAAACCTAGACTGCGCATTATAAAACAATAAACAATAATAAATTAATACTGAACAAATAATGTATAACTGTGTCTTCTGTTTGTTCTAATCTTTATGGATGTAAACATTCCTTTCAGAATACGAGCATCATTGCTGAGTTTGCTGACATAAGTCAGGGCAGATTCATGATTCGGAAATGAGCTTTAGCTTATTTCCTTGCATTTAATTTCTTATTAATAGCAGGCAAAATATGAAGAAACATTTCTCAAAATATGAAACGTTTGTTGAAATATGAAAATATCAAGTTAAATATCCCAAAATGTAATGAAATGTGCTTTAAAAGCTTTAATATAATTAAAGGTTTTGGAGCAGGTTCACCTAATTAGTTTTAAAACGAGTTTTCTAGATGGTTTATCACAAAAAATATAACAAATTACATCTTGTGTATAGGTTTAAATCATTGTAGAACCTTAAACATAGGAGAGCAAAGTTAAACTTATGTTTCCTTTGTCCTTCTTACTAAACACGAACAATAATGTGTCACTAAAAGCATCGATCCGCGAAAATTAAAACTCTTCAAGAAAGGAGGGCGTGACGTCACACAGAGGAATTCATGAGATAGACCGACTACAGCGCGAACTCAAACTGATTCTTCTTCTTCAGTTATGAGCCGGTTAGGTAAAATTACAGCCGCCTAATGCATCGAAATTGTGTACAAAATAAATAATAATAACAACAAACTTAAAATGCTTATTAAATTCGTAGAACTTATATAAAATGACGCTATTCAGTGTTAGCGTTGCTAGGTCTGGGACTACCATTACTACTAACTCTATTTCGCCTTGTCTAATCTAATCTGCCACGGAGGAAGCGCTGCATTTTCTCAGATGTACTCCTTGGATAGAGTGATGCGATTTTCCAGACACATTTCTTGGAAAGAGTGGTGCGTGTTTTCTAAATGTCTTTCACAGAAAACTGCTCGAATATAATATTCGTATCTGGAAAATCTGGTTCATTGCTAACAATATCATTTTAAAGGCGTAAATCTTATAAAATATTAGATTTTACAAAATATTATTAAATAGGGAGCTTTTGTCACATTTATTGAATTCTACACATTACTAAACGTGATATTACTCGACCCCTTAATAATAGCTAATAAAGGTTTGCAATATGAAGTTTTAAATTTTACCTGCTTCTACTTATTACGTGGCGTGTTGAACCGATAAAAAGACAGTTCCCTTCCTGGAACACAGCAAGTGATTTAATCTATTACCAGTACATAGTGATAAACAATTATAAATTCAAATGTAATTATTATATTTCATGTAGGTAGGTCTGGGTGACTGGTTAGACCCTGGCCTTCTGATGCCAAGGACGCGGATTCAAACCCGGCACAGATATACGGTTTTACTTCGCTTAAAACTGGCAGACGCATATCAATAGATTTATTGACCGGTAAAAATTGCGAGACAAAATTTTGGCACGCTATCAACGCTGATAGGAACCTGACAATTGACAGTATCGTTAACAAACAAATATGTGTGTGTGTGTGCATTTATTTCTAATGAGACTCAGCTTCTCTCCTTTCATTTTATTTGCTATTACTAGAGACAGACAAAATATGAAGAAAGAAAAAAAAAGACGTGTTTTGCCGAAACATGAAACTGTGCTCAAAAAAGGAATATCACAAAATTCTTTTGTCATCTTTGCTCAATTCAGTTGGTTCAAACCGGCCCGGAGCGATGGTTTGTAAGTGTCCTTAAAAACATCAGTTCATTTACTTGCATGATAAAGAACTCCTGCAGCTCGAAATTATGGCATACCGGCAGCACTGATATGATTCTGGCAATTAACAGCGTCGTTAAAAACTAAACAATTTGAATTTTCTTCTCTCTTTAATTTTGGCAACTTGGAATACGGTATTACCGCATGCCTCATGTTATTGGCACGCGTGTCATAATGAACAAATTATGCACCATATTGAATACATAAACATATAATAGGATTGCACAAATTCTGGTGTTCGTCTTTATTAATGGAATACTTTTTAAAATCTGTTGGTATTCTGAAAAACGAATTTAAAAGGTAGCAGTAGTGTTGTAAAAATTAAGCTAAATTTTCATCAAACTTTTAAATTAGTCATTCCTCTATGTAGAGATTAAAAGCATCCAAAAAGTTGTTGGCATGAGACTTTCTTATATTTTACACAATTTTCTTGCAAACGCAATGGAAAGTGTGATGTATGAGACATATTAGCAAACTGCATCAAATGTTGGTATTCTCACCAAAAGCCATGTACTTGCTTTTGACTTATATTACAGATTCCTTACTTTTTTTTAATTTATTTAAGGTCACTTTATAACAACAAAGGTCATCAGCAACCACAATATTCTTACAAGATCAATGCATATACAAAATTCAATGCAAATATATTACAGTTCTGGTCATAAATTTAACTATTTGAACTTTGGTAACAGTAAAGTATATTACATGTAAATTAGTAAACAAATAGTATCAAACTCTGCTTATAACAATTAAATGATATTATATAAAAGACAACATTTGTGACAAGACAAGACAACATGTCTCCATTAATTGTGAATTTTTCTGCATCCTTCGGTGGTGTTAAAAATGGAATACAGATCACTCTTGAGGTTTAAGTTCCTTCTGTCGTTCAGTAAAGCAGGGCACTCGAGGACAAGGTGAGGTGTTGATACGACTCCTCGGGCTGAACATTTCGGGCATGGATCTTTGGTTGTTTTCTTCATCAGATAACCATGGCTGGGGTTGAAGTGGCCGAAGCGCAACCTGGTAAGTAGGACTTTTTGTTTTCTTCGGAATTTAAGGTGTGATATTGCCGGTAATATAATAGATTTCCTAATTAGTTGCAGTTTTGAGGGCTTAGATTTCCACTGTTTGTCCCAGTGGTTGGCGATATAGCTTTTAAGCATCTTTTAAACATAAAAATCCACAATTTTGGTTTAAAGGGGCTCCCAGATATCCCTAATCTACTGGAATTCGATGCCATCTAACAGATAAAAGTGCTAACTTTTTCTAGGACTTGGCTCACAGTATACTCTCATGAATACACCTAGCGAGGACATTCATTCAATTCATGGAAACAAAGCATGAAGTGACAGATAAAAATTCAGTTCTTGAATACTAAGAATTATATGAAACAACATAGTAAAGAAAATAAGGATCATGTAGTTGACCAATGGAATAATCGTAAATGTGTTTATGAGACTCGGCATGAACAAGCATATAGGCAATTTTTGGAGAAGCATAACAAAAAATAAATAAATAAAAAAAATTAAAAAAGTTTCATGTGCTGTACTTGTAAAATATTCTCTGCCTATTTCTGCTAATGGTAATTCTTCTTCTGCATGATTTTAGTAATTTATACCTACTCTTATGCATCGTCGTATTATACAGCCAATAGCCGATGTGGTGGTTCAATTTTGAGCACAATAATCAGAGAATATAAATGTTGAACAGTTAACTTATAGATAAGTACAGCAATAAGTAAGGTACATACCAGATGGTTATGAAAAATAAATAACTTTATTTAAAAATAATTGTTGGAAAATACAGTATGATTTACACTATTGTTATAAGTTAATGTTATTATATATGTACTAAGATATTTAGGTTAATATGGCTTTAAAAACTAAAGTAGTGTGGATGTCACTTTCATGCAAAGAAAAAGTTTGTTATAATATATTTAAAAAGCAAATTACTAGTTTGTAACTGAAAAAATTATAATTCATTGCAATTTGTTGTATATGTTTTTCAAGGTATTATCTATTTCATATTCAAATAATTTTTTAAAAAAATCTTATGTGTTCCGTACACATGGCTTTCTCTTTTATTTAACAACAGATTATTCTCACAAAAGCATATTCTTCTATATACTCCATGCTAATCAACATACGCATTGACAGAAATATTCCTCTTGTAGGTACAAGAGAAGTAAGGAAATACGCACATAGCCAAATCTTTTAAAAGCTGATACTAAAAATTCTGGGCCTTTGCTTGACCAACAGAAAATAAGCGACAACTTCTATTTAAGAAAAGTATAACTGGATAAAATTCAAATCTATAACAAGGAATATCTCAGAAATGGCTTAATAAAAAAGGTGTAATTGTGAGATCTACATTTTTTGCATAATAAATTTTTGTATATCTCTTAGGATTTATCAGTTATACAAAAGTAGTCCAAAATGAACTCACTGCCTATTCCCAGAAAGTTCAACTTATACTTTTAGTTTTTGTTAAAAATATCTTAAACTTGTTGTATTTTAATTAAAATCGTAAGCAACATTTTTATAAAATAAATATTTTTCCAAAAATGCTCCATATAAAAGCTAGTTTGGGGTGGAGGGATTTTCTTGAAAAACTCAATATATCATCCTTGAAAGGTGCTGAACTTAAATATGCAGTTTGTATTTAACGTGCTTTTCATTTTTGAGCTGTGATGTTCACAACACTGAAGGAGTGACCTTTCTTTCCTCTTTTTTATTAATTAGTTTGTATTATTTCGTTTCTAAGTACCACATATGGATGATACTTTGAAATTGCATTTCGCGTACCGCGTGGTTTGACTGCACGTGTCGGTGACGCTTTATTTTAGAATCTCAGTTTCCACGGCCAAAACAATATTATTTTAGGTTGAAAACTTGCCTTCGGCTGCACAGTGGTTTACACTTTAAGACATTTTTAGAGTTCAAACTAATAAGTTCGTTCTAACGGTGATCTTCTTCTGGTATCTCAGGTCGATTAGTCTTGGAGCGCGCTGACATGAAAATAACTAATTCTACTGAAATAATACTTCCAGCACTTCTGTAAGAATATTTCTTTATGTTCAGAATATTTTAACACTGAAATGCTGCCAGCTGCCAAGATTACAATCATTTTTACAATAAAGTTTGATTTCTGGTCGCAGGACCAATTCTTGGTTAAGCGTGTGTACCGCACCCACGCGTATAAGCAATTCAAGTGTTAGTTTCCTCCAAGAGTGCAACTCGCTATGAAAAACAAATGAACATTTCTTTTGCCTTTCAATTAATTATGAACATTACACTTTAAATAACATTCTCAAAGTTACTTAAAATATTAAACCGGGCACTTTGCATCATGTTGATACGCTTTACTTTCACATGTTATTTGCATAAGAGCATTTACTATTTTTACTTTCTCTACATGTACTATGCACATAGTGTATAGAGAAGGTATTGCACTCCATCCAAAAATTCGATACCGAGATTTCACTAGAAATATATATTTTTAGGGTCCCCTGTATCCAAAAAAAGGATTTTCAGAAAAATATCCGTGTGTGTGTGTGTGTGTGTGTGTGTGTGTGTCCGTGTGTCCATGAACACGATAACTAAAAAACGAAAAGTCGGTAAAATAGCACACTTGGCATTTAAGTTTAGTATCTTCCAGGATTGCGACATGAAGATTTTGAGAAAAATCTCCACATCCCCAACTACCCTTTACATGGAACTTTTTTCGAAAATTTTGATTTTTTCAAAAATGGTCTAACGATTTTGATTAAAATATCGTATAATAAAGCTATTTACCTGACAAATAAAATGTATATCTTGAATTTTCTGGGAATAGCCTCTGAAGAGTACTTTATTCAGGATTAATTTTACGGAATTTTGAATAACTGCTAAACCGTAAGATATGGACAAATTCTTACTACACAAAAATGAGAGCACGTTAAAACACACAATTTATGGTATATACATCTTTTTCGTAGAGTTGATCATTTTTGAGACATTCCTTGTTTTTGGTCTCTGCTCTGAGAAACTTACACTTCTCTCATATAGGAATTTGTCAACTGCTGCCCATACAAACAAAGGAACTTCAGTGACATAGCAACCACTTTTGAATTTCACTTCAACCTATGGTACTCCCTTATTTTGCTTCTACTTATAAGGAAGCAAGTAATAAGACTATTTCTACTATTTTTTTCTGATTAACATGAAGTAAATAGAAGTATAAGATTTTAGGAATAATTTTTGTACAGATGTAGAGAAAGTCATGTGAATGTACACATAAGATTTTTATACATATTTTACGTTTCTGACATTGAGAAAATCATTTTCATGCGCTGGCTCTTAGTACACATGTACTTGAGAGGCAACTATTGTTGGCACTTTCATACGTGCATTCCTTTACCATAAAGTTAATATGTACATTACTTTTATTCAAATATAATAAATATTGTATCAACGTACCACACACACAACACAATGTTCGTGTTGTTCGTAGGCCCTTAAAACATGTATTTTCGATCAAATATTGGTATAAAATTTTGGGTGGGATGTACAATATCTTCTCTACTTACTGTGTATAATGAGTATGGTAGAGAAAGTATTTACATACCGTCCAAACATTCCATACTTTTGTTTAGAAATAGCGTAATCACACATATATACACACACACGCGCGCGCGCGCGCGCGCGAGCACATACACGAATATTTTTTCAGAAATGCTTTTTTTGGATTCAGGGGACCCAAAACATGTATTTCCGGTGAAATTTTGGTAGCAATTTTTGAGTGCTTTACAATACCTTCTCTATACACCATGTACATAATACGTGTAAGAAAGTAAAAAGCATTTTTAGAAAAAGGTCCATGTGTGTCTATGGACAGCATAGCTCAAAAACGAAAAGACTGTTAAATACCAAACTTGATATTTAAATTTGTTGCCTTCCAAGATTGCGACACGAGGATTTTCGAAAAAATCCCCCTGCCCCAATTACCACTAACATGTAGCTTTTTCGAAAATTCTAATTTTCTCAAAAATGGCTCTAACGATTTTGATTGAAATGTCGTATATTAAAGATATTTACTGGACAAATAAAATGTATATCTTGAATTTTCTGGGAATAGGCTCTGAAGACATCTTTATTCTGGATGAATTTTACGGAATTTTACATAACTGGTAAACCATAAGAGATAGACAAAAACTAACTTAACAAAAAATATAGAGCTCGTTAAAACACAATTTATGTTATATACATTTTTATTTTCGTGGAGTTGATCGTTTTAAGATATTCCTTGTTATTGGTTTCAGCTTTAAAATACTTATACTTTTCTCATACGGGAATAGGTCAACTCCTGTTCATAGGTACAACATATACCCAAGATCGCGGGTTCAAACCCGGCGGAGGACGATGGATTTTTTCGGGCGTAAAAATCTTTAGCATAGCTTTCTTCGGAAGGGAAGTAAAGCCGTTGGTCCCGTGTTGTAAATTTACGGCACGTAAAAGAATCTCAAGCCTGATAGAGAGGCCTCTGAGCAAAATTAAGCGGCCTTTCACGCCCAGTATAGAAGGGACGCTGAGAACCTCAGCAGTTAAAGACCGTCCATAAATAAAACGCCATTTAATTTCTATTCATACAAACAAAGTCATACAATACAGCAACCAGCTTATCACTTTAATCTGCGGTATTCTCTTATTTCCCTTCTACTTATATGAAAGCAAGTATAAGATCATTTCTGCTAATATTTTCTTGGTTAGCATGAAGTAAATAGAAGCATAAACTTATTTAACAATAATTTGTCAGACTGCCTCCGTGTTCGAGTGGTCAGCGAGCTGACTTCTCACTCGGAGGTCCCGGTTTCGATTCCCGGCTCGGACGGGGTGATTTTCTTTAGCCAGAATTATTCCCTATCCCCCACAGAGTCTGGAAGTATGTATGTGAGAGAGTATGTGTGTGTTTGAGGAAAACAAAACGATTTAAACCAGACGTAAAAGAGCCTACTGACAACGAGTTTTTTCAAGTGGAAAGCCCCCGACATGACATTAGATGTTAAAGGGGGCTATATAAATGAAACAATAATAAAAAAAAATTGTTGCTGAAATGTAGAGAAAGTCACATCTATGGAACACATCAGATTTTTTAAGAAATTAAGTGGTCATTGTGATTTCTTCTCTGAATCTGAGTTATTGTTGTATCTTGTTATGATCATCATATTCCAGATCCCCCCTTCATATCTGCATTATGTATATTTTACTTTCTCTGCTGCGTATAGTTAGTAAAGGAAACTATTTCAACCCACAAAGTCGATGTCGAGATTTCACCTGATATATTACACGCTTTGAAGTCCCATGGACCCAAAACAATTTTTGCTTTTTCTACCACTTACAGAGTAGCGCAGTGATAGCGCATGTGGTTCTGTCCCGGTGGGTCTTTCTCCAACTCTCGGAGGAAAAATGGCAATGGCATCACCGATGATGTATCATCAGTGCCTGATTGCAGAGGTCGAGTTGAAGTTTCTCCCACAATTGCGTCCAGGGCATTGACCGTCCTTCGGCTTGAATACGAATCGTCAACATATATACAAGTAGGTAGAGAAGTTATTAAATTTTACGCAAAAATTCTATGCCGAATTTGACAAGAAATACACGATTTGAGGTCCCTGTATCAAAAAAGCACTTTTAGTGTAAGATTCCGCGCGGACGCACACGGAGTTGGAGTTAAATTGTTCCAATATATTTCTTGTTATTTGCTTCAATTTTAAAACATATATATATTTTTTCTGAAATGGATGAAGTCATTCATTTTTCTTGCCGCCACTCAAGCAAAGAGAAAACATGCTCTAAGACTTGACCTACCAGTCAGCTCTGAAAGATGATTATTGTTTAAGCCTTCTGTATTTTTTATTCCCTTAACCTACAAAGAAATATGTGATAGAAGCACTCGTTGCACGTCTCCTGGCATGTAATGGGAACCGAGATTCAATTGTTACACTTTAAAAACAAATTGACTATCGATTTATCCTTGCGTATTTCCTTATTGCCCTCGTACTTACAAGGAAGCAAGTAGTAAGACCATTTCTGCTAATGTTTATCTCGATCAGCATGAAGTAGAAGGCTAATTTTTGTAAGAACATTTTGTTTGCGGAGTGGTTAGACCACTCGACTCTCACCTAGGCGGCTCGGGTTCGATCCCAAGCGACCGTATGTGGGATTTGTTGTGGAAAAAGCGGCGCAAGGGCGGGTTTTTTCGGATTCTCCGATATACCCCGCCATCGCATTCCATCGGTGCTCCATCTTCATTCCATGTTTCATCAGTGTCATCAGCTACGTGCTATTTGTAGTAAAACAAATACAAAATAAAAAAAGAAGATTAAAAGGCGTTAAGTAAAACCAAAAAAATCTACGTAGACATTTTCACCTTTAAAAATTCCCTGCGAACTACCATGCGTTGATCAAGTAAGTTTTTCAAATCTCTTTAGCGTTTTATCTCTGGTCTGTGTACAAGAACTTTCTAAGAGGGAGAAAGAAGCAGCTAAGAACTTCTTGTTGTAAGCACTTTTTCTCTTTGTGGCACCGTTTCTATATACAGAGAGAGGTTTCCCTTGGAAATTGAACACTTAAGGCCGCACGGACAAACAGTAAGGAACTTGCCACAAGTTGCAGTAGTGAAAAAACCCCAGGGCGGGACGCAATAACCGAAACACTTGAAAACCTTCTTTCCAACGTTTGATATGCAGCGCCGATAGTACAGCGACCTATTTCGTTTCCAGAAACGTGATCGCAATACAGAAGCACGGGCTCCTGGATCCAGCCAGAATGAAAAGAAACAAAAGGAAGTCGCCCCAACGCTTTAATTGCATTTCGGTTTACTTCCTCTTCTTCTTCTTCCCTTTACGGCCTTTTCGCAGCGAGATTCTTATTAAATTCCGGAACCGCCAGCCATTATTTTAGAAGGTAATGGAGTTTTGTTTTTGACATACCATAAAACACGCGCGTTTCTAGATGATTACTGCTGTAGTGTTTATGCGTTCCTTGCTTATGCTGTAACTGCAAACGACGAGTTGTGCTTTCCAAATATTTTATATGTCATTTACATAAACATGGAAGAAACTTGAGATTAGCTTGTAAAAACTGTGACGGATGATTTTATCTACATTTTACTGCAAATTGCTTTTTACAGCCATGCAACCTATCATGTTTTGCAAGTGAACCTGAGATATCATCAAAATTTGTGCCCCAGGAAAACAGGTGGTGAAGTCTGTAAAATTAGTTCCAAAGGATAATACGTTCAAGAAATTTAAAAATGTTTATCATCGCTACAAGAGCGCGTTTGTAAAGGTAAAGGTACTGGATGGAAGGGATCCTCGCAAATTATTGTGATCCCCAAGAGGGAGAGATGAGGGAGAGCCCGAAGGGGAACCATATCCTGATGACGACGGTCGCAAGAATGGGCGGGGTCCCTAACGTTTCCAGACCAAACACATTCTATGTCTCCCGGCGCACATCCAAAAGCCCCTAAACACAGTAGTCCGAAGGAACGCTCCGCCAAAAGGATTCCATGAGAATTCCTATCTGCAGGTTCTCGCAACATTGGCAGAGAAGCTCACATACACCTCCAGCCGTAACCCGCCGAACACTGTCCCTGGTTTTACAACCTTGAGACAGATGACAATGAAGTGATGGTAGAGTCTACCTAGTTAACTCATGTGCAGTTCAACCGCCTCCTTTATCCTTGTTTAACAACACAATCCCTCCCTCTGCAGTTGCAGAGTTGCAACTTCTTAAATTCGTCATCTGCGTCTAGAGCGGTTTCCTCTATACAAGAGGAACATCCTCTAAATTCGGAATTTTGACAACCGAGATTTCGCGGAATCACATGTGACTGTTACTCCTTTATAATCAGGGTTGCTATTGGTCTTCAAGGACAAGAATAGAAGTTTCACGTTTCTGACCTTCGGCTGTCGACCTGGGAAAACCACATAAAAACACGATTTATTTGGGGGAGAGGTTGCCGGGAACCGAACCCGGAAACTCCCATATGCAAGCCGCACGCTTTGCTAAGACACCATCTCGCTATCTGATGCGCTGCACATTCTCTTCTCGCTCTTCTTTATATAAAGACTTTTTTTTTTCTACTCCTTGTTAATCGAGAAAAGTTTTCATTACACATTTGCACTTTTCTTGTAGGTTTAAGAAGGATGCTGTGGGTTAAACCTTCAAAGTTTTAAAACGTGGATTATTTCTTAACGCCTTTGATATTACATGTTCTTTATATGATGACATAAAAATCTGATGCAACCATTCACATGAATTTCTCTGCCTATTCGGCAGCAAATTATTCAAAGGCTTATTCTTCTATTTCATGCTAATAGAAGTAACATTAACAGAAATTACCTTACCTACTTCTTATTTTATTTCCTTGTAGGTAAAAAAGGAATTATGGAATTCTCTAGGAAAAATCGATGGACAAATATTTTAAAAAACTTGTCGCTAAGTGACTCATAGCATTGAAAGTCCTTTCTGCTTGCACGGCCTGGAGTAAAACAACTCCCATTTGAGAGAAATATAAGTATTGCAAAGTTGAAACTAATAATTATGAATATCTTAGAAATGTTTAACTAAAAAAAATAATCTCACATAAATTATGTGCTTTAACGATATCTACACCAGCTCACTTAATTTTGTACCTGAGCAAATAGGCAGTGGCAGCAGGGATTGTCTCTCTCTACCTTGTACAGTGTATTGTTTTTCAGTTTATTATGGAGGGAACTGAAGACAATCCAACGCTCAAAACATAGACTCCTACATTTATGCCTGTCTGGGAGGAAACTTTTATAGAAAATAGCGGCATAAGCGCATAGTTCACCGTAAAGTTCTATACTATTACTATTGTCGTTCCAATTAATATCAACATTTTTTAGCTGACTTGCAATAATATTCTTCTTCTTTTCCTTGCCGTTACACCCTTTCCAGCGTTGGGATTTCTCAGCCGGCCGTGCTCTATTTCCTGTATTTTGTTCTACCCCTAGTTAGTTGTTTAACTTCTCTCGAAGTTTTGCCTTTTTTATTCACTATTTTACCTACATAATCGATCCATTCTATTCTTGGTCGCTCTCTCCCTCTTTTCTCTTCTCCTCTAGCCACACATACCTGTTTTGGTTTACTGCTCTCATTATTTATGTGTCCAAACCATCTTAGAATATTTGCCTCTATTTTATTACTGGTTACATCGCAATCCTGATAAGTTTCTGCGTCGATACATAACTACAGATGAAACTTATATACCTACACTACTACAATCCAGAGGTCGTGATTTCGAATCTCACTTAGGGTGAATTATCTGGATAAGGAATTTGGGGGGGGGGGAGTTACTTTATCCTGAGAAGATAACCAGGTTAAAGGACGTTACTCTACCAAAAAATAAATCGTTTCGTCGGAAAAAATATATTCTAGCTTTTGGATCCTCTATCACGTATGTATAATGAGCAAAGTAGTACAACAGTAGGTACAGAAGCTATTGTATCCATCCAAAAATTCAATACCGAAGTTTTATCGTAAATATATGTTTTAAGGTCCCTTAATCAAAACTATTTTTTTTTTTTAGAAAAAGTTCCGCGCGCTGTATGTGTTTGGGGAGATGGGGTAGTATAATTCAACAACTTAAAAGTCCGTTAAATTCTAAATGGATGTTGCATAACTGGCAAACCATAAGAGAGAGACAAAAATTACTTTATGAAAAATGTAGATCTCGTAAAAAAAAAAAAAAAAAAAAAACACATGTCATATGCAATTTTTGTTTGTTTGTTGATATTTTTGTTTTTTTGTTTTTTCGTTAACATATTCGAGTTATTACCTGTTATTGGTTTCAATTTTAAAATACTTCACTTTTCACAAACGCGAATTCCTCGTCCGTTTCATATCTCTTTTCTTTTACTCCTGGTCTTGGAAAGAGAACCGAATTTCAATGAAAATCGCATAACATAGCTTTTAAATCATTTGACTGTCCTTTAGCCTAGTGAATTCCCTTGTTTCCCTTGTTCTTATTAGGAAGTAATTAAATCGACCATTTCTGCTAACTTCTGTTTTTCTTGATTAGCACAAGAGAAAGGTCATCTTTTTTTTAAGAATAATCTTTTGCAGAATAGCTAGAGCAAATTATGTGAATGGGCTATATTAGGTTTTTACCCGGTCATATCTCTTCTCAGAGAACATATATAGATGTATACGTACACTGATGTGCATAAAATATGGTCCAAAATGGAATGCTCTGCTCCTCCTGGTAGTCACATATCTAGCTCTCGCTAGCATTTTGGAAAAGATTGTTTGGAGTTTCACAATGTACATCAAATTCTAGAGTTCTGCGGGAGTTGGGATGATATGAAGACAGCGCACTGTAAAATAAGAGCAATGAAGTACTGGTTGAGACTGATTCAAGGAGATGATTCCATATGTTATAAATATCAGTGGGTCTCCTAAGATTTGGACGCTGAGCCCTAGAGAGGTTTAAGGATGACAAAGAGGCGAAACAAGTGACAAAAACATATGTGAAGGTGCCAAAAGAAGTATCAGACATCAGCCGGCAGGAAATTGATCCGAGTTTTTAGCTCTAGCAAACAAAATAAAACTGAATTGGGATAAAGAGACATATATACTTCACTTAAGAAGCAAGGAAAAATCAGGAATTATATAGTTTAAGCTGAGAGACCAGAAGACACAGAAAATGACAGGCAATTCTGGTAGAAGAATCTGCCCAGTCTGCGGTTTGGATGGAGAACTGGTTACATATTTTGCTGGAATGTGTACAGAGGGAAAGCCAGAAAAGAATACGCTAAAATAAAAATGTATAAGTTCTTCTAGAGGGCGATTTGCATATTGGAATCTACCGATTGACTTGAAGAACTTGCAAAACATGGGCAATTTATTGGCTTAAATGTGAGAAAACAGATCAGTTCTATTCAAATAGAGTCAATTTATCTCTATTTTTTTTTTTATTGCGTTTCGTTTTTATTTCTATTTGTCACCTTTAACTTGTATTTGAAATGTGCATGCATGGTCAACTACCGGTACAATAAGTATTTGTGCAATAACTTTAATAATTTGAGATCAACAAACATTTTGACCTGTTCTATCAAGCTCCCCCATCCCTGCCAGTTCTGTTCCTTTTGTAAAACACTAACCACTTGATTTGCGGACACTTTACCTCTTCAAAATATGGACGATTTGACGAAAAGTAAAAGAGTAAGAGTTAGTTACATGTTCTCACATACTGAATACCATTATACATTGCTTCATTTAGTTATGCCGCAAAAATAAAATAGAATATAGTTGACAATAGATGAATTAACGTTTGGTTTCGTTTTCCCGTACGGTAGCAGCAGTTTGGCAGTCACTCTACGTTGATTCGAAACAAAAATATCTTTCTATAGCAAGTAATACCAATGGTTACAAAAGAAACAACATTGCACATATTATATGACATGCTGAGTGACTCCATGTAGAGTGGAAGCCCATCTGTCTCATAAAAGATTCGCTACCATTGGTTACAAGAAGAACGCCATTGGACAAACAGTAAAAGAGGTCACTGATATTTTCTCCTACTTTCCGCAGTATGGTACTTGAGTGTACGTGGAGCCGAAGTCCAGTTGTCTCGTAACAGGTGCGCTACCATTGAAGAGCACCATTGGACAAACACTAAATGTGACGCTGATGGCACCTCCTACTCCTCAGGTCTGTGGCAACTTCCGAATTGTTCTCAGATGTAAACGAGACGTTGCATAACTACACGATAACAACGCGCAAATTATGTCGCTGATGAAAGCTTCATAATTGTAGCTGTCGCCCAGTTTAATGACACATACAAATAATTATTCATCCCTTCTTATACAAGACCGAATTATGTTGCAGTTTGTTAAGCCTTATTGTCTGTACCAATCGCAGTAAAACACTTTCATAGAGGTGATATCTGACCACTCTACACTCCACATAGATTTTAACATGTTCATTCGTTGGTTTTTATATCACTGAAATCCCCCCTTCAGTCACATAGACAAATGATATCGCTTATGTTGGTTCCCTGAAATCGAAACCTTACGCAGGGAAAAACGTTATTGCGAACTAGGGGAATGGCAACTTTTTATGCATCCAGTGTGCGTTTTGTTCCCTTTTATCCCGCCAATGTTAAGTCTTCTATAGTACCGCCGCTTAATCTTCGACTCTGAAGTTTCGTGAGGATAAACTAAAGATATAGGCATACTTAAGAATAGTGAATTTTAGCAATATTACCGCTGTGAATTTCCACAGAAAGGAAGTTATTCTGATTCGTTTTACAGATACATCGGCGCTCTAATTTGATTTCTTGTAATGTTTTAATAAATGAAGCTTACTGCTGTTGTTTAGGGCTTTGTTGCTCGCAAAATACAAGAAAGAAAATAAACGAAAATCGGCAAGGTTTGCAGTGTTGTGTTGACCAGCTCTGTAAACGGTGGAAGTTGTATCCTAGGGTCAATTCCATATTTCCCCCATTGCATTTTTTACTACATTGCAATTCTATTGTAAGCGGAACACTTATCGTCAATAGATGTTTCCTTTAGTCCAATGAAATTGTCCGTTTATGCGTGTGGATTTACTGGTTATCCTTGAGTGTCTGTCTGAAAAGAGTCTCCGCAGTACACTCGGACGCTAATAGCTGTGGTTAAGTTGGGAATGGAGCTATGGAGGGGGGGCATTATTTATGTTTGAATAACACTGCGAGAACTGGTTGCTTCAAGTAAGCACTATCTGGTTGTGCATGTGAAGTGAAGTCAAAATGTCGGATGTAACACTAAGGAGCCCCACTAAATGAATGCAGCAATTTGCACAGGAAACAACTGTTTCTGTACAGTCAGCACATACAGTAAGGAAATGAAACTGCCTTTCTGTCTCGAAATAAAAGTGATGGACGAAAGCAAATGACAAAATTACGCGGGAAACCTTACACAAAGTGTCCAAAATAAGGGCAAAAGAGTTGAACTTTGTCTACAGGATTGAGGACAGTATTTTCAACATGTTCAGCGGCAGTGATAAGTAATCATTTACAATGATAACGAGCGTGATTCGTTTCCAACGAAACTGCGATGAGTGCGTGTTAGCGCATTCACCTCACTGCGGAAGCATATTAGTGACGCCTGTTATTACTTTTTCTTATAGTTATCGTTAAAGTTGTCGCAGTTACTATTATAGTTAACGTTGCAGCTTTCATTGTTCATTGAGATTTTGGTCAGTTAAGAGTATAGTAATGGCTCCTGCTAAGACTGAGAGAAATAATAGTAATAGCAGTGCAGTAATTCTAATTGATCAAACGAGGGTTGAGTTATATAAATTATTTTTATATTGATTATAGTAATAATAACATTTATGGCTCCTAATTCTTGATATACCTGCATGATGTAAAGAAAAAATAGTTAAATCTACTGCAGGGCATAATATTAAATAAATTAAAATAATAATTGAATCTATATTTGAATATTCCCAATCACCATCTCAAAATTCTCACTAAAATGGGTAAGCATTAATGTTATATTAAATATTAAACCAATAAATAAGGAGTAAGCAATTATTCAATTTAATAATCTTCCTCCAAAAGTTGTAAATACTATTAATCCTAATATTCCATGAATCTCTTTAATTAAAAGACTGATGATTATGCTACCTTCGCACAGCCAAAATACTGTTACCGTTCTAAAAATGTGAGTCTGCAGGTTAGATCTCTTAAATATTTTCAAGAAATCATGTTTTTAATACATAGGTGAACTAAATATACCTATGCCTAATTCTTTATATTATATATATACATGAAGAGATAGTAATAGTGGTATGAACTGGCAATACTGCCTCCCTCGGTTGCACAAAATGTCAAGAGCTGGAGATAGAGTGGCGGTTCTATAAATTAAGTAACACCAAAGTAGATTCGCTACATCAATTAAAAGATTGTCTTTATCATCCTAAAACTTAATTTATCCGTCCTCAATGACACCCACAAAAAAAACTGATCAAGGCACACTGGAAAAAACAAATTAATATCTTTGCAAAGAAAGAAACTGTTGTTTTGAAAATACATAAGTTATATACTTAACAGTAACACCAATTTGTAGAGAAAACTTCCCCTAAAATTAGGAAAGTTTACCTCTCCGTTCCAAAGGGTATATATGTTCCTTTCTTCTTCTTTTTTTCTGTGAAATGAAGAAGAATTAACAATAGAAAAGAACCATGTATATGTACTGCATCTACAAAATGTAACATATACCAAATTAAGTAGGAAGCAGGAATTTGTATTTAAAAGATTTAAGATTTTTATTAAAATTTATATGATACACGATTTCACATACTACACAAACTTGTTATTTTTTGCTAATTTTTGATATATTTTAGTAATCCGTTAAAATGCCCCTCCAAATTATCCTGAAGATAACGAATGATTCAATTAAATACACCTTTCAAACGGTAAGCATTTTAACCCAGAAATCCTATATTAAGTAGCCAGTACACTTAACACTCGACCACAGAGGCTATCACAAAATCTTCAACTCCTCTAACGATGATTTTTATAAATCCATTTTTTTTAATTAAATGCAGTTCCTGAGTCTTTACGGGACTCCGCCGCTGTATTCCTTTTTCTTTTTCCTTCGTTGTCACCTTTTTTCTGTCATTTCCGCTGTTTTTTTCTATTTGATTACCGTTTGCTTCTTGCTTCTAATACACAAACATATACACATTTAAAAACACACAGCCGCACATGCCCAAGGCGGAACTCAAACCCACGATCCCCTGCGTCACAAAGCACCAAATCGAAGCACTTTAGCGAGCGCGGCCATGATGACGGGCTGTGTTAAACGAAACTTGCTTGAAAATTGGTAGAAAATAAATAAAATATATATAAATATATCCCTATTGTTGTTGGTGATTAATACCAAAGTGCATTTTGTGAGGGGGGGTACTTGTAAGTGTACTATATCAGTGTTTTGGAATGCATACTAGAGAGCAAATGGTTTCAACACAGCAAAATTTACAACCTTTACTTCAACATAAGTTAACAGTAAAGGAGATAAAAATAAATGAGTAAAATTCATATCCATTCAGTGAATTAAACAAAATAAATTAAATTCCAGAAAATGGGGAAATCATGTTGCGTTAAGCCTAATAGTGCATGGGGTGGTTGTAAGATGGCCGTACAGTCGACGCGCTGAGCTAGCAGTGAGAAGTGCGAACAGCAGGTGGCAGCACCAGCGTCAAGGTGGCGCGTCGTCTGCTCGCTCACGTTTTGTTTTTTCTACAAAACAGTCCAAGTTTGGAGGCGGGACGCGAGTGGTGCGGTGCTTAGGAAAGGTGCCGGCAGGAACAAACACCCACGTGTGCTGTGCGTGCTGTTTCTTGTTGGAAAAAAAATTATGTGTTGTGTAGTGATCGTGTGAGTGAATGATTGGCCATGACGATTTTCATGATTATCTTGGTGAGTGTGCTCTTGGCGGAGGAGTTTTCTGCAGCTTCCACCAACCACAACAGCATCAACAAGAAAGGTCAGTCAGTTTCAGAGGTTCACCTGGCTTGTAAGCGGACCGGTGTCTCTACCTCCCACAGATCACCAATATCATTGCTGAAACTGTACAGCAACAATGCACCGTAATGTAATGCCAGATGCTAACAACAATTAAACTTGACAATATTACAGGGTTTCTTTTTATAATTTCTTCGGTAGACAAAAATAACGGGCAGTTAAATTAATTACTCTTTGGAGCTGTCACTACTTAAAGATTTCAGGATATTTTTCTTCCTATTAAGCAGAAGAAAAAGAAGAGAAGTTGAGAAATACAAACAATTGGTATCGGCCTAATAAGCTTTTAAACTACACAGTGAAGAATAATTTCCATTATTATTATGTTATTTATTTATTAGAGTGCCTTTAAACGTTGTATTTATTATATTATTAATTAACAGATGAAACAACTGTAAAACGGAGTTTGAAAACAATGATGCATGGACAGTTGAAACCTATATTTGAGGTTACATTTCAGAGACAAGTGCACTCGGATAAAAACCTAATTGTCAATAAATATAAAGGCTGTCTAACTTTTTTATTTATCAATTTTTTTTGTCTATAGTTATGAATTAATTATTTTTAGAAATCGTTTACAAGAGATTTTTATTTATTTTTATGTAAACATTTTTATACTTAATGCTTGCGAAAGCGTAGTGGGGAGTGACACCCTCTGTAAGAGAGCCGCAGCAAAACCACTAGATTTAACCCTAGGTTAACTTAGATGAGTGCTTCTTGCATGAATACTAAAATATATTCAAGGTTACTTATTTTACAAAATAATCAAAATATCTTCTCACTTTTCTTCCAATTGTTTTAATATGCTTGCCAATTAATGCACCAAATTCCATCTTTGTTTACCCAACACACACCACTCAAAAAGCAATCCAGTATACAGTTGACATTTTTATTTTCCCTGAAATTAATTATGATTCGATGCAATCTGAAATTAATAGAATTGTTAAATATAACATTTGATTTGCATTAAAAAATTATTTGTATTATCAATGTTCCTTAAATTAAGTAAGAAGAAATTGGAGAAAATGGATCCTTTATCAATGATTTTCTTTCCAAAAAGAAGTTTAATTTATTTAATGTTAAAACTAATGTTCCTAATATAAATTTTTCGTTAAATTCATATAAGAATTTAATAATTATATTATTTTAATTATTATATTAGAATAGTGAAACCCAATGATATCGAGTTATAGCTCTATTTTTGTTGTTTCATATTGTAGTAAATAGAATTAAGCAATGTTAAATTTGAGCAAATTATCATACTTCATCATGTTAATTATTGCTGAAGATAAGATTAATTCCTAGTTGCACTAACTATAAAGGTTATTTAAAATATATTTCCATTGCTTAATTTCCTTCCAATTTAACACTTTTCCAACCCTCTGCTAATACGTCAGTTATTTAGAGCAGGAAAAACATGTATTCATAATGTGGTGGTAGTTTACTTAAAATCCATCAAACATCTCTGATAATTTGTATTTTTTTAGTGTGTGCAATTGTTAGACAAGATAGTGCTTCTAATGTGTGTTGTTTTACAACCATTTTTTATTAATTTATACTCGGCCTGTAACGGCATGGCGGCATTCACCTTTGGAACATGTGTACTGTTGTCGTTGGATTTTAATTTTGTTCACAATAAACACATACACATTTACACTTTCAGTATCTGGGAAGGATAGGGAAAATTCTTTGCTACAGAAAAATTAGCAGCCCCCAGCGGGAATCGAATCCGGGACCCTTCGCATAGAGCGTGACCAGCCGTTCCCCCATTAAACGTAGGCATTATCTACATTGCTAAACATATACCGCAGTTAAGTCAATCACACTACATAGCTTTATTTCTTAAACACTGTTAACAAAGGCATATATAAAAACGTTCTTTTATTTGTGGTCAGAATTTACTTATTATCATTTAACTTTGAACATCTTTTAAATCTGTAGATATTTAAATAAAACTTGATGCGTGATTAAACTACCCCCAATCATAGGATAACTTTGACTGCTTGGTTTTCTTTTTTTACCTTCATGTTAAAAAGATTCAATAACAATCAATTATGTTCCATTTATACTACTCAGGCTCCATATTTGTAATAAAAACCTTACTCATTTCAACTTCAACAAAGTCTATCTAATTAAGGAACGACGAAATATAATCCTTAATATGCACAAATAACAAGCATGTTAGTGTACTAATTCTCCTTTATTCCAGAACTACACCAATTTTTCAACATTATTGTGTGAGTTATTAATAAAATTAATTAATTTGCATTTAAGAGAAAAATGTTTGGTATAGGTAATGTTGTAAATTTTGTTGGAATTGGTTCCTGGTTTGACAAAAGAAACACGAAAAAGGATGTAAAATAGAACTTTATAGTTTTAGTGACTTCCTCATTAATGATGCCTATATGGCAGTAATATTTTCAGATTTAATATTCGAAAACAACATTTTATTTTATTACGCAGCTATGCAACAATTTTGTAAAACCAGAAATGAAAAGTTTCAAAATCTATGCAACTATAAAATATCTATCAAAGTAATAAAGTGAAAAAAATGGGGAAACTATAGAGACTAAACTATAATCCAATTTCTTTCTACATACGATAAATTAGATTTTTTTCTTCGCTAATTTGATTACTAAAATGTTTTATAATGAGAACGGACACCATGCTTTAGTCTGTAGGAACTGGACTCTTAATCTACCCCTACACCCATGAGACTGAAAACGTTAAAATATGGAATTCAAAAACACAAGTAATTTTTACTTTCTTTATACACATTGTGTAAATAGTGTATAGAGAAGGTATTGCACTCCACCCAAAAATTAGGTACCGAGATTACACCGGAATAGATGTTTTAGGGTCCCCTATGTCTGTGAACACGATGACTCAAAAACCAAAAGTAGATAAAATATCAAACTTGGTTTATAAGTTTTAGTATCTTCCAGGGATGTGACTCAAAGATTTGAGGAAAAACCCTCCGCCCCAAACTACCCTTTTCATGAAAAATTTTTCGAAAACTTTGATTTTCTCAAAAATGACTATTTTGATTAAAATACGTATATTAAAGATATTTGCATGCCAAACAAGGTTGTATCTTGAATTTTCTGGGTACAGCCTCTAAAGACCTCTACATTTCGGATGAATTTTGCTGGATTTTGCATAGCTAGTAAACCGTAAACGATAGACAAAAACTTATACAAAAAATGTAAACCTCGTTGAAACACACGACTTGTGTCATTTACATTTTTTCGTGGAGTTGACCATTTTTTAGATTCTTTGTTATTGGTTTCAGCTTTAAAATACTTACACTTTTCATAAACGGGAATTTGTCAACTCCTTGATGAATTCATGGCAACCTACTTTTAAAATATTTAACTATCATTTTACTTAGTGTATTCCGTTATTTACCTTCTACTTACAAAAAAGCATTTGTGCTTATGTTTATCTCGATTAACATGAAGTAGATAGAAACACAAGTTTTTAACAATAATTTGAGAGATGTACAGAAAGTCATGTGAATGGAACACATCAGATTTTTTACGATATCAATGAACTATACGGTATCCCTCGTGAAGGATTTACAACCTTGCTCAAATTCTAAGAAAGACATACAATGAATAGGACAAATACTGTAGATCAGGAACCAAGTTTGTATTATAACTTATAAGTGAAAGGAACAAGCGCGCGCGTGTTCTTTCTTCTACTGTGGAAGTGTGGACGAGAGGCTGGCTGCACTGTGCATTTTGTCCCGTTTGAGAGGCATTCAACTGTCTCCAGAACAATTGCTAGTGACTTGCCTGTGCTTTTGTTCGGTGTCAGGTAGCCTCTTTTGCTGGGCTTTGTATTACATAGGTAACCCAAATTGGAGCTAATGTGCTATGTTTGCCGTTCTTTCGATGTTTTACAGAGGAATTTACAGTCGGGTTTGCCTTTGTGAGGATTTTGGTTTTCGGTTATACTTTAAGAATACTTATATACATAAAAATAACTGTACTTTCTTAAGCTGCGAATAAAAAACAATAGCGTAGTGTAATTAAATAATCAAATACGTTGCATTCACATGCCCTTCTCTGTCGCTCTTCTGCACATTATTCTTACAAAAGTGTATTTTTTTTTCTTTTCTTTTCTAAATTTATATAGCCTGGCCTTTGCATAACTGGTAAACTTACTGCACAAGAATGAAGATCTTGTTAAAGTACACAAATTTATGTTAAATGTAATTTTTGTAGGGTTAGCCGTGATATATTTCTTGTTATTAGTTTCAATTTTGCGATACTTTTACTTTTCTAAAATGGGAAATCGTTACTCTTGGTCAAGCAAACAAAACGACGTTTCAGATCTATCATATATTTCCCTATTTACATTGTATCTGCAAGAATATACCCAATAAAAGCACATCTGCCTACGTTTATCTCGATTATCCTGAAGAATGTAGATAGAAGAATAAGCATTTTTAAAGAATAATTTTTGAAGAATGAGTAGAGAAAGTCATATGAAAATATCCCATACATTTTTTTCATCATGTTTCTGTTCTCGTGTTTGTTTATTTGTTTTCCTTTCCTTATCTTTTCTTCCTTCTTTCCTTATATTTTTTCTTGTGTTTTTCAGTGTATTTCCCTCCCCACCCCCTCAAACTCTGATGCCTCTATTTCCTTTCTTCTTTTTTATTTCTTTTTAGTTTCTTTCTGATCTTTTTTGCTCTTGAGTTCTTTCTTCCCTTTTGTCTTTAATTCTTTAGAGTTTGGTATTCTGCTGCCCAAAGGGACTCTATTATAAAATGAATGGTGGTAAAAATGAATACCTGGAATATTTTTTTGCTAACAGAATTTCTTGAAATCGAGTCCTGGCCTGCTAGATTAAAGTATAAGCCAATCATGGTATTAAATTTTGAATTTACAATCCTTCAAAACTTGCACCTCGGTCTAGTTATCCATATATCACTTACGTGAAGAAAGTGGTAAAACGCTTTCTTGTCGTTCTGAGGATTTTGGTACAGTTAATTGCCAAGTAATTAAAGGCTTCTTTTTAAAAGTTAACTATCGTAAGCGTAATCAATTTGTTGCTATAATTACCTACATTCAAATGTTCATGGACTATTGAATATAGCGGTGTATTTTGGTTATATTTCTACACTCTGTGTTTCATTTATCAAAGCATTTGTCCCAATAAATATTATTTAATCTCTTAGCAAGTAAATTGCTCGTTAACTTTTAAAAAACCAAAGGCTGCTGTGATTTAAACTTCTTTTCGGTCTATATAGATGTTCTGCTTTATTTCTGTCGTGGGCAAGACCGGATTGATGCCTCTAACAAAGTCTGCATGTGTAGGCTGCCTCAGATTTCTGTTGCTCAGTCCATTATATTTAAATCAGTTTAAAAGGCAGAGGCAATTTAAAACTTAAATCCCTGTGCATCGGTGGCACTGTTACTCAAACTTCAGCAGTCTCGTTTGACTCGGCTGTGTCCTCAAGAACAAGTTAAATGCCTCCTGTTTAGATGAAACCGTACAATTTCACCAAATCATGACAAATTTTATTTTAGTTTTTTCCTTTTCTTTTTTGTTGCCCCCATGCACCTTTAATGTTAGGAAAATATTTTGATTTTTGCATTTAAAATTCTTAATTATGTGACCCTTTACGTATATTCGCAAACACGTGGTTTCTACAATATTTGGAAAATTTAAAGATACACTGGTATGGCCAAACAGTTTTCACGATTCGCTATTATAAAATCACAACAATATGTTAGAAACAACCATGCACTACCTTTTAAGCCTACTTCTTCTTTCTGATGTGTTTCTTTTTTTTCCCCTCAGATTTACATTTTTTTTTTTTTTTGCATGAAATTTATTCCTTAAATTCCAGTTTAATTCTGAGTTGTAAGTAAATATGCATATATTATCTCAAGTGTGCTATCTAGAGATGCATTTTATGACTGTTTTATTAATCGACTAAAAGTTGATTATTTACACTGAAAAAATGAGGAACATTTCACACTAACAACTTCAAAAAATTAATAAAATAATTCTCTACATCTAATAGATCAAATCCTTGCATTTATTTTAACTATACTAAAGGCATCATAAAATATCACTATTCTCTGACAAATGTGATTATGCAAGTAAGTTTTAGAAAATTTATAAATTTATTTTCACTAATTTACCGAGGTTTCATTGGAAATGCATGTTTTGGGACTCCCTGATTCCAAAAATCTCGTGTACACTTTCTGTACTATGCTTAGAAGGGCAATTATTGTATTCCACCCAAAAGGCAGATATCGAAAATTCATCGGAAATATTTGTTTTGAGGTCACCTAAATCAAAAGCAGCATTTTTAGAAAAAGTTCCGCGCATGCGTGTGTTTGTGTGTGAACACTGCAACTGAAACACGAAAGTTCGTTAAGTGACAAACTTGACATTTAAGTTCAGCATCTTCCAAGAATGTGCCACGAAAATTGTTAATAAGATACCCTGCTCCAAACTTTCTTTTATTTGGAGCAGTTTTGCATAACTGGTAAACCGTAAGAAATAGAAGAAATCTTACGACACGAAAAATGTGCATATCGTTTAAGCACATAATGTATATCAATATATTTTTGTGAAGTTAATCATTTCCAGTTATTGCAATATATTTTAATATATACATACATACATACATACATACATACATACATTTTAAATGGAAAGTCGTCATTTGTTTTTATTTTATTTTATTCCTGGGCGCACAAAACAATATAATTTCATCACCTAGGAATCAGCTCTTAAAGATTTCACTGTCACTTTAGCCTAATACATTCCCTCGTTCTTTTTTTTTACACTATATATAAAATACATAGGAAGACCATTTTTATTAATGTTTATTTCAATTAGCATGAAGTGGTTAGAAGAATAATCTTTTGTAAGAATAGTTGGTTGCAGAATAGATAGAGAAAGTCATGTGAATGTAACACATCAGATTATTTCATCCAATCCTTTAAAATCCAGTTGGTTCATTTATCCATAGTCACCATGGCAAACGAGAAGAAAATCTTCGAAACCTGTTTACATTACCTGCATAGGTTATTATACTTCACAACAAAAATGCACTTAGAAATAAGTGTTGCCTTTCTGAAAATAATGGTGTTTGCTGTAGCTCCTAAGATCTTTCCATTATCGGATTTGAACTCCTAGTTCGCGGATTCGCCACTATGCGCCATGGTGACGAGTGACCGGCTCCTCGCCCACAGAAGACGAAATCACTATTTGCGGACGCGAAATGACGCAAAAATTTGCCCAGGAACCTCCTTCCTTCAAGATAAGGGATTCTTTTGCGTGCAAATACGCATTACATGGGACCACCGGCTTTACTTCCCTTCCGAAGGAAGCCATGTTAATGATTTTTTCGTCCGTAAAAAGTACATTTCCCTCCGCTATGTTTGAACCTGCAATCTTGGGTTATAGAGGTTGCATGCTAACCACTACTCCACGGAGAGTGACAGCTACGTTAAAACTATAAAACAAATGCTACATTAGATTTTGTTTATTATATCTAGTTTTTTTTCGGATATATTCAATTGAAATAGAAATTCTAAAAAAGATACTTTGAAATTCTTTCTTTTTGAAAATAGCTAAACTGCCCTATTTCTTTTTTTTTTTTTTTTTTAAAGAAAAACATGAATATTTAATAAGTCTAACTGCAGTTTTATAGATACATTTATGTCAAATAAAAAGGTTTAATCACGTGACTGACTTCACTTTGCTAGTCATTTATACTCCTTTTCTGTGTCGTCTCTTGTAATTTCTGTACTGTCTCTTGGCAGTAGTCCGCGAGAATGCAAGCGTTATATTTTCGCTGATGTCTTTGTTCCATTTTCGAAATGTCTTCATCAAATCGCTTTCTAAGTTTGCCACTTATAGCTCCGCAATTGCAAAGGAAGAAATCCAGTTGAGAATGTAACAATGGACAATGGTAACATGTTGTAACTTAATCGATGGTACTGTTCTGAACGGTTATGCACAATCTCAATGTATTTGTCATTCTCAATTTCCAGGAAGCCATGCAACCTTAAATGCGTCCCATGCTGCATTCTCATGATTATGCACAACTTGCTCAAAGCTGTCTTCTTTAAAATGATAGCGAATCTGAAAATACCTTATTTGACCTTAGTATCACTGAACTGTGAAATAGTCCTCCATGGTAATGATAAGCTGCTCCACCTTGTTCCATCACATTTACAAAGTTTCTCGCGACCTCCAGTTTTATGAATAGAGGAGACAAAAGAATTTCTTTCAACAGAGGATCACGCTGGACAACTATCAGACTGTTCCCTACATTAGTATTTATATGAACGCCAAATTTTTGCTTACTTTGACAGCGTTTGCCGAATCACATGTTGGGGGTACGAACCACTCCTTCCTAAAAAAAATCTAATGTGTTCCATGCACATGACTTTCTCTACATTTTTGCAACAATGTGTTAAAAATCTTATTGTTCTATTTACATTATGCTAATCGAGAAAAAAAAGTTAGCTGAAATGGTCTTATTGCTTGTTTACATGCATGTAAGTAGAAGGGAAACAGGGAGTACCATAGGCTAAAGGGATAGTCAAAAGATGGTTGCTATGTGATTGAAGTTCCTTTGTTATTATGGACAGGAGTTGACAAATTCCCGTATGAGAAAAATATAAATATTTTAAAGCTGAAATCAATAACAAGGAATATCTCAAAAGGATCAATTCCAAGAAGAAAAAAAAGTATATAACAAACATTGTGTGTTTTAAAGAAATCTACAATTTCTATTGAGTCAGTTTTTGTCTATCTCTTATGCTTTACAAGTTATGCAAAATTCCGCAAACTTCATCCATAATAAAGATGTCTTCAGAAGCCATTCCCAGAAAATTTAAGATATATATTTTATTTTCCATGTAAACAACTTTAATATACAATAGTTAAATCAAAATTGTTAGAGCCATTTTTGAGAAAATAAGAAGTTTCGAAAATTTTTCCAAGTAAAGGGTAGTTACGGTGGAGATTTTTTGAAAATATTCGTGTCGCATCCTTGGAAGATACTGAACTTAAATACCAAGTTTTGGGGACTTGTGAGGATGTGCTTCTCGATTTTTTGTTTGCATTAATAGTTAGGGAGCTACAATAGCCTTTGTGGCTGATAACTGGCTAAGAAACATAAAGCAGCAAAACAGTAAGTGTGTGTGTGTGTGTGTGTGAAAAGCCAACGTAAAAGAACCTACTGTCAACGAGCTGTTTCAAATGCAAAGCCCTCATTATGACCTTAGATGTTAAAGGGGGCTATATAAGCGAAACAATAATTATAAAAAAAATAATGATGATGCAACATCAGAAGCGCAACTAATGCCATCTATCAGGCAATGGCTGTGTAACCTTTAAAAGAGTTGTCTGGTTCACTGGTCCGCCGTCTTGGAGTGGGATTCAGATTTACGACCGCAACACGTGTTGATAGGTTCCATTCAATTCTTCCAGTCTAGGTGAAGGTCTCTCATACCTTGCTGTGTGTAGGTTTCGTAACCTTGTATTGCATAGGTGACAAAGCTTTGCCAACACTTCTTCCAAACCCGTTACTGCTTGTTTGAAATTTCACTCCTTAACACAGTATTCATATTGATATTATTATTATGCTCAAATGTGAGATTATTATCATCATTTACCATCTTGTATTCGCAAAATTAGTTTCAACGTATCAAGAAGAAATCTTTAATGGCTCAATTGATTTACCTAATTACCTTAGACACAACGTTCTATAAATAAAAATAATGCATTATAAAATTTATAACAAATAACAGAATACCTAAAAGTATTAAACACAAATCCAAAATCCATATGATAAATAATAACCAAAAATATTTTGAGATGTAAATGGGTTTAAACTACTTGAATAATAAGTTCGCAGCTTTTATTCGATCAATACATAATTTATTCAATTTTATCATTAACAGTGATATGCCTCTATTTGGTTTCGGCCAAATAATGATCAGGCCGAAACCGATTACAATTAATTTTCTTCTTACTTAATTTCAACTAAATAAGGATATTTATTTATCCTACTATCATATTGAAACTGATTATAATTAATTCAAAATCTTCTCGGGCTTCTAGCCAGTTAAAAATAAGAAATTATTTAGTTTCAACTAAATAATATACTTACAAGAGTATTATACGGGCTATATATTTATTTTGTAATTGGAAATGAAGTAAATTGTTTTATTTGGCAAGAAAAATCAGAATTGCCAAAAGATTGTAATGGGTATAAAATTGTGTGTGTTAAAATTATGAAAAATAGACAACATGAAACAAAAATAAAGGAGAGCATGGCAAAAGGAAGACAACAATTAAAACTTCAAATAGAACGGCGCACACAAACACAGACTACAGACATACATATATGTGACACTATTTCGGGATGAATGCAATACCTCTGTGTCTAATATATAGATAAGTAATAGAGAAAACAAAAATGAGTAAATTAGGAGGAAGCATTAGTAGACGTCAACAATGCATTTTATCTATTGTCAGCCGTTAAATAGGTATAAATATGTTCGATGTTGCTGGATGAAAGACTTCCAAGGGCTCCGGCGGGCCCCCTCAATGTCACCGGTGCCTGGGGTTTAACCACTCCAGTCACTTTTGCTTCCGTAACCTGCGCTGCTTAAGGTGCGGAGGCGCCCACCCTAAAGAGGTCTGCAAGATATCTCCCACCGCGAAGCCGACTTGCGCAAACTGTGGTGGCGAACATATTGCATCTTATGGTGGCTGTCCTAAGAGGATCGCTGTCATAGCGGCCAGGAGACCGCCGCCAGAACTACAGCAGGTCACAAGAACAGTACCTGTAGCCAACCAGCGACCAGAGGCGCCAACATCTGCACCTGCCCCACCTGCAAGACAGCCGGCGCAACAAAGGATAGCCACCAACACCACTACGGCGCAAAGGGCTGAGCGTGGCCCTGCGAAGCCACGGGATGGTAATAACACCCACCAACCCCCACGCAACAAAGAAGCTCCAGTCAAACCCAAACAAAAGCCCCCCACCCAAGCTAAGGTGCGCTGGCCGGCCAGGCAGCCTAACTTCTCCCCCAGGGCTGCGCAAGGGAACGGCACTCCCATACCCGAGCGACAGCAGGGGCAGGAGGCGGCTGGCGGCGTGCCGGCGCCCCGAAGCACTCCTACACCCTCACCCAGAAACATAACCCCCACCACTCCTCCTGTCCTGCAGATGTCGGATGTGATGGCGTGGATACAGCAGCTACTGCTGAACCACGGCCGGAGCATCTGTGATCTGCTGGTCAGATTCCTATATGCCACAGACCCAGCCGCAAAGATGGCTGTCGCCATGGAGGGACTTGCCCTCCTGACCGTGATCGTCCAGACCGCCCAGAATGGCGAGTCGAAATAGGTCTCGTACCTCTTTTCGATTCGCGTTCTGGAACGCGTGTGGCCTGAACGGTCAGGGGAGTGAGCTCCAGCATTTTGCCGGCTCATTTGCCCTAGACCTTGTGCTAGTCAGCGAAACACATCTCCGTCCAGATACCCCTTTCCGACTTCCGGGCTACAACTGCCTCAGAGTGGATCGTGTGGGCCGCCGAGGAGGTGGCACAGCGATCTTCGTGAGAAACAGGGTAGTCCACAAACCCATCCAGCTCCCACCTCTTCAAACCATGGAAGCCACGGCTGTCTGTGTTGACCTAGGCGGTACGGAAGTTTTACTGGTGTCTGTATACCATCCACCCCATAGGCAGTTCGTACTAAACGATTACCTTTCCATCCTAGCCCTTCATCCTAATGACATCCTGGCCGGGGACTTCAATGCCAAACATCCGCGTTGGCATTGCGGCCCCCGGGCGGAAGCCCGAGGCAATGACATCATACGCATGATAGATGCGGACCCTCAACTCAGAGTAGAGGGCCCCTGGCAACCCACACACCATCCACGAGGTCAAGGACGGGCATCCGTTATTGACTTCGCGATCATCAAACAATTCCCTTTTCATACATCTCTCATATCGATCAACGCACTTCATTCCGATCATAATCCCGTGTTAGCTGAGGTTAACACACGGGTTGCCAGTCACGACGTCTCGGTTCAAAACCGCGACGTTGACTGGGAATGCGTCAGGGTTTGCCTCAACGACTCCATCCCGCCGAACCCTAGGATCACAGACATCCCATCCCTAGAGGCTGCGGTCCATTCCTTTACCTCCATCGTGGTGCGAACTGCCCATAACCTAACTGTTCACACCCCAGCTCCTCTACACCCAGATGTCCTACCCCTAGAACTCCATCTGCTTGTACGCCGTTCCTGGGCTGCCCACAGACTATACCAGCGTCACCGCACGCCACATAACCGAGCACTCCTGAGGCGTTTACGCCGAGAGGTCCGGACCCGACTACGCGAGCACAGGGTGCGAGCGTGGGAGGAGACTATGACCCGCTTGAGGCTCGAGGATGGCGACGTGTGGAGGATTGCCAAAGCTCTCCGGCACCGCGGAGGTCAAATCACCTCCCCAATCCAAGGCACCCAAGGCCTGGCTTATGAACCCCGAGCCAAAGCTGATGTGTTCGCTGACTACCTCGAAAGGTCTATGAGGCCACGAGAAGACAGCCAGGACGAAGACTTCTCGGACCGTGCTCGGCGGGAGGTGCGTCGATACCTTCGGCGCCCCCCCGACGAGGCGGACCGACTTCCCGTCATCCGACCCAGTGAACTCCAGGGCGCACTCCGGCGCCTCAACCCCAAAAAGGCAGCAGGTCCTGACGGACTAACCCCCGCCATGCTCCGATGCCTTCCCATCAAGGCGGTACTCTTTCTAACCAAGGTTTTCAACATGTGCCTCACCTTGTGCCACTTTCCACGCGAGTGGAGGGAGGCCCGGGTGATATGCATCTTGAAGCCGGGGAAAGACCCGTTACACCCATCCAATTACCGATCCATCAGTCTCCTATCAGTTCTCTCGAAGGTTTTCGAGAGGCTAATACTAGCCCGCTTGTCCCCTCTCTTGGGCGACATTCATGCCATCCCAGATCACCAATTTGGTTTTCGTCCTGGGCATTCTACACCCCAGCAACTACTGAGAGTGGTGGAGGCCGCTGCCCTGGGCTTCCAGGATAGAGCCTACACTGCGGCAGTGTCGCTGGACGTGGAGAAAGCCTTCTCTACGACCTGGCACGCGGGTCTGCTCCTCAAATTTATCCGACTGGAGCTCCCGACACACATCATACACCTACTACACTCATATCTTAAACACAGATTTTTTGTAGTTTCAGTTGCGGGACACAAATCAACACCTAGGCCAGTAAGAGGCGGAGTCCCCGAAGGCTCTGTACTTTCCCCTACGCTCTTTAGCGTCTACATGGCCGACCTACCAACAGTGCAGCAAGTCAACATAGCTCAGTATGCTGATGACGTGCTGTTATACTGTACAAATAAACACCCACGCAGAGCCTTCAACCCTATCCAGAGACACCTCTGCCTCATCCAAGAGTGGTGCGAGCGTTGGCGATTGTCCATAAATCCGGAGAAAAGCCACGCTATTCTTTTCACCAAGCGCCGCTTTCCCGCAAACTTCCCCACATTCACGTCCCTCAGACGAAGGATACAATGGACCAACACCATCACCTACTTGGGGGTGAAGCTTGACAGGGGCGTCACTTTTGGGGAGCACGTCCGGGGGCTGTGGTGCCGGGGCAATGGGGCTGCGGCCTCACTGTACCCGATGCTGAGGTCCTCGATGACGGTTCCCCTTAAGTTGCGCCTTTTGAGGGCTCTTATTATCCCCTTATTAATCTACGCCTGTGAGATCTGGGGCATGGCGGCAGACTCCAGTCTGCTGTTGCTTCAGCGGGTACAGAATAGGTGTCTCCGGGCTATCTATTCTGTGCCTCGAGGCTTTCCAACGAGACTCCTGCACGAAGCCTCTGGTCTACCATACCTGGAGGATGAGATTAGGCGTCGGGCAACAAAATTCAACGAAGGGTTACCATTCCATCGGAGCGCCCTCGTTAGGTCTCTTGGGGATTACGATCCCACAAACCGCCGCTTCAGGCGATACCGGCTTCCCCGCATGGCTTGCGGGCATCCCCGGTAACGAAGGAGCACCACCAACAGCTGCTACGGCTAAGCTCCTTATTATCCTTCAAGAGTTGCTTGGATTCAAAATTTAACCTCAAGAAACATTTTGATAAAAACACACCAGCGGTGCACAAGGGCCGTTGCACCATCAAGGCAACCGTCGAGGAGCAATTCGCCTCCTCCTGTCACTCCACAACCCCAATACACACCCGCCATCCTACAAAACCCACAATCCCGTCAGAACGTGGTTAAGTTCTCTCTGAGAACAGGGACACGTCTAACACACCTCGGGCTGCCCTCAGCCTGCCAATCACACTGGACTGGACTGGATGAAAGACTTTTGTGACAGATTTGAAATAGTTGCCAGCCGAAAGAGAAAAGAGGGAAGATGAACACTTACATAAATGGAAGGAGTCATCAAAGAAATGTGACAAAAGGGATTAGAAGATGGAGATTGGGAAGACTAATTTGGACCCAGAAAGACTCTTCAACAATGTAAACATGTTAATAATAATAATAATAATAATAATAAACGTAATCGTTTTTTAAGGATTGTAATTTAAAAACGTAATAACGAGATAGCTGTATGGAAAACAATTTTGATGCCATTTGATAAGAAGTAAGTTAAATTCATCCTATAAGTAAATTGACGCATTGCATTACTAGACTAAGCTGGGAAGTGGAAAGACATGAAAACCAACGTGAATGAGTTTTACACACGCTAACTTGGCATGCTGAAAGAGTTGATAATGGAAAAAAAGAGTCCGTTACGTAAATTGACGTTGTGAAGCATTCAAAGGCCTTGAAAATCAAACATCACCCATTTCACTTAAAACAGTATCTATTAATGGAATAATACATATTTAATAAAAGTTGTGAAACCTGGATGGTAACTGCTTCTAAGTGTGCATCCAATCTGTTCCACGGTCATAATTAGGTGCAAAACTTAACTCCCATCCTCTATTTAAGATACCGTATGAGCTTCTTCTTAGGAAAGAGAATTCTACCTGGCTGCTTTGCACCACCACACTTACTGTACAGAATTTACAATTCAAAGAATGGAAGTTTTCTTATTATGATCCAATTTATGTAACATCTTTGATCTTAGAGAGATTTGGCTTGAGAAACAACTGATGTTATTACGTCATGAACTGTAGTGATTGGTTACCTTACTTTTATTAGTTGTTATCTATTACTCACATTCACCATGAGGGATAGTGAAAATGTTCAGGTCCAGCTGAGAATCGAACCTGGGACCTCTGTATATATATGTTTATATCAAAACATGTATCCATCTATCTATCTATCTGTCTGTCTGTCTGTCTATCTATCTATCTATCTATCTATCTATCTATCTATCTATCTATCTATCTATCTATCTATCTATCTATCTATCTATCTATCTATCTATCTATCTATCTATCTATCTATCTATCTATCTATCTATCTATCTATCTATCTATCTATCTATCTATCTATCTATCTATCTATCTATCTATCTATCTATCTATCTATCTATCTATCTATCTATCTATCTATCTATCTATCTATCTATCTATCTATCTATCTATCTATCTATCTATCTATCTATCTATCTATCTATCTATCTATCTATCTATCTATCTATCTATCTATCTATCTATCTATCTATCTATCTATCTATCTATCTATCTATCTATCTATCTATCTATCTATCTATCTATCTATCTATCTATCTATCTATCTATCTATCTATCTATCTATCTATCTATCTATCTATCTATCTATCTATCTATCTATCTATCTATCTATCTATCTATCTATCTATCTATCTATCTATCTATCTATCTATCTATCTATCTATCTATCTATCTATCTATCTATCTATCTATCTATCTATCTATCTATCTATCTATCTATCTATCTATCTATCTATCTATCTATCTATCTATCTATCTATCTATCTATCTATCTATATGTTTTGATTTTACAGAAAGACTGTAAAACGCGCTTGAAACGCGCCATTACGGACAGGGGTTGAGTGATGGGGTTGTGTAGGAAAGTTTCTGTACATATACCTTAAAATGTTTCTCCTTACTAATCAGTTATATCAGTACTTATAATACAACATAAAACTTATATATACGATGCGGACAGTCAGAATAAGCTACAGGCAATATGTGGCATAATAAAGAAAACTTTAGGGTGGGGGGAGAAGAACAAGGAGTGGTAAAAAATGGAATTTTGTAAAGTAACAGCAACATCAGTGTTTTTTATAGAATTAGAACATTGGGGATGTCTAATTGAGAACAAAGTAAAACAGAAGTAGGAAAGGAGTCCGAATTTAAGACATTAGAAATTAATTAAAATGTATATAATTACAATGTGTAAATAGAATGAAATAGAAAGACATATACAAATAATGGAGGACAATAGATTCTCCAAATAGGCAACAAAGAATGCACATAGTTAAACCGCTGAACCGCTCGCCTCCCAAGCGCCCTCATCTACAATGCGCTACATTTATTATTATCATACAAACCATTCTTACGAAAGTTTTTTTTTCTCTTATCTACTTCATTTTAATCGAGAAAACGTTTGCAGAAATTGCTCCATTACACATTTCATTATAGTTCTACGGGAATGGCGAAGGTCACTATTTAAGAACTGGATGCTATATGCTAGGCTTAAGATTCCATACTCAACCCCTATAATCGTGATAAACAGCTGATTATAGACAATATTTAATAGAGTGACAAAGTATTGAAAATTCCAACAATTAATAACGGCATTTGTATAATATCCTATCCAAATAAAGAGGACTTTACAGGTTATTTACAAAATGTTATAGACATACATTTTATTCGCCATGTAAGTATCTTTAATATATGCTATTTTAGTCAGCATATGGTGGACGAAGCGGCGTATGGGCGGGTTTTCTCCGGATCTTCCGGTTTCCGCCGCCGCTCATTCAACCAATTAATTGCTCCATTAACACCTTTCCAATTATAATTTTTTCGCTTACATTTCATAACATCCACTTCCTCATGTCCATGCCTGCCTACGGGCTGATTCCTCTATTCCTTGGTTTCGTGCCGTAGGCTCCCCAACAGACTTCTGAACGCTAGGCATTGACTCCTAGGTGGATATCAGTCCTACAAATACGGGGAGGGTAAGCCGATTACAAAATGAAACGAAGTATGCACTTAGAGGACATGAAGTCTGGATCATCTAAGGAATAGATAACAAAACTTTTGAAGCCGGAAGAGGTAGTAGTAGCAGCAGCAGCCTATTTCATGGTTTTGAACCAATGCAATTTTTACAATCCATAAGGAACTTTATTTGTTTCCAATACGAAAAAGGAAGATGTAAGCGGATCTGAAAATATCTGAAGTTTTTGAAAGGAAATAAAATTGAACTAAAAAGGTCGAGAGATACGTTTTATTGCAAAAATGCAATATATAGCGTGAACATCACACCTTGCAAGTAACTTTACGTTCTATACATATTTTGCACCCGAGTGTGAACGTTGAAGCTACACAGATCCTACACAGATCTATTGTAGCTAACAACCCCAGAAGAGAGGGGTGAAGTGAGGTCTTAGGCCGCAGGCAGTTCACTGAGACGCGCGGATGTCTCTAACATTGCCAAACCCGATGACTCGTTCAACTGCTCGAGCCGCCAGAGAGAACGATCAAGATATCCGTTAACCTGACAGCCCTTTGTGTGCTTTTTATTATATTAATGCGCATGTAAACACCTAAATGTATCCATCCGCGTTCCCTTCTTGCTGATTGAGGTTATTCCGGCTGTAATTTTGGTTCATAAATATTACTCATGAAGTGAACCAAACGTTATATTTAAATTCAGCAGCTTCCAACGATGCGACACGAAGATTTTGAGGAAATTCCCCCACCCCGAACTAGCTTTTACATGGAAAAAATTTCGAAAAGTTTGGTTTGTTCAAAAATGGCTCTTACGATTTCTATTAAAATACCGAGTAGTAGGATATTTACAAGAGAGATAAAGTGTGTATCATGAATTTTCTTGGAATATTTACAAGAGACCTAAAATGTGTATCTTTAATTTTCTTGGATTAGCTTGTAGCACCTCTTCATTCTGCATGACTTTTGCTTAGCTGGTAAACCATAAGAGATATACAAAAATTAACAACTCAAAAAATACAGTTCGCGTTAAATTACATAATTTATGTCACATACATTTTTTCTTAGAATTGACTATTTCCGAGATATTTCTTGTTATTAGTTTCATGTTTAAAATACTTTTCTCGTATGGGAATTTGTCTACTCCTGGCCATGCAAAGAAACGAATTTTAATCAAAGCAACCAGCTTTTAAAAGATTTGACTATCGTTTTAGCCTAGTGTGCTCCGTTATTTCCCTTCTGCTTTAAGGAAGCATGCAATAAGATCATTTCTTCTAATGTTTAGCATGAAGCAAATAGAAGAATATCCTGTTTAACAATAATTAATTTGGGACAGAGATGCAGAGAAAGTCACGTGAATAGAATACATCAGATTTTAACCTAGATACCAGCAGCTGTGCTTTGTGCTCGAGTGGTTAGGGCACCACGATTCTAGAAAAGAGGTTCCGAATTTTAATCCCGCTCCCTCCTCATCTGCAGCTTTTTAAGTTTGTTTACTGCACTAATCATGTCAGCATTTCTATGCGTTTTGAGAAATATTGTGTTATTAATCTAGAATTCTAGCGAATACGTTTCCAGGGTATTGCTTTTGGGTATGAAAGCGTTATTTCTCTCGTATCAGGGCATCAGTAGAAGAGACTACGGTGACGAAGAATTCGTAGCGATGGTACAAATAGTTGGTAAAGGAAACCTTTCTGCTGCACGAAGCCTGTGTCAATGATTTCATGAAGTTACCATGTCGTATCTTCCGGCGCGGTGGTGTGAGATTGCAGACCCACGGAACTCGAGGATCAGTCCGAACACAAACGGTCCTAGCTTCACTTTGCAAAAAAAACTGTACATGAGCAAGAGACAAATCGTTTCAGACGAATTAGAACTCTGCAAACACTTTCATTAATCGAATACTCTGAGGACCGAAGTGCCACTCATACAAACATCAGTTGGTTCAAGTGTTAATAGATAATTATTTTCAAATCTATCTACAGTGACTTTCAAATGGGATGAGGTTTGCCCTTGCGCGCCACCAGGCCGGCAGCCAATCGGAGTGCTGCTGTGTTGACATGTTGCATTCGCGCTTAACTGGGGAGTATCGCGCTGATTCCGTCTCTCATAAATACAACTTGTACTAAGACAAAATTTTCAAATTTTGCAAAAATAATTGACTAAGATGATAGGCAGTAAAGTAGTTCGTAGTAGAACTGTAAAAAACACAGATTTTTAGCTCAAATAGTTTTCATAATTCACGTGAATAAACATTATGTCGCAGGCAGATGTGCATGCTCAGTGTGCGAGGGAGAGGGAAATATGAAAGGCGACCTGTCAACGCAGAACACAATTACGCATTTCATTCGCTGCAGCGTAGAACTCTTTCCATTTGAAAAATTTTATATACAAAGATATGCTGTCTCCAACAACAGCAAAACCATAACTCGTACTTGTATACTCCTTAACCCTTATCGGCGCACCATGATCGTTTATGATGCATAATTCCATAAAGTGGACGTCAATTCGGGAACACCTTATATAAAATGTATATGTAAATGTGAAGAAAGTAGTGTGCATGTATCACATTAGATCTTACTGAGTTAAACTAATTTTTAATTAATTTAAGACCAAATTAGGAGAGAAAGGATGTCGATAAAACAGATCATTGGCGTGGCGTGGTCACTGCCTAATTTACATAGCAGGTACGTATATGCTGGAGCTATCTCAGATAGGATGATTGCTACAATTCGTGAGCGTTCACGGTTGACGGCGCGACAGCGTCTGTCTGCGGCGAGGCGTTGAATCGAGTAGGCATTGGAGACACCATGTGCATTAATGATATTCATGTATTCTGCACGCAGGCGTAGTAGCATTGCTTTTAAAAGTGATCTCACACAGGTACACAACTTACGTAAAAGAAGCTTGCGTAAATGCTTACATCTTGTCGTCCTCAAAGCTTTTAATTGGCAATGTCGGCAGGTCGGATCTCATCAAAGGATGTCTTTATCGTGTAGGTAGTTAAATATACGGAGAGAGGTTTTGCGAAAATTACTGTTGATTTTATAATGTCCAGTACAATTAAGTGTACTTAAAGATTAGGCGTTTTCTTTCTGCAATCCGCGTGTCTTAGTGGGTCAATTAGTCTGATTTTTACTGTTTGCCGTTTAGGTATCTAAGGGAAAGGAACTAAAATGAAGGTAAGTGAAAGAAAGCACACAAAAGAGTTTCCAAGAAAAACAGATGAGTATACGAAACTTTATTCTATATCTGTGAATAGCATAAGGCAATAATAATAATAATAATAATAATAATAAACAATAATAAAACAAAAGATATACTATGTTCTATTCACATGACTTTGTCTATATCTCTGTAATAAATTATTGTTAATAAGCTTATTCTCCTATTTACTTCATGCTAATCGACGTAAACAATAGCAGAAACGGTCTTATTACTTAGTCCTTGTCTAAGTAAAGGGAAATAAGGGAAACAGTAGGCTAAACCGACAGGCTCGTGTTTTAAAATGTGGTTGCCATGTGATTGAAATCCGTTTTGTGTGTGTATGTGTGTGTGTGTCTGTGTGTGTCCAGGAGTTCTTTTTTTTTAATTGTTTCATTTGTATAGCCTCCTTTAACTTCAATGCCCATGTCGGGGGCTTTGACTTGTGAAACAGCTCGTATTAGTCTAGGTTTAGAACATTAGGTTAATAAATTTTTTATTAGACGCATATTAACTCTCACATTAATACTGCCAGACTCTGTGGGGAATAGGGAATAATTCTGGCTAAAGAATAATTCCCCGCCAAGGCCGGTAATCAAACCCGGGACCTCCGGGTGAGAAGTCAGCTCGCTGACCACTCGACCACGGAGACAGTCAGTCCAGGAGTTGACGGGTTCCTGGATGAGAAAGGTATAATCGTTTTAAAACTGAAACCAATGACAAGGAATATCTCAAAAACGGTCAACTTCAGGAAAAAAATGTACATGACATAAATTATGTGTTTTAAGGAGCTCTACAATCTCTCAACTAGACGGTTTACTGGTTATCCAAAGTTAAAAAAAAAAAAAATTATCATGATTAAAGAGGTGTTTAAAAACTATTCCCAGAAAATTTCAAGATTTTATTTTTCATGTAAATATATTAAATATGCGAGATTTTAATCAAAACTGAGAGCCATTTTTGAGAAAATCAAAATTTTCGCACTTTCTTTCATGCAAAGGGTAGTTGGGGGTGGGGGGATTTTCCTGAAAATCTTTACATCTCATCCTTGGGAGATACTGAACTTAAATATCAAGTTTGGTATTTAAGGTGCTTTTCGTTTTTGAAGTGTGCTGGACACAGACACGGACATTTTTTTAAAAATGCTTTTGTTTTTGTTCAGGAGGTGCCAAAACATGTATTTTCGGTGAAAACTCAGTATCAATTTTTTGGCTGGAATACAATAGCTTCCCCATGCACTATGTGCATAGTACGTGCAGAGAAAGTAAAAGTAAGCACTAAGTTCCGTACGTAGGCAAACTTGTAATAAAGACGATGTCTTAGGAATTCACCAACACCAAAACAAAGGAATGTTATATTGAAAAATCTGATGTGCTCCATTGACATGACTTTCTCTAGCTGTTCCCCAAACAAACTTTTCTACTTTTCTAAGATTATTCTTATGTCATTCTAAACGAGATAAACATCACTAGAAATGGTCTTACTTGATTAATGGTGTATACTAGGCTAAAGCGATAGACAAATCTTTTAAAAGCCTGTCGATATGTGAAACAATTGAAATTCGGCTCCATTTGCTTGCTAGGAATAAACAAAACAGGGACTAAAAGAAATATTCCTCCCGATTGAGAAAAGTTTAAGTAGCCTTAAACGAAAACGAATAATTCGGAACATCTCAAAGACGGCTAACTCTACAAAAAAGATTTGTATGACATAAATTGGGTATTTTAATGAGGTAAGTTATTGTCTATCTCTTACGGTTACCAGTTGTGCAAAAGTTGTACAAAAGTTTTCCAGAATGAAAAAGTCTTCAGGGGCTATTCAAGATATACATTTCGTTTTAACATGAAAATGTCTTGAATATAAGGTTATTTAATACAAATCGTTAGAGCCATTTCTAGAAAATAAAAATTTTCGAAAAATGTTCCATGTAAAGGATAGTTGGAGGTGGGGGGATTTTCTAGAAAATCTTCGTGTCGCATCCTTGTAAGATACCAAATTTTAATACCAAGCTTGGTATTTTAACTGACTTTCCGTTTTTGAGCTATGCTGCCCGCAGACACGCACACACACACATACACGCGCGCGCGCGGATATGTTTCTAAAAATGCTTTTGTGGATTCAAGAGATGTCAAAAATATAGTTTCGGTGAAATCTCGGTATCGATTTTTTGTGTGGAATACATTATCTTCTCTATCCACTATGTACATTGTGCATACGTGATAGAGGAAATAAAATGTACTAATATTATTTAATTTCTTAAAATATAAGTGTAAACTTTAAACTAAAACAGTGTATATCAAAACAATGAAATGATTAATAAAATGCATTAATTGAATTTTGTGTAAGCGCCCTTAGTACCACCATTCTTATACCAGAGGAAAAGCATAAACGAGAGAGGTACACATACATGACTTCCTCTACACTATACTTTTTAGTCAGAATGTCAACTATTCTTTATTTTGCCAACTACTTCATTAACGGAGATAAAACTTTCCGTAAATAGCTGTACTGCACATTTCGTTATAGGTACCAAAGTTATAGCGAGAGTCAAATGTTTAAGAACTGGTTGCCTTAACATTTCACACTGTTCAATGCAATCGCGAGAAACGTGTAATGAATATCGAAATTACTTTAAAAATGACAAAGTATTAAGCAATTCGAATTACTAAACATTGATATCCGGAAATGGCTTATATCACAAAAAACTTATTTGAAATAAATAGGTGTTTTCAAATTATCTGTATTCTTTACATGATTTTATGTAATACTTAACACGCACAGTTACACAAGATGTGCCAAACTGTACCAGCCGATAGTATTTTTTGGGAACATCGAAAAATTGAAACATCTTATATGGAAATTGTAGTTTGGGATGGCGGTATTTTTTTTAAAAAAAATCTTCATGTTGCGTCTTAGAATGTATTGAACTTAAATACCAGGTTTGGTATTTAATGGGATTTTCGCTTTTGAGTTATGTTAAACCTCTCTCCCACACACGCATTTTGCAAATTATTTTGGTGAAATCTCGATATAGAGTTTTTGGATGGAATACAATACGTTCCCCATTTAATACAGTAACAGTGAAACCTTGACAATAATCTTGGCCTCTCATCATTAAAAGAATCGCGTGCTTTTTTCTCTATCTCTTTCTCTCTTTCTCTCGGAGTTATTTTCTAAAAAGTATTCTTTTAATTCCTTTTTTAATTGTGGTTTTGAAGTTTTGGTCCAATACTAAATATCTATAAGAACCAAATAATAAATAAAAAAGCAATTTAGGAAAATAAATATGACTGTATATATATGAAAAACAACATCTTTAAAGTGCATTAAAGGAAATAACCGCTTCAAACTCTAATTATAAATGATAATGTTACTAAAGCTGTAAATTGTTTTAAGAACTAGGGTACATAGCAAATAATAATAATAATAATAATAATAATAATAATAATAATAATACTCAAAGAAGATATAGAAATAGAAGAGAAAAGTAAAGCATATTTCGTATAAAGTGATATATTTAAGAGCACATTAATATCACAAATGCAAAATTAAAAATCTATAACACAATTACAAAGCCAATAGTAATATATATGCAATATATTGCTTGAGTGCAACATGAATTCCAAACACACAACCTTTCAATATTTCAAAAGAAAGATTCAGAGACGATTTAATAGGCCAATCAAAAATAGAAAAGAAATATGGAGAATCCAGAGAAATTAACTGTATAACAAAGTAAAACACACAAGTTTTATAAAAGCACAGAAACTAAAATGGATCGGCCGGAAACATAGAATGTCAGATGAGAGAAAATCTAATACAATATAAATGGAAAATTATGGAACAAGAAGTGGGCCAAAAAAGATGGAAAGATAATGAGGGATATCAAAAATATGCAAATACATAGTTGGAGTGAATCGATCAGAGAAAGCACCGAGTGAAGGAATGTTGTAGAGAAGACTCAGTTTCAGACAATGATGCTGCAGAACCTACTTAGCTATGAATGGCAATAGGTACCTTATTAAATCGTATTTTGTGTCTGCTAGGTTAAAATCTGGTAAGTATATTTTTACCTTATCAACCACGTGCACTCGCGTGCAAAAAGAGTGTCATTCCCCTAGATTGTAATAGTTTGTTTTTCTATCCCTTTAGGTCCCTATCCTCTTTGACTCTTCCCAGCTATTTTTAGTTCTCTTTATTTCTGGCCTGAAAAGCAAACAGGGACTTAAGAACTAAGCAATGAACGATGTTATCGTGAAAAGTAAGGGTGGGTTGCACACCATCTCTATAAAAGACTTTAGCTACATCGGTACACAAGGAATACCCTATAATTGCAATTTTTCGGTATTCTAGAGGAAGGGGTGAAGAATTATTTGCATGCACCTTAAACTGGACAACAGCTGCAACACTTGCATACATGAGAGCCTTCATCAGCGACATGGAGTTAAAGATTAAAGTTATATTGCCGTTACCCAACAGAAATAATCCAATATTAAGAACTCGGTGGTGTATATAAAAATCAAGGCTAATTGTAATATTACCCTTTGGAAGTTTGGGCAATTTTAGGGGAGGTAAAGTGCCAATTCAGTGGCAAGAATTGTACTTGGCAAAAAGATATAGACACATTTGTAGAGGGTGGGGCGAGGCTTTGGTAGTATGTAATACCAACATAAACAGCTCCATTCCATTATGGAGCACATCTAATGCGCGTGAGTATGCACAGTAGATAGAAAATACTCAGAAATTAGATTTTTTTGGTAGTGTTTAACGCCCGCTTTTACTACTTGTGGCACCGTAGGCGATGACATTGGTGATACATGGAATGAAGATGGAGCACCGATGGAATGCGATAGCGGGGGAAACCGGATAACCCAGAGAAAACCCACCCTTTGCGCCGCTTTGTCCACTACAAATCTCACATGTGGTCGCTTGGGATCGAACCCGGGCCGTCTAGGTCAGAGGCGAGGCCCCAATTAGATATCGAGAGTTCACCAGAAATATATGTTTTGAAGAATTCAACAACTTTTAAAAAAAAAGGTCTGCACACGCGTGTGTTACTCTTCTCAAAAATGGCTGCAACAATGCTGACTAAAATAGCATATATTAAAGATAGTTACATGGCGAATAAAATGTATGTCTATAACATTTTGTAAATAACCTGTAAAGTCCTCTTTATTTGGATAGAATATTATACAAATGCCGTTATTAATTGTTGGAATTTTCAATACTTTGTCACTCTATTAAATATTGTCTATAATCAGCTGTTTATCACGATTATAGGGGTTGAGTATGGAATCTTAAGCCTAGCATATAGCATCCAGTTCTTAAATAGTGACCTTCGCCATTTCCGTAGAACTATAATGAAATGTGTAATGGAGCAATTTCTGCAAACGTTTTCTCGATTAAAATGAAGTAGATAAGAGAAAAAAAAAACTTTCGTAAGAATGGTTTGTATGATGATAATAAATGTAGCGCATTGTAGATTTTCTAATCATTTTGCTGGAATCTCAGCTGTAGCAATTTTATTCAATGCCGCATATGACCTCTTGGTCTTGTGCAGGTGAACGATCTGCAAATTAATGCTCGGGAGGGGAGGAGTTACTTTTGAATTCATATGGAAAAATTCTGAAGTTGTGTGTGGGTAGCAGTTGAAATGACCTTGAAATCTCGAGCCCGTGCTGCAATATCTTCTGGTGGTACGGATAATTCTTGTGTGAAACAGGGGATGTCCATTTGTAGACGTCCATTTAGGTCCTTGTTCTCCTAATTTATTACCTTAAGTGTCACAGAAGAAGAGAGGTGGCAACAGTGGTGAGCCCCCAGAATGTATGGACCCCTGGCGCCTACGGCCTCTGCGTGGGACTCACAACGTTGTCCAAGGAGTACACCTTTCCTTGGCGTGGTGCGCGGTATTTGCATACAAAGTACGGCAAGGCCCGGCCTTGTGTAGGCTTGCTTCTTTCATCACCTTCTCATTGGCCATCCAGTGTCGCCTCTTCCGATGCACTGCCTCATTGCGCATTACAATACGTCCTTGTCAAGCTTCGTGGAAATCCGTTCACGTTGAAACGTTGTCTTTCGTCCCTAGTCGTTTCAGCCATGGGAGGCGATCTTTTGCATCAATAATATGCATCTTTTGACGTTGACAATAACTCAGATTCAAAAACTAGGAACTTAATTTTCTAGATAATGAATCGATTATACCAAAACAATTGTCTCGCTAGAAATGTGTTTCAAGTGAAAGCGCATATAACTTTCAAAAAAATTCCACTGCAGCATAACAGATGCTTATGTTGGTTCAGGGGTGTACCACTGATGTTAAATCTGCTACATTCATAACCCATTTTCTCCGAAAATAAGTTACAGTCAGACATTTTTACACATTGTAGATCTTTGACCTTTTAAGTTCACCAGTCAGGCTGCGCCGTGGCAGTGTGGTTGAACCGTTCGCAACTGATCCATGCGGAGAGGCTTCAATCCAAGTGACAGCATGTGGTACGAAGTGGCATCCGGGCGGGTTTTCTCCAGGTCATTCGCTTCCCCCAGCCATTCATTCTACAAATTAAACCAACAGTATCCTTCCTATTCATTTCGTGTTCATTTCATATCATACTGGACTGGTCCTCCATTCCTGGATACTCTTATCACATCCATGGTTGGCTTCTCTTCAACTGGCAATCCCCCATAGACAGCGAAGGAGAAAAAGAACAAAAAATAAGCTGATTAGTCTACTGTTATCCAATAAGTTTGTTTAATAAGTAAGATAGAACTAGTTTGATTAAAATTGGTTAGCAATTTGATGTAGGATTTAATGCTAAGTAAATCAAGTCAAAAGAAAATGGGACTGCCTCCGTGGTCGAGTGGTCAGCGAGTTGACTTCTCACCCGGAGGTCCCGGGTTCGATTCCCGGATGGGGCGGGGAATTTTTCTTTAACCGGAATTATTCCCTATCCCCCATAGAGTCTGGAAGTATGAATGTGAGAGTGAATGTGTGTGTGTGTGGTAATATAAAGTTTAACCTAATGTTCTGAACCTACAGTTTCACAAGTGAAAGCCCCCGATATGACCATTGATGCTAAAAATATAAATATAATATACAAATGAAGCAAAAAAAAAAAGGGAACAATACTGCTCTAAAATAATAAAACATATTGTTTCGCAATGTAAGCCAAAGAATTGTATGTATAAAAATGGCAGCGTGACGTCATCGCCTCACGATATTTTTTTTTTTTTTTGGTAGTGTTTAACGCCCGCTTTAACTACTAATGGCAACGCAGCCGATGACACTGATGCTACATGAATGATGTTGGAGCACAGGTGGAATGCGATGGCGGGAGAAACCGGAGTACGTGGAGAAAACCCACCCCAGCGCCGCTTTGTCCACCACAAATCTCACATGCGATCTCTTGAGATCGAACCCCCAGCCGTCTAGGTGAGAGGCTAGTGATCTAACCACTCGGCCACGGCGCGGCCGCCTCACGATTTGCACAAACTTAGCCTAAAATGGCATGTGCTTTTACGAAAATAACATAGCAAAGGCTATGTAACGAATACAACACATTATAATGCATAATGTATAGATAAGAAATGGTGTTTAGAAAAGCATATTTATAAGAAAACATAGTTAAAAGTGTAATATGAGAGAATAATAATAAAGGTGAACGAGATACCGGATGCTATAAATTGTTTATACCGGTAACAAAGCATAAGAATAGAGTTAAATAAATATTTGTTTAAGAAATGTCAGCTATTTATAAGAACATTTTCATGTAAATTATACAAATGCATTACCTAATTTAATTATTATGAAAGTATAAAAATATATTGTACATTTGTATTTCACGAAATGTAAATAAGGAAATCTGTCGTTCCCATAGTGACGGACAGATTACAATGGTAAAAAACATTGATCTTCAACTTTTGTATATATGTGAACATTTTAACAAGTTTCTGGGACACAGTCAATAAGAGAGAAGCCAGGGATACGGACGCAAAGAGATAATCTCGCAAATCGAGACCTCTTATACGGATATTCAGTGTGAAGTATAGTATTTTTTTTAGCTTAACGTCCTTTAACCTGGTTGGTCATATCGGACGATGAATGCAACTGGTGAAATGATGCTCAAATGATCTCGGGTTCCATGGAGCTTAAAGTTACTCGACATTCGTCTTCTCAGGATAAGAGAAAACCCCAAAAAGAACCTTATCCGAGTAACTCGCCCTAAGCGAGATTCGAACTGACGACCTGTTGAATATGAGGCAGACACGATACCACCACACTACCCAGGTGGGCGAAATATAGTATTGTATTAATTATCAAGAGATTTATTGAGTACACATAATGTATTTATGTGGCACAGTTTTCTAAAAAAAAAAAAAAAGGGATTCTGTTCAAATAGCATGCCTTAACTCAGCACATTGTTTCGACAAGTTAAGAAATAAAAGTTCGTAAATAACAGGAACTTTTCTAAATTAATTTTATCTATTATTACATCCTACCATCCAAGCATGGAGGTTAAGATTCTCGAGCACACACACACACACACACACAGATACTATATCGAATTTGTAACACCTCGTCTACCTAGTATATAAGTGGTAGAGAAAGTAAAAAATCTTAGTTTTAATTATGTGATTTTCTCTTATACGTCAGTACTGACATGGCTAACAACGTCCGCAGGAACAAAACGAGATAGCTTCGAAGAAAGTGAAGTGATAACTGGTGAGTTGATTGACTGCACAGAGTTTATGGGGGAAACACAGTGCAAACGCAATGTAAACATGCATTTCAAGCACGAAGCTGACCAGACCCCATCAGAGAAGTCCCGAACCCAGGGTTTCCCTCCTTTCGTAGATAAATTTGAATTTTGATTGCGCCAGATCTACAGCTTTGAAAATTATGTTGAGAGGGAAAGTTACTGTTGTTGCTTGAGGGATTGCTTTCGCCAATCTAGCCTCTCCCAGCTTTCCTTCCTCCTCCCTCCTTATCCCTTCTTCCTGCTGCTTCAATCATCGTCAGTCACCATCAATGTAGGGGAAACGTGCTCACCGTATATACCCGCGCCTAGTGATGGAAAAATTCTAGTGGGGAAAAATTCAGCCTGCGCTGAACAACATTCTTTCCCCCGTTGTTCATCTAACCCGTTGTTGGGTTTCTCAAGTTATACCTATACAGTATTTTTCAGAATTTTATGACCCTGCCCCACTCTTCTCCCTAAGGCGGCCTAACTTTAAATCGGCCTGACTTTAAAGGTTTGGAATTCAGGGTATGTGCGGCTGGAAACCAACTCTCGGTATTACCAAGTCTTCCACTTATTGGTTCCTTAACTGAGGCGCGATTTTCTACTTGCAATGCAGTGTCTCCAGGAAAAGATTTTACTACATTGCCTCTCGCCCCTAGTACAAGATCATCTTTTTTTTTGCAAATGGCTATTGCCCAGTGTTAAGAGGGAGTAATCCCGTTTGAGGATCATCATGTTTTGGAGAAAACTATACTTAAGTTTACTGCTGAAGAGATTATTGCATACAACATTGATCATTAGATGATCAATTGAGAACAGTTTAAAACTTTCTACTACGAGTTTCAAAAAATGAACGAGAAAAACGAAAATGTAATTATTAGTAGAGACGTGGTTGAAGAGCCCTGGGAGCAAAAGTCAGGGTATGTATTTCAATTACATCCCGATATTTTAATTTGTTGTAAAATTTCTAAGAATTCGGCTGCCTTTAAAACATTTAGCTACCAGTAAGGTCTACTGTAATGTCCAATTCCGATTGCATCTACAAGGAAATGTAATGAATCATTTGTACAAACGTTATTTCGCGATTTAATATAAAGTAGATACAAAATTGAATAGTTAGATAATGCGTGAAATGTAACATATGATTTTTATTTCATCAGCATTCTCTTCTTCTTCTTCTTCTTCTTTCCATCATAGATATATTTATTCCTGTCCCTTTCCGAGGCTCACATTGTCTCTCCACGTGGACCCAGATCACGCTTTCTAACAGTTTAAAATATAAAACTTGGCTGAGCAACCTGTCAAAAGGCATTTTTTCCATATGGTGGTGTTATATTCTTTGTTAATAATTATCAATTTCCTCCATTATACTTTCAGCTTTTTAATTAATATCGTATTTCCTTGCTTTTGATTTTGTCAAGCAATGTAACATTTTTAACAGATCTGAGAAACGTTTATTTCAAGAGTGCGTTAACTTTTAAATGCAGTACAGTAATATTTTGTACAATTATAAATACACTTTAATATTTCATTTGTGTTTAGTTAGAAAATTGGGTTTCACTCCCGATCATGGGTGTCCATATTTTACTTGCTAATTACTAAAGTTTATCTCACGCAATCCTGAACGAATAATGAAGGCATTAAGCACAATATGCTACTCGAACGAAGTCGTATTATTTTTGATTACCTCACCAAAATTGCCATTTTGAAGCACAGCGCAGCCAAAGTAGTCAACAAATTCCCTAATGAAAATGTTGCTAATTGCCGTTGTTCATCGGAGTTTGCTCTTCACAGATCCCTCGGCTATGCTTAGAGCTCTCAACCCTTCGGTTGCGCTTGGCGTCTTAGAGCCCGCCAACTTTGGTAATACAAGAACGGCAGAAGCAATCTTCCCATGATGCCTCGGGTGTGGTATACATTTAAGTGAATTGTGAATGAGGAACAGAAGTGGTAAACATGTAAAGGGTATGTTATAAATGCATTAAAACATGCAAACTATATGTTTTATTACAGTGTATTTATTTTGAGAGTAAAATACTACTACAGAGCATATGTGTTATGCATATAGTGATTCTGAATGTTACCTTATATTGGAAGTTTCCTAAAATTTTAATTTGTTTTTTTTACACAAGCCGTCTGTAGGACAGGCGTTGGATAGGTAGAGGCAGACTGAATAATCCAATGCCATAGCCAGGATTTAGATTGCCGATCTCCTGGTCTCTAGCCGGTTGCTCTGCCACTGAGCTACCATGCCAACATGGCATTATATTTCTCAACTGACTCGTATATTTCCCGGTAAACCACAAGAAGACATACCACAATGGCGACTTACAATGTCGTAAGTACTTTAAGTCCCGAGTTTCATAGTAGGTATAGCCAACTACTGGTCAATTAGTTTTAATTTAATTGTTTTTTCACACAAGCCGAGTGTAGGACAGGAGGTGGATAGGTAGAGTCAGACTGAAAAATTCAATGGCATAGCCGGAATTTGAACCACGGACATCCCGGTCTCTAGCCGGTTAATCTACCACTGAGGTACCATAGCAACATGCCAGCATGGCATTAAATTTCTCAACCGACTCGTAAGTTTCCCAGTAAACCACAAGCTAATCTCAAATTATTTTGAGATACATACCACAATGGTGACTTACAAGGTCCCATGCTTCATAGTATAGCCAACTGTTATGGTCAATTAGTTTTAATTGAATTGTGTTTTCACATAAGCCGTGTGTAAGACAGGAGTTCGATAGGTAGAGCCAGACTGAAAAAATCAATACCATAGCTGGGATTTGAGCCACGAATCTCCCGGTCTCTAGCCGGTTGCTGTACCAATGAGCTACCATGGCGAGTTATTTGCATGGCATGCGAGTCAGCTGAAATATTTAATGCCATGCCGGTATATTGCCATGGTAGCTGAAGGGTAAAGCAACTGGCTGGAGACCAGGACCTCTGTGGTTCAAATCCCGGCTGTGACATTGAAGTTTTTAGCATTTCCTAAAGTTGCTCTAAATACGATCATTACATATTAATTTTTAAAAAATTTCCCCCCTGCAGCATTCCATATCGACCCTTTGTTAAGGTTCGTCCTCTTGATGTAGTGGTTATCACACAGCATCTAAAACCCAAGATTGCAAGTTCAAACCAGAAGGAGGTTGATGGGTTTTTTGGACTTAAAATCCTTAGCATGGCTTCCTTCGGAAGGGAAGTAAAGCTGATGGTCTCTTGTAATATTTATTTGTACGTAAAATAATCCCATATCCTGAAAGAGGGCTGCTGGGCAAAAGTCCACCATTTTGTGTACGCAGGTCATGATTTACAGTGCCGTCTGTGGGCGGCGAGCCTATCCTTCGTCACCATGGCATATAGCGGTGAACTCACGAACTAGAAATTCAAATCCAATCAAGGAAACATCGTAATAATGCCCTATGCTCCACTTAGGAGCTACAGCAAATTAACTAACACAAACCACAAGTTCAGCTTGAGGTCTGCAGTTTCTAAATACCATAATTAACATGACATGATTTTATGTTTTCTTTCATAGTTAAAAAGAATGTTTTAACTCAAGTTCCAGGGATTGCCAATTTATGATTATCTTTGTATCCTTATTAACAGAATATGACTCATATCTCCCGGATCAGTAATATGGCAACACAAAAAGTGACATCACCCAATAAGACCTGCCAACTCTCCCACATTGACTTACGACTCTTGTTCTCCCACCTTTGTACACGATGGGAAGCAGTATCAATCTTTCTGCAAAATGAAATCAGTTGCCGTATAGGAGTAATACGACCTGCTTTATTCACTTAAGTGGTCTTATGGGAAGACGTTTCTTTTTTTCATTTTTTCCCCTTTCTCTACACGTACTATGAACATTGTGTATAGAGAAGTTATTTCATTGTACCCAAAATTTTGATACCGAGATTTCGTCGGAAATATCTGTTTTGGTTCCCCCTGAATCCAAAAAAAGTATTTTTACAAAAAGATCTATGTGTATGTGTGTCTGTGTTGTGTTGTGTGTGTGTGTCTGGACAGCATAGCTCAAAAACGAAAAGACCGTTATATACCAAACTTGGTATTTAAGTTTGATATCGTCCAAGGATGCGAAACGGAAATTTTCAAGAAAATCTCCCCACCCCATACTACCCTTTACATGGAAAAATATTCCGATTTTTTTTTTTATTTTCTCTCTCTAACAGACATATAAAATGTAAATCTTGAATTTTCTGGAAATAGCCTCTTAAGACCAGTTTATTCTGGATGTTTTTATTGAATTTTGCTTAACTGGCAAACCGTAGATCACGATAAAACACACATGTTATATAATTTGTTTTCGTGGAGTTGGCCGTTTTCGAGATATTCCTTGTTATTGATTTTAATTTTAAAATACTTAAAATTTTCTCATATGGAAACTTGTCAATGCTTGGCCACGCAAAGAAACGGATTTCCATCACCTAGGGTTCGATCCCAAGCGACCGCATGTGAGATTTGTGGTGGACAAAGCGGCGCAGGGGCAGGTTTCCTCCGGGTTCTCCTGTTTCCCCCGCCATCACATTTCACCGGGGATCCATCTTCTTCATCTATCATCAGTGTCAACGCCTGCGGTGCCAGAGCAGTAAAAGTGGGTGTTAAACACTACAAAAAAAAAAAAAAAAAAGAGGAGGATTTCCATCCCATAGCAATCACATTTTAAAACATTTGACTGTCGGTTTTGCCTAGTGTAGTCCCCTTCTACTTATAAAGGAATTGAATAATAAGATTAATGTTTTAGTATTAAATAGAAGAATAAGCATATTAACAATAATTTGTTAGAGAGCTGTAGAAAAACACATGGATCACATCACATTTTTTTTAAAATTCCATAGTTTCAATTAATGATTCTGAAATACAGACACAATGACAGAATGTGCAAATGGAGAAGAAACAATTTAAAATCAGGCGGATATGACTAATGCCCTTCAGAAGGTGTCACTGTACTGCCTTATAATATACAATTGCCGGACGCATTTTAAGAACATTATTAGAAAATACTGGAACAACATCAATATTTATAGTGGTTTATGTTAAGGAACTCAAATCATAACTAGACTATTTGTAGCTTCGTTAGTAAAATATTGCACTTTTACTGTGTTTTTACTTTCTCTATACTTATCTACAGTAAGTAGAGAAAGTATTGCATTCCATCCAAAAGTTTGATACCGAATAATAATATTTATTTCTCTGAATAAAAAACTCTGATGTGTTACATTCATATGACTTTCACTACATCTTTGTTACAAATTATTGTTAAAAGGATCAGCTCCAAAAAAAAAAAATGACATGTGTTTTAATCGATCTATACTATTTTCTGTGGCAAGTTTTTCTCTATCTCTTACGGTCTACCATTTATGCAAAATTCTGCAAATAGGTCAGGCAGAGGCTATTACCAGAAAATTCAAGATACACATTTTAGTTCTCATGTAAATATTTTCAATGTGCAATAGCTTAATCAAAATCGTTAGAGCTATTCGAAAATATTACCATGTAAAAGGTAGCGCGCGTGGTGAATTTTCTTGAAAATCTTCGTGTCGAATCCTTGGGAGATATTAAACTTAAATCCCAAGTTTGGTATTTAAGGTACATTTCATTTTGAGCTATTCTGTCCACACAACCGTAAGAGATAGGCAAAAACTTTACACCAAAAAAATTGCAGATCTCGTTCTAACACACAATTTATGCCATATATACTTTTTCTTGGAGTTGACCATTTTGGAGTTATTCCTTCTTATTGGTTTCAGTTCTAAAATACTTAAAGCCTTTCATATACGGGAATTTGTCAACTCTTGGCAATGCAAAGGACCGGATATCATGGCAAAAAAAAAAAAAAAAGAAAAAGAAAAAAGGACTATCGCTTTAACCTAATGTAGTCCCTTATTTCCTTTAGATTCACAAGGAAACAAATAGTCCCTTATTTCCCTTATATTCACAAAAAAAAAAAAAACAAGTAATAAGACCATTTCAACTAATGTTTATCTCTATTAGCGTGAAGTTGTGTAAAAAATTTGTTACCGAGATGTAGAAAAAGTCACCTGAATGGAACATAGGTATTTCATAAACCTAGTTTCGCCCGCCTGGGCAGTGTGATGGTCTGTCTCATATTCAACAGGTCGTATGTTCGGATCTCGCTTAGGGTGAGTTACCCGGATAAATTTTTTTTCGGGGTTTTCCCGTATCCTGTGAAGACGAATGTCGAGTAACTTTGAGCTCCATTGACCCGAGATCATTTGAGCATCCTTTCACCAATTTCAATTTATTGTCCAATATGACCAACCAGGTTAAAGGACGTTAAGCTACAAAAATAATAAATAGTTTCATTAACTTATGCAGTATTTATATAACATATCTACAGATTTGCTGAGGTCACTATTGAAATGTGCGTCTTATACGTATATGAGGACTGTTAGGTGATATTTGTATTTATTGCCGTTACATAGCAGCAATAAAATGCACTAGGCAGGTAACCCCATTTTTCAAAAGCCCTACCAAACATCTATCTGTGAGATTAGCGTGCAAAGGAGAGTAACCATCCAGTATAAAAAAAGATTATGTATTACATTCACATGATTTTCTCTAGTTGCTGTACAAACAAACTTCTTACAAAAGATTATTCTTTTTTCTACACAATGCTACTGGAGATGAACATTAGAGAATGTTCTTATTACTTAGTTCCTTATAATTAGAAGGAAAAAAAAAAAGGAATGCGCTATGCTAAAATGATAGTCAAATGATTTAAAAGTTACGTTATGCGATTGTACTTGCAATCCCTTCTTTGTTTGGCCAGGAGTAGAACAAAAGAAAAACGAGCCTTCCTTGTCTGAGAAAAGTATAGGTGCTTCTCAACTGAAACTAATAACAAGGAATATCTCGAAAACAGTAAACTCCACAAAAAAACGACTTGTGTATTTTAACGTCTCTACATGTTTTGTGTAGTAAGTTTTTGTCTATCTCTTACGGTTTACTAGTTATGCAAAATTCCGCAAAATTCAATCAGAATAAATAGGTCTTCAGAAGCTATTCCCAAAAAATTCAAGATGTACATTTTATCTGTGATGAAAATGGCTTTAATATGCCATATTTTAATCAAAATCGCTAGAGCCATTTTTAAGGAAAACAAAATTTTCGAAAATTTTTCCGTGTAAAGGGTAGTTAGGGAGTGGGGATTTGCTTGAAAATCTTCCTGTCGTGTCCTTGAAAGACACCAAACTTAAATACCAAATTTGGTATTTAACGAATTTAAGCTATGCTGTCCAGTAACAGATACGCGCACACACGCACCTTTTTCCAGAAATGTTTTTTTTTGATTCAGGGGCACCCAGGCCGCGCCGTGGCAGAGTTGTTAGACCACACGCCTCTCACCTAGTTCGATCCCAAGCGACCGCATGTGAGATTTGTGGTGGACAAAGCGGCGCTGGGGCGGATTTTCTCCGGGTTCTCCGGTTTTCCCCGCCATTGCATTCCACCGGTGCTCCATCTTCATTCATGTATCATCAGTATCACCGCCTGCGGTGCCATAAATAGTTAAAGCGGGCGTTAAATACTACCAAAGAAAAAAAGGCACCCAAACCATGTATTTCCGGTGAAATCTCAATATCGAATTTTTGGGTGGAATACAACAGCTTCTCTATACACTATGTACATAGTACGTGTAGAGAAAGTAAGAAAAGTCGAATGAACGTAGCTTTCCTCGTCTGAAGAGCTCAGTAGTAGACACACTCAACAAAGATTGTGCTTTACATAACATTAGTGACCACGTTTCGTCACAGTACTCCACAGGGCTCGCACCAGGCAAACATCTGACTTAAGTGTTGGATACAATGATGCCCCAAATATTCTAATTTATGGACCAAACTCTTGAAATGTTATTCTTGTTATAAGAAAGTAGGCTATATAGTTGAACCTCTGTCATCCATCGCCGCACATCTTAATTAATTAAAAGTTGGGAGTGGCAACTCAGGAAGATGGGCGTCTGGCAGGACTGATTCAGCTCAATGGCTTTTCTCACGACCGTCGCAAAAAAACAGCTTGTATCTGGGGCGTTGAAGTGGTAGGGAAGTTTTGAGATGGTCATGTAAATCTTTAAAAGACAAACTGCGCGTTCTTTGCGAGTAGTTGAGTTAGAACTAGGTAGCCAACGCTGCAGAAAACTAGAATGATTATTTGTAGATTACAATCAGGTGGTTTTCTTCAGCTGCCTCTTGGAATAACTAACTTCATTAATGCAACCAGGTGTACAGGTGTCCAGAAATTAAGTATCTATTTCACAGAAATAGTGATGTTACCTGCAAAGTTTACTATGGTATCGGTTTATTAGTGGTTACTTTCAACATGGTCACCATCAATATCACGACACAGTTCCCATTTTTCAGCAGTGGCACGAAACACCTTCTGAAGCATTACGGATGTTATGGCAGTAGCATCTTCTGTAATGCAGTCCCTGAGCTCCTGCAGTGTGGTAATGCGTCGAGTGAACACACGCTCTTTGATAAATCCCCACACAAAGAAGTCAATCCTTGGGAAATGTGAATTCAGGAACGTGCGTACAGCTAATAATGTCATGGTGCTCCATCTTGCTTAAAGTAAACAGTTTTCAGACGAACAGCCTGGATAAGCAGTGGCAACAGAAAATGTGTGAGCATGTCTAGGTACATTGCACCAGTAATGGTTCTTTCAGCAAAGAAAAACGGTCCGTAAACCTTGTCACACATGGTACTCATCCAAAAATTAATCTTGGGAGCGTCTCGCATGAATTAAACATGCTCCACAGGTGGTGTGTTAGCCCAGATAACGCAATTATGCCTGTTAACATGTCCACAAATGTGAAAGGTAGCTTCATGGTGAATAAAATGTGCTTCAAGATGTTGCACTCTTCATTTGCAATGAGCAAGTCTACGCACATGGCTACACGCTCTGCAAAATGTTCTTCATGCAAATGCTGGAGAACTTACAGGTGGTTCGGCTTCTTCTTTGGGATAAACCGCAACACCTTGTGCACCGTCGAACGCGGAATTCCACTGACAAATGCTGCACCAATTTTGGACTCCTTTCAATGGATGTCCTGATGGTTTCAATCCTTTCAGTGGAGGTCAACGGACGTCCTTGTCCAGCTCCGTTACCAGCGATCCATTGCGCTTGAACTTGTATACCAATGTGCGGATTGTTTTATCAGTGGGACCAGTGTGATGGAATCTGCGGTTAAATCTCATCTGAATGTCATCTTATGACGACCTCTGTATCCTCCAAGTCACAATAGCCACCTTCAACCTAAGAAACCAATGGCTGATATAGCTCAGATTATTCCATAATTTCCAAATGCTTCTGCGGTAAACATCCTGCGCATTCACTCTGTAAACAACGAAACACATGTTTAATTGGTAGCATGTGATTAATGCCAGGCAACCCATTGCACCTACAATATGTTAAATGTATCAGCAATGATCTACCATTTACAACGAGGTCATAACGTATTCATTTCTGCAAAATAGATACTTATTTTCTGGACACCTGTACATTCAGCCATATAACAAGTAATGCAACAGTATATAGGTATGCATTTTCTACTATAAATCAAAAGATTCTAAAAATATATCTATGAAAAAATATAACATGACTTTCTCTACATCTCTTTAACAAATTATTGTGAATAAACATATTGTTCTATTTACTTTATGCTAAACGAGACAAATATTAGCAGAAACGGTCTTATTTCTTAGTTTCTTATAAGCAGAAGGAAAATAGGGAATACACTAGGCTAAACCGAAAGTCAAAAGTTTTAAAATGTGGTTGCTATGTCCGTTTCTTTGTGCGGCCAGGAGTTGACATGTTCCTGAATGAGACAATTTTAAGTATTTTAAAAGTGAAGTCAATAAAAAGGAATACCTCGAAAATGGTCAACACCACGAGAAATGTATATATAACATAAATTATGTGTTTTAAGGAGATCTACATTTTTGTGTAGTAAGTTTTTGTCTATTTCATACTGTTTACCAGAAATACAGCATTCAGAAAAATGCATCCAGAATAAAGAGGTCTTCAGAGGCTATTCTCAGAAAATTCAAGATACACATTTTATTTGTCAGGTAAATATCTTAAATATAAGAGATTTTAATCAAAATCATTAGAGCAAAATTTTCGATTTTTCCATGTAAAGGGTAGTTGAGGGTGGGGTATTTTCTTGTAAATCTTCGTGTCGCATCCTTAGAAGATACTAAACTTAAATATCAAGTTTGGTATATAACGGACTTTTCGTTTTTCAGCTATACTGCCCATAAACACACACGTACACACACAGGCCTACACATACGGACATTTTCTAAACAAGCTCCTTTTTTTTTTATTCAGGAGTCCCAAAAACAGTATTTCCGGTGAAATTTCCGTATCTAATTTTGGGTACAATACAATATATTCTCTATACACTATGTATTACATAGTCGTGCAGAGCAAGTAATAGGTGTTTGTAGGAATAGTTGTAAAACCATCACATCCTACCGGTGCTCCATTTTCATTCCATAATCAGCGGTATCAACGCCTGCGATGCCACAAGCAGTAAAAGCGGGCGTTAAACACTATAAAAAAACCGGCTGGAGACCGGGAGATCCGTGGTTCAAATCCCGGTTGTGGCTTTGAATTTTTCAGTATTTCCTTAAATTGCTCTAAATGCGATTATTACACATTAATTTTTAAAACCACAGTATTCCTTATCGACCCTTTGGTAAGGCCGGAACCACAAGTACGTCGCCCTCCTGATGTAGTGTTACCATGCAGCCTCAAAAACCCAAGATTGCAGGTTTAAACCTGACGGTGGGTGATGGATTTTTTGGGCGCAAAATCCTTAGCATGGCTTCTTTCGGAAGGGAAGGAAAGACCGATGGTACCGTGTAATGCTTATTTGTACGTAAAAGAACCCAATATCTTGAAAGAAGTTTGCTGGGTAAAATTTTCTTGTAAATCTTTGTGTTTCATCCTTGGAATATACTGAACTTAAATATCAAGTTTAGTATTTAACGGAATTTTCGTTTTTGAGTTATGCTGCCCACAAAAACACACAAGCATACACAGACAAATACATATTGACATTTTTCTAAAACAATTTTTTTATTCAGAGACTCCCAAAACATGTATTTCGGTGAAATCTCGGCATCTAATTCAGGTGCAATGCAGTTTCTTCTCTGTACACTATGAACATAGCCATGTAGAGCAAGTAATAAGAGTTTGTAAGAATAGTTGCGAAACCTGGAATACAGAAGGTGTTGTGAGTGCACACATAAGGATTTTTACTGTCTCTACACGTAATATGTACATGTGTATAGAGAAGTTATTGTATGTCACCCAAGAATTCGACACCGAGATTTCGCCGGAAATAAACGTGTTTTCAGAAAAAGATCCGTGTTTTGTGTCCGTGTGTCTATGTACACGCTAACTCAAAAACGAAAAGTCTGTAGAATACCAAACTTGGTACTTGAGTTTGGTATCATCCAAGGATGCGATAGGAAGATTTTGAGAAAAATTCCCCCACCCCAACCTACACTTTACATGGAAAAAAAATTGAAAATTTTCATTTTCTCAAAAATGGCTCTAATCATTTTGATTAAAATCCCTTATATTTAAGATATTTTGTGTATGTATGTATTTATTTCTCTGCGTGTGGTTATCACCCGGTGGCAGAGTTATATATGTATACAAGATATATAAACAAATAAATCACAGCTGCCAGTTAATGGATTTGTAAGCTAGATTTTCATGCCGAGTAAAATATATATATTTAATTCTCTGGGAATAGCCTCTAAAAACCTCTTTTTTGTGTATGATTTTACTGAAATTTACATAACTGGATAACCGTAAGAGTTAGACAAAACCTTCCAACACAAAAAATGCAGATCACGATAAAATACACAATAATTGTCTTTTCCTTTTTTTTCGTAGAGTTGGCCGTTTTCGAGGTATTCCTTGTTATTGATTTCAGTTTAAAATACTTAAACTTTTGTCATACGGGAAACTGTCAATACTTGGTCACAAAGAAATGGATTTCAATCCCATAGCAATCACATTTTAAAACATTTGACTGTTAGTTTAGCCTTAGTAACATTAATTTGTTACAGGGATGTAGAGAAAGTCGGAGCATATCAGATTTTTTTTTTGCACCTGCCTATCTTTAAAGCAATTTTCCCATAAAATACTTTGTAAAATTTAGGGCTGTGATGCCAAGGTTATCGATCACAGATATTTCAGTTCGCATGGGATTCACACAGTGCCCTCGTTACTTTGTCATCATTCACCCCGACCTGAGGGTTGCTCTTTTTCATTCACTCACAACCTCACGCGTTTCACACACAGATAGAATAAACCACTTAAGAGCAAGCGAGTGTAAAAACGCTTCCGCTACTTGATGTCAGCGCCAGCTTTATTTATGTTATCAATTTATAGCCGCTGTATATTTTTCGCACGAAATGAAAAACTTTTAGCCAGGCGTGTATAATTATTCATGAACGCTACACTGGGCCGCGATAAAAGTGATACACACGAATGCAAGCATTTTGTTGAAAGCCTAGATATGCCACATTGATTATTCTACGCAAGCAATTTTGAGGCTAAAATATGGGAACACTCAGTAGCGGCTGTTGGGTAATAAATGCATTAAAACGGATGTAGCAACACGTTATTGAAAAACAGGAGAGGAAGCTGAGATTGTGTTACTAGATTATAGAGCGAAAATGTTCCTTTTACATGTATATTTTTCGATCATAAACTCTAATACCGGCTTAATTAAAATTAAAAGCAGTTAACATTGTTATTTCGTTTACGTTATTAAAAAAATAATACTAACCTGGCTCATATAAAGCTATAAACCGTTGGTCACAGGAGATAAAACATTATCGAAACAAAACTTTAAATTAACGTATGTTATGTATTTTCATACAGCTATATGAAATACTTTATTAAACATAACACTTTTCTTAAAACAAATCTGATACTTCATTCATGTGAACCTTGCACACCTTCTTCAACAAACTATTCTAACTAAAGCTTCCTCTTCTTCTATTTAATGGCCATAATAAACATTTATAGAAATATTTATTACATATTACATAAGAAAAACGAATGACGACTTCCCATTTGATAAAAGTAGAAATATTATAGAATTTAAACCTGCACAAAAGAGCTCCATTGGACATAAACTGTATATTTTAACGAAGTCTACATTTTTTGTGTTGAACATTTTATGTATCTCTTGTGGTTTACCAGTTATGCAACATCCGTCCAGAATGAAGAGGGCTACAGAGTCTATTCACAGAAAATTCAAGATATGCATTTTATTTGTGATGCAAATATCTTAAACGTATGGTATTTGAATCAAATCATTAGAACCATTTTTAGAAAATGTTTCTATATAAAGGATACTCTTAGCTGAGGGAATTTTCTTGAAAATTTTAGTTGCATTATTGAAAGATTCTGAACGTAATTAAGTTTAGTATTTAACGTACTTTTCTTTTCCGAGTTAAGCTTTTCACACACACAAACACACACACACACACACACACAGACCACTGTGTGTATATTTGACGGTATGTGTGACTCACCATACTTCCCTATCTTCATTAAAGTCGGGGGAAACATCGTTGAAATATAATTTTCTCTTTGGACATGCCTGATTTAAGGTAACGTTGGAGTTGGGTTTAAGGATAATTACGAATTCTTATGCACCTCAGAATCTTTCCCTATCTTCCCTATAGAGTTTCTTGAAAAGTATTGTTCACATCACTTGTCATTGGTTTAACTAGTCCCTAAATATTTTATTAATGACATGATTCATCCCGATAAAGGATATATGGAAGTATGTTATTAGCAGACTTAGAAATTCTGAAGCAGTGAGCCTCAAGTTATCTCTTTTAAACCATTAATTCAGACAAGAACTGTAACCACAGCGTTCAAGGATCACTGACGGGCAGGTTAGCAGCCTCTGAGGAGTGCTGTCTGTAGTTGCCAAAGCTTCTAAAACGGACGAAATATGGTTTGTTTCCTGCGTGGTCACTGCCTCAAGTCCAGTAACAGTTTTAATTAATGTCACCATAGCTTTAATGCTTAGAAATTCTCATGCCTAGTTATTATTGTTGTATTTTCATTATATTTTGCCTTTATTCTCCATTTCTCTGGGAAAGACCGCAGTAATGAAATGCTTAGCTCTTCTCTCTCCAATCGATGGTATAACCAACTTGTTGGTCTTAATTCATCCAAGAATTAAAATATTATTTAATTTATTCTGAATGGAATACAGTACCTATTTTGAGGACAGACGTGTTTGTTAACAGGCTGCAGTCTACGTTTTCTCTAGCTCAGGTTTAACCGTCTAGGCTACCCGCGACGCATCAGAGTGTAACACAGTTGCGGGCTTCGTTGCCAAGGGGTGGGAACGACAGGCCTTGTGTCCCACAAACACGGCTTCAAATTACGATATCGATTCCCCTTAAGGTGAGGCATCTATGAACTTTGACCGAAAATTGTGAAAATTAAAAAAAAGATTTTGTTAGGTAATAAAAGTATAGGTATGAATTCTAAACTTTAAGAAAACACATCGTTTTACCCACTTGGCGTACTTAAACTACCAATTAACTGAAGCTATAGATGTACCCATGCCTATTAATAGGCACTTCCAAATTTAAACCTTATTTTCTTTCAAACGTTTTCTAATATTTTTCCATACTCAAAATGTTCTAAATGAAGCATTTTTCATTAATTTGTTTCAAAATTTGTTTGACTCTTAAAACCATATTAAAGAAAATGGTTGTATTATTTTTTTTCGAAATAATGCTCCACTTTTGATAGTTTCAATATTCAATTTAACAAAATCAAGAGTTTTGGAGAGTACGAAAAGTAATAACTTTTTCTTCACTAACTAGTCCTAATATAAAATAATATGATCTATTTGTAAACTAATTTTATGTAAAATTGGAATTTTATATGTGAATACTTTTTAGAACAGTAAAATTGATTTAGCACTAAAAAGTTTTAATTTGGATACATGACTAAAATATCCTTTTCGTTGTGTATAACAACTTATATAAATTACAATCTTGTATACTGTGCATTTTCTAGATTTCACTGATACATCACCTTAAATAATATATAATATATATAACATTGTTCTCCATAGCTTTTTGTTCTAAAATTTACGGGTTGTTTAACTGTGGTTTAGAGATTAAAATAAACTCTCCTTGGTTCCCTAGCCGCCTGTATCAGTAATTACAACTTTTCCGTTGCCTCATCTGCTCAATACCTCTGTTTCGGTAACAAGAGCAATGCTCTCTTACGTCATAACGCATTCAGTTGGCTGATACTGATTTAATTGCTTAGATCCGTTATTTTCTACCTGGCTGATTTTGTTAGTGAATTCATCTTCTCTTAGATGTTTTGCTCATTAGGTGGTTTCGATTTGGGTAGCAAATCACACTGTATACTAAAATTTCATAAAAACGGCTGACAAACTGGAGTATTTGTGGTAAAACCGTCAAATGTATAAGCAATGGCCTCATATCTAAGTAGCTTTTGTCCCTAAGCCGGCGGTTTTACTTTCTCTACTATGTACTTACAATCAGTAGAGGAAGTATTGTACGAGTTCTGAACCCAGAAACATCACTGATAGGAAAAGATCCTTGTGTATCTGTGGACACCATAATCAAAAACGAAAGCGCTGTTAAATTCCAAACATAAGTATTTAAGATCAGCATTGTTGAAAGATGTGGTAGGAATATTTTCAAGAAATAACAGCCTGAACTACTCTTTACATAGACTATTTTTCTAAATGTTTGCTTATCTCACACAAAATGAACCGTTTTATTAAAATACTCTTTTTGAAATACTTTCATGAGAAATGTAATGTATATATCGAATGTTGTGGAAATAGCCTCTGAAGTCCTCTTCATGCATGAGTTTTTCATAACCGATAGACCTTAAGCGATAAGCAAAATCTTATATATAACACGTGTAAATCTGGCTAAAAAACACAATTTGGTAATTTATATATATATATATATATATATATATATATATATATATATATATCTTGTTTACCATTCCCGGCATGGAAAATATTAGTTTATCTATTTTGGTATATGTATTTATTATTGGTTTGAGCTTTCTTAGATCATCTATATTCTCGTTCGTAAAAGTTTTGACACTCATTTAGGCATGCTATAATCCCCTGATCCCCAATGTATCTACAAAGAAATATGTAATCAAACAATTTTTCCAAAAATGTATCTCTAATGCATAAAATAGAATAATAAGTCGTTCTGATAATATTTTATTGAATATTGGGTAGAGGAATTCATGTGAATTTATCACAGTAGTATTTTTTTTATAAATAAGAGAATTCCTTATATCTAAATGCATAGGTAAGTGGCCTGTAAAGCTATCGACGAAGACAGACTTAAGGAGCAACTCCATTGTTTATTGATAGAGAAAATCATGTTAATTTTCCTAAATCAGGATTTCGCAAATATTTTCCAAAAGATTATTATTTTAAGTTACAGTGGCTATTCAATTTTTAGACGAATATGATATTCTCTTTGACGTAATAGTAACAAGCATCATAAAGTATTTATCCATTACTTAGCTTTCTTCAGATATTACACCACATTATAAACTAAAATTAAAAATTGTATTCAATAAGTAAAGATTTTAATATAAAAAGAGTAAAAGTGTAATTGAAATGAAATAAAATTAACTATTCTAAATCAGAATATTACTGGTGAGCCAGCAACTTTGCTACTGGTATATATCACTAACAAACTATATACCAATTACAATAAGTTTATTCTATTATACACAATTTATGCCAGTATATATTATCAGTAATCATGATTTATTCATATTAAGCTATATTTTATACTTGGTTCCATTTATATCAATTAATATTTTACTTTATGAATAACTTTATAATATATTAAAATAAATTTCTGTACCTACTCCTGTATTTCTTTAATGACTCTTCACAAAAGAGGATTTATTTAATCTGTATCATTTAAACATATCTTTAAAATGTCTTGTCCTAAATATTTCAATATAAAATATTTAATTTTACGCATTTAATAGCAATGCTTACTTTTCAATTAAATTACTTAAAATTTCCTACTGTTTCTTTAAATTAATTTCCCACCAATACTTCTTTACTTTAAACATAACAATCTTATGTGTTCCATTCACATGACTTTCTCTACATCTCTGCAACAAATTATCATTAAATGCTTAAGCTTTTATTTAGGTACTTCATGCTAATCGAGAAAAAATTACCAGAACTACTCTTATTACTTGCTTCCTTGTAAATAGAAACGAAATAAAAGTGTACCATAGGTTAAAGTGACAGTCAAAACCTGATTGCTATGTGACTGAATTTCTTTTGTTTGTATGGACAGGAATTGATAAATTCTTGTATGAGAAAAGTATGTTTTTAAAATTGAAATCAAAAACAAGGAATAACTCAAAAACGACCAACTCCACGAAAAAATGAATATAACAAAGTGTGTGTTCTAACGTGCTCTACATTTGTGTGTGACAACTTTTTATCCATCCCTTATGGTTTTATAGTTTTGCAAAATTCCGTAAAATTCACCCAGAATAAAGTAGTCTTCAGAGGCTATTCCCAGAAAATTCAAGATATACATTTTATTTGCCAGGTAAATATATTTAATATACAAAAGTTAATCAAAATCGTTACAGCCATTTTTGAGAAAATAATAATTTTCAAAAAAACTTCCATGTAAAAGGTAGTTGGGAATGGGGGATTTTTCTCAAAATCTTCGTGTCGTATCCCTGGAAGAAACTAAACTTAAATCCCAACTTTGGTATTTTACCGAATTTTCATTTTTGAGCAATCGTGTTCACAGACACACGGACACACACACTAACCTTTTTCTGAAAATGCTTTTTTTTATACAGGGGACCCTAAAATATATTTTTTCGGTGAAATCTCGGTATCAAATTGTTGTGTGGAGTGCAATACCTTCTCTATACACTATGTACATAGCACGTATAGAGAAAGTAGAAATCATCGGAGAATTCAATTTGCCAACGACGGAAAAATCACGGAAACATCGGACAGTGGCAGGACCCAAGAATCAAACACAGAACCTCGCAGGTGACCGCGGAGCCAAATGAATAAGTTCGCACTTTTCTCTCTCATTTTCTTTTTCAACGAATTTTGTGTGTGAATTATTCCCCTTAATCTTCTTTGGAGCGACGCGTTACAAATTAAGAGTTTCCTATTGCAGGCACTACTATCGCTGTTACGTGTAAATCTTTTGCCAGATATGTTGAGAAAATGAGAAAGAGGCTCGCTTGCTAACAGCGCCGGAATAGCGATTTTAGCCGAGTTTAATTAAGTTATTACGGTGAATAAAACACATGGTGTACATCATCACTCTCGTCACGCACTCCTTTCCTCGCATAAAACCTTGCGTGGAGTTAATCTGTAACGTGCTCATCTTTTTATAACTATCACAAACCGGCTCCTGAAATACTAAAAGCATTGTTAATTGGCCGCACAAAACTGGCAAACTCTTCAGAATATAAATTTCGCTATTAAACGCTCCAGCTTTTTATGTACTTCTTAATATAAAGAAAACAAGATAGTAAATATGCATGTAAGGTCTTTCATAAGTAAGAAATAATGCAAATAATACTGGAATTAACACGTTTTAACTCATTCAGAGTCAGTATTGCATTTCACCCAAAATTTTCACCGGAAATATACGCTTTAAGGCTCGCAATACAAGCCATTTGTATATATATATATATATATATATATATATATATATATATATGTATATATGTATATATAAATATATATGTATATATATAAATATATATGTATATGTGTATATATGTGTATATATGTATATATGTATATATATATATATATATACAAATGGGATACATAAAATTTGCATAATCTGGAGTAAGCAAGGTTTAATTTTGAATTAATGCGAAACTTCTAGATCAGTCGGCCATCAAAATGTAGGCCATGATATTTTACAATATAATCATTACGTTTTCAGGGAATGGGAATATTTTGTAAAATAACAGGAAGGGGAACAGAGAGAAGACGAAATGTAACACTTAGAGACGTGTGCAGTTTGTGAACAGCAATATCAACTTCATAGTGCGCTATAAAAATGGCGATGTCATTAGCGACATGTGTAAGGTGGGTATGTCATAGGTGGAGTGACGTATCAGAGCGTGGTAGTTTGGGCTTAGTTGGCAAGGGGCGAAACGACAGGACTTGCATTTTACGTGTTATATAAATTAAAGAAAACATTGGTTAAAATTCCGCTATGTCGCGGCCACAAACCTTGATTTCACCACACAGTGTCATCTGTGGACGGCGAGCCGACCCCTCGTCACCATGGCGCATAGCGGCTAACTCACGAACTAGAAATCCAAATCCGATCAAGGAAACATCGTAACAATGGCCTATGCTCCTTCTTAGAAGCTACAGGAAATTCACTGACTGATTAACTAACTGACTAGTAGGAAATTAAAGAAAAACCTAAATAATTCAAATCACTAATAATGTATAATTCTTAATAATAATAACAATAAAAATAATAATAATAATAATAATACCAAAGAAGCAAATAAAGTATAGAATAATTAGAATCAATACATGCAGGCTGTTATTATAGACATAATACGAAGACAGTTTTGTAAAAATATTAAAATACATACAACTTGAATCACCTATATAAATACCTATATTTTCCCGTTGACTGTTTATAGCAGATATATATTATTAAGTTGGCAAAAGCAAATCCATCTAAGTATATATAGTATATATAAAATGTTAACCAAATATTCAAGGTAAGTTTCTGTTTTAGATGAGTAATTGTTATTAGCATCTATAATGCAATACCGTAAAGCCATACATTTATTGTTAACTGTTTTATGCTGCTAGATTATCAATGCATTCTGTGTCTGTCAACTTTGCACGTAAGAATGGTAAATTGGTATAAAATGAGAGAAAATATGTTATATGTCTTCTTAATTACTTTACCCAAAGAGGAGGGGAGTTCTAATGGAGTAAAAAATATAAAAAGAAATATTTTGCCCAATTATTAGCTGTTTGAAAAATAAATCTTCCAATACAGCTACCTACTTGTTGGGGACTTATCTTGTTTTAATAACGAGAGTGACGGGTGATGAATAAAATTAAGTTGAGTTGTATTTATGGATGCTCTTTAACTACCATTCTGGACTAAGTGTGAAAGACCATTTAATTTTTCTTATAAGTCTCTTTATAAGGCCTGGGGTTCTTTTACGTGCCGAAGATCTACGACACGGGACAAACTTCCCTTCCGAAGTAAGCAATGCTAAAGATTTTTACACCAAAAACAAAAAAAAATCCATCGCCCGCTGCCGGCTTTGAACCCGCGACCTTGGAAACCAGAGGCTAGCATGATACTCCTAGATCATCAAGGACGATGAAGGGTAAAAAGTATACATTCTAGAGCTAGATAATAAAAGTTTGTCAACAAAACGCTTCTAACATTTTTGTAGTTCATACTCGAAATATCATGCAAATTGTATAGATGAAAGAGAATGGGAAATGAGTACGATGGACGAAGAGAGAAGTAAGGTTAGCGGCAGAGAGACAGAAATGAACATTCGGATTTAAGGTAATAACCCCTGCAGTGCTGTAGGTTCTGCTGTATATAATAATGTAATAATTAAAACAATAAATCCCAAAGATTTTAAAATATTTCAATTCATGAAAAAGAAACAGTCTGTGCTCCATTTACGTGACTTTCTCTGGCTGTTCCGCAAGCAAACCTTTTATTCAAAAGAATAATCTTCTATGTACTTCATGCTAATCGAGATAAACATTAGCAGAAATGGCCTTATTACTTGCTTCTTTGTAAGTAGAAGGGAAATTAGGAAATACACAAACTAGAGCGATAGTCAAGTCCTTTAAAGGCCGACCACTGTGTGAAACAATTGAAATTATATTTATTTAATTGCTAGGAGTAAATAAAGGAGAAAAGAGAAGAATGATTTCTTCCCGTTTGGTGAGAATAAACTTGAAACCAATATTCCGATATATCTTAAAACGACTCTACAAAAAATATATATACCATTAATTGTGAGTTTTAATGAGATCTACATTTTTTGTGAAGTAAATTTTGCTATCTCTTACCGTTTGTTTATGTAATGTATGATTTGTTTCTTGTCTTGCTGAGACAAGACCGTTCGCATTAAAAGGAATAATTCTTATAGGAGGTCACAGTGATCCAATATCAATAGCAGGAGCAAGTCTTCTCAAGTTATACAAAAGTCATCCAGAATGAAAAGGTCTTAAGAGGCTATTCCCAGAAAAATGCAAGATATATATTTCGTTTTTCTTAAAAATATCTTAAATATAAGGTATTTTAATTAAAATTTTACAGCCATTTTTGAGAAAGTCAAACATTTTTAAAATAGTTGCATATAAAGGGTAGTTGGGGTGGGGGAACTTCTTGAAAATCTTTGTGTCGCATCCTTGAAAGATGCCGAATTTAAATATCAAGTTTGGTGTTTAACGGGCTTTATACGTTTTTGAGCTATGCTGCACCCCACACACACGTTTGCGTGCGCACACACACATTTTTCTAAAAATACTTTCTTTTTTTGCATTCAGAGAGCCCCAAAACATGTATTTCCGGCGAAATACATTCTCTTTCATCTATACAATTTGCATGTATTGAATTTTTGGGTGCAATACAATACCTTCTCTATACACTATGTACGTAGTACGTATGATTAAAGGAAATACGAAATTTTGTAACATTGAGCTAGCTCTACATAGTACATATCGTAAAAGTCCTAGCAACCTTAGTTTGTAAAATCCTGTGTAGATATAGGTTCGAGTCAGATCACATTTTGATGAAGAAGTATAAATACCGTAGTAGGTGACGCAGTAAGGGACACAAAAAGAGGAAAAATGAAGGGTGAAAAAATCTCTTAAAGGTAGCTACACACGATGGTGGTTGTTACAGCACAAGGGAGGTGAGATGGTCAGTTCACGTTACCCAGCAGCTTCCTGAACCGTGTCCAAACCAACGAACCGAACTGGTGTTAACGGCGCACCGATCCGTCACTTGGCGGTATTCCGGTGCTAGTCAAAGGATAGAGTCACCACCTGCAGTCTGAGAGTTGATACATGGTATGTGATGTTCTCTTCAACTCGTGGAAAAATGCGTGTGTTGTATTCACACAACTTTCACTACTCAATCACGACTCTAGTTCTTGTTAACTGAAATAAACGTTCATTTCACATTTCATTGTAGTTATAAGGGCGTTTATGGATAAACCGATGTAGCTATGTGGTTGACTTTGAAATTCCACGAAAAAAAAGGAAATTTTCATAAAGAAAAGTACAAATATTTAAAACTCCAAAGCAAAAATATCTCGGCATTGACCAACGCCACCAAAATGCTTATTTTACAGGATTTGTGTTCTTTAACGAGATTGCGCAGTAAGGTTTCGTCTATCTTATGGTTTACCGGATATATAAAAGTAACTGAGAGTGTAGAGACCTTAAATTGTTATTCTCAAAATTTCAACTTTTTATTTAGCAAAGAAATATTGAAAAAAATGTGTTATTTTAGTAAAATTTGGTGGTTATTTTCGAGAAAAACAAAATTAAGGTGTCTTTTTTTTTTTCAGTAAAGATAGTTTAGAGTGGTGTGAGTTCCTTTAAAAATCTTGGAAGATGCTGAATTTAAAATACCAAGTTTGGCTTTGAGTTTGCCTAGACACGAGTAACTTAAACTATCTGTATGAAAATGTATAAAACAGGAAGAATGTAAAGGTAATTGGAATTCTTACCATTTCTGAGTTTTCAATATTTTTTTTAAAGATTCACGTTTATCCTCTGAGGGCTTTAAAAATTCCTTGCAAAACTGTTTCTTGATAAACACAGGGATAATTGAGGGACACAAACATTACATCAAACACACTAGAACATTATGAAAGAGCTAAATAAAGCTATTTACGACTATTAGTGGCTGCATCGTCTACCATATGATAACATTGAAGGACGGCACCATGACTGAATGGTTAGACCTCTCTCCTCCTATCTAGCCGGTCCGGGTTCGATGTCGGATTTATCGTGGACGGAGCGGCGTCTGAGAGGATTTTTGCCGGGTACTCCGGTTTCCCCCACTATTCATCCACGAATTGATCCATCTTCCCTTTCATTTACTACACCGTAATTAAATGTCGTCAACTTCCGCGCTCGCTTTCATACTAGGCATTGGGCTGATATACCATCCTGGCTTCTTTTTGATCCAGAGCTTCAGTAGTACTTACAGAGAAAGTAAAAGAAAAGAATGAATACTCTTGACATTACTGTAACTTCTGCTTGATCAGACTCATCAAGATCTTCGAAGTTGGTAGTGCGGTTACTTTATTACTTGTGCATTGCATTTACGTTTTGTGTAATGCAGTATTTCCTCTTCATTTACTCATACTAAAAACGGATCGCAATGGCATGTCCCAAGCAAGCCAATATTAGGGAGATATGTTTCGGATTGTCATGAATGCGTTATACCTCCGCGAACAATACTTGTAGTAAAATGTATATCTCTCCTCTTTCACTTAAGGCTGGGCATCACTGTGTAAATCAATCAACTTTGTGCTTCCTCTAATGCTTATATTTAGTTGTATTACATACCAGTTAGAGTAGAACTAGGCAACTCAATACTGTATTTTCAAAATTTTACGAAACAAATTTAATTTTTACTTTCTCTACACGTACTATGCAAATGCTCTATAGAGAAGGTATTATATTGCACCCAAAAATTCGATATCGAGATTTCAACAGATATATGTTTTGAGGTCCTTTGTGTCTAAAAATCTGATGTGTTCCATTCACATGACTTTCTCTACATCTCTGCAACAAATTATTGTTAATAAGCTTATTCTTCTATCTATTTAATGCTAAAGCATTAGCAACACGGTCTTATTACTTAGTTATTTTATAAATAGAAGGTAAATAAGGGAATACATTAGGCTAAACCGACAGTTTAATGTTTTAAAATGTGGTTGCTATGGAATTGAAATCCGTTTCTTTGCGTGGCCAAGCGTTGACAAGTTCCCGTATAAGGAAAGTTTAAGTATTGTAAAACTGAAGTCAATAATAAGAAATATCTCGCAAAAGGCCAACTCCACGAAAAAAAAAATGTATATGACATAAAGTGTGTGTTTTATTGTGAACTACACTTTTGGTGCAGTAAGTTTTTATCTATCTCTTATGGTTTACCAGCTTTGCAAAATCCAAAAAAATCATCCAGAATAGAGAGGTCTTTAGAGGCTATTCCCAGAAAGTTCAAGATATACACTTTATTTGGCATGTAAATATCTTAAATATAAGAGATTTTAATCAAAATCGTTGCAGCCATTTTTGAGAAAATCAACATTTTCGAAATTTTTTCCATGTAAAGGGTAGTATGAAGTGGGGGGATTTTCTTGAAAATCATCGTGTCGTATCCTTGGAACATACCAAACTTAAATACCTAGTTTGGTATTAACGGTCCTTTCCTTTCTGAGCTATGCTGTCCACAGGCACGCACGCACACACACCACACATATAGACACATACAGGCACACACACGGACCTTTTTCCAAAAACAAATTTTTTGGATTCAGGGGAACCCAAAAATGTATTTTCGGTGAAATCTTGGTATCGAATTTTTGGGTGCAACACAATGCCTTATACACTATGTACATAGCACGTGTAGAGAATGTAAAAAGTATTTTTAGAAAAGGTCCATCTGCATGTGTATCTGTGGACAGGATAGCTCATAAACTAAAAGACCGCTAAATCCAAACTTGGTATTTAAGTTTGGTAGCTTCCAAGGATCCGTCACGAAGATTTTCAACAAAATCCCCCCTCCCAAACTACCCTAACATGGGAAGTTGTTAGAAACTTTTGGTTTTCTCAAAAATGGCTCTAAAGAATTTGATTAAAATCTGTTATATGTAAGGTATTTACATGACATATAAAATGTATATCTTGAAACTAATCTGAACTGTGTATTCTGGATGAATTTTTCTGAATTTTGAAAAACCGTTAAAACGTAAGAGATAGACAAAAACTTACTACACAAAAAATGTAGATCTCGTTAAAACAAACGTTTACTTCATATACATTTTTTTTTCGTGGGGTTGACGTTTCCAGATATTCCTTATATTGGTTTCAGTTTTAAAATAATTTTCTCATACAGAGCTTTCCAACTGCTGGCAATGCAAAGAAACGGATTTCATTCTCATAGCAACCACATTTTAAAACATTTGACTGTTCATTTTGCGTAGTGTATTCCCTTATTTCCCTTCTATTTTAAGGAACTAACTAATAAAACCGTTTCTGCAAATGTTTATCTCGATTAGCATGAGTAGAGAGAAGATTAAGTTTATTCACAATATGTGTCACAGAGAGGCAGAGAAAATCATGTGAATGGAACACATGAACACATCAGTGTTTTTATTATCTTAACGGAAATAATATTACATTGCAGAATCATGAAACTTGAATTTCTTGTAACACTTTTCGCTAATTTAAATTGCTGCTGTTGCTACAACTTTTGTCCAATTTCTTCCAAATTCATGCATTCTGTAAAGTCACATAGTAGCAGCAGGATAGTAATACCTCCAGTACATTGTGTAGATTATCTTTTTACTTTCTCTGCCATGTATTCGATGTCGATATTTCACAAAAATACATGTTCTGAGGACATCTGAATCCAGAAAAGCATTTTTATTTTCAATTCTATATTCTTGCAATTACATAGTAGGTGGAGAAGGTATTGTATTGCACCAAATAACTTTATTCTGCGATTTCACCGAAAACATATATATATTTTGAGGTTCCCTGAATCCAAAAAGGCATTTTTTGGTAAAAAGGTACCTGTGTGTGTGTGTGTGCGCGTGTACGTGTGTGCGTATGTATGTATGCAAAGTCTGTTAAATAGTTAAATAAGTTGTTAATAAATTTACTATCTTCCAAGTTTACGACAACAAGATTTAAAAAAAAAAATCGGATGTGTTCCATTCACATTACTTTATCAACATCTCTGTAACAAAGTATTGTTAAAACGCTTAATCTTCGATCTACCTCAGACTAATTGAGATAAATATTAGCAGACATTTTCCTTATTGCTTGGTCCCTTGTAAGTAGAAAGGAAAAAATCTAATGTGTTCCATTCACATGATGTCCACTAACGTTAATATGTTTTCCACATTATGCTATTCAAAATAAACAGAGCAGAATTAGTCCTATTACTAGCTTCCTTTATGCAGAAGAGAAATAAGAAATTTTACAGGCCAAAGCAATAGTTTCGCCCTTTAAAAGCCGGTCGCTATGTGAAACAATTGAAATTCCAATTTATTTGCTTGTCAGGAATAAACAAACGAGAAACGAGAAGAAAGATGTCTTCCCGTTTGAGAAAGTTTAAATGGCTGATATTGAAACGAATAATTTGGAATGTCTTGAAAACGGTTAACTCTACAAAAAAATATGTGTATGACATAAATTGTGCGTTTTAATGTGATCTACATTTTTTGAGTAGTAAGTCTTTGTATATCCCTTACGGTTTGCCAGTTATACAAAAGTCATCCAGAATGAAGAGGTCTTCAGAGGCTATTCCCAGGAAATTCAAGATATACATGCATTTCGTTTGTCATAAAAATATATTAAACTAAGGTATTCTAATCAGAATAATTGTTAGTCATTTTTAGGAAAATCAAAGTTTTCGAAAAATATTCCGTGTAAAGGGTAATTGGGATTAGGAGGATTTTCCTGAAAATCTTCCTGTCACTTCCTTGGAAGATACTGAACTTAGATATCAAGTTTGGTATTTAATGGTATTTTCGTTTTTGAGCTATGCTGCCCCCCCCCCACACACACACACAAACGGAAACAGACATCTTTATAAAAATGCCCATTTTGGATTCAGGTAACATGTATGTATTTTCCGTGAAAGTTCGGTATCGAATTTTTGGGAGCAATACAATACCTTCTCTATACACTATATACGTAGTACGTGTGGGGAAGTAAAAATATCTCCCTAAATAACCCTTCACATGCAACATATTTTGAAAATCATGCATTTTCTTAAAAATATATTTAAGATATTTTAGGCTAAATTAAATGTGTATCTTGAATTTTCGGGGAATAGTCTCTGAAACTCTGTTCATTCTAGTTGACTTTTGCAGAACTGGTGAACCATAGAATACAGAACTCTTGCTACACAAAAATGTAGATCTCCTCAAACAGAAAAATTTATTCCAAATACTTTATTCGTGTGCTTGCCTACAGTTAACCGCTTCTGAGATCTACGTAGTTATTGGTTTTACGTTTAAAATATTTAATGCATGATTCAAATGGAAAATCGTTATTCATTTTTCTTTCTCCTAGTGAAGCAAAAAGAATGAAATGTAAATGTATGACATAGCGACATATTCTTGATAATTTTTATTAATATTTTATTTATTTTATTTTTATTATCTTTTTTATTTAACGAAATTTAATCTAGTATGCCATATTGGGCAATGTATGAAATGGTTAGAATAATACCCATATGAGCCTGGGATTCTGAGTCCATCTTCTGAGAATAAGATTGCCGAAGAAAAAAACGCCTTATTCAGGTAGCTAAACCTAACCGAGATTCGAACTCGGTACCTCCGTATTACAGAGGCGGGCAGTTGAAAGTTTGACTATTGCTTTAGCCTAGTGTATTCTCTTATTCCCGCATATTTACAAGGAAGTATGTAATAAAAGAATGTTTCAAATGTTTGCATCTATATATGTGGAGTAGATTAAAAAAAAATCTGATGTGTTCCTTTTACATGATTTTCTCTACATCTCGATAACAAATTATTGTTGTTAAAAAGCTTATTCTTCTACCGATTTCATGCTAACTATCAGCAGAAATGGTTTTATTACTTAGTTCCTTATGAGTAGAAAGGAAATAACGGAATACACTAGGTTAAAGCGATAGTCAATCTTTTTAAAGTCTGGTTGCTATGTGGTTGGGTTTACCATTTATGCAAAAGTCATCCAGAATGAACAGCATTTCAGAGACCATTCCCAAACAAATTCAAGATATATATTTATTTGTCATGTTAATTTCTTTAAATACTGCATTTTAATCAAAATTGTGAGAGCATTATTTATAAAATCAAATTTTCGACAATTTTTCAATGTAAAGAGTAGTTTTGGATGAGGGAATTGTCCTCAAAATCTTCGTGTTGCATCCTTTGAAGATTCGTATTTTACCAACTTTTCGTCTTTTGAGTTATAGGATCGTGTTCATAGACACACGGACAAACGGCACATGGACCCATACAACACGGACCTTTTCCAAACATGCTTTTTCGATAAAGGAGACCTTACAATGTGTATTTCCGGTGAAGTCTCGGCATCGAATTTTTTGGTGGAATGGAATAGGTTTTGTATCCCAGTACTAAGTAGAAAAAGTAATATGCTTTTGTGAGAAAAGTTTGATTCGTTTGAAAAAGAATACATAGATATAGTTATATGATCAGCTTTTTAGGAAAAGATCTGTTTGTTTGAGTGTGTGTGTATGTGTGTGTGTGAGAGAGAGAGAGAGAGAGAGAGAGAGAGAGAGAGAGAGAGAGAGAGAGAGATTAAATATTAAACTTAGTATTTAAATTCAGTAACTTCCAAGGATGCAACCCGAAGTTTTTCAAGAAAATTCATTTCACTCCCTTTACGTGGAACATCTTTCGAAAATCTTGATCTTCTCAAAAATGTGTTAAGCGATTTTGATTAAAGAACCGTATGTTTATGATATTTTCTTGTCAAGTGAAGCGTACGTATAACTTTAATTTTCTGGTAATTGTCTCAAGTCCTCTTAATTCTACATGATTTTTGCGTGCTATACCGTATCAGATGAACATAAAATTACTCCACAGAAAATGTATATCTCGTAAAAATACACAATTTATGTCAAATACGGTTTTGTGTGGTGTTAACCATTTCCGAGATATTCGCTGTTTAAATTTTTTCTTACTTATGCTTCTCTCAAATATAAATGCGTTATTCGTTATTCGTTTTTCTTTGTGTTGATCATGCAAAGAGAATGGAATTCCAAAGCCTCACATAGCGACCAGCTCTTTAGCAATTTGACTATTGCTTCAGCAAACGGTAATCCCCTAATTCAGTTGCAAAAAAAAAAAAATGAATTTGCAAATGTCTATGTCAATTAAATTAAGCAGATACACAGTAGAATAAGCTTTATAAAGAATATTTTGCTGAATAATGTGCAAGGGAATGCATGTAATTTCCCCCCCTCTTACGAAAACACCAGTCCTTAGGAATTAGAATCTTCGGGTACAAAATATAGAAAAGCTGCTTTTTTGCACATTGTAAACCAGTTCAACCAGATACGCATTGATTCTTCTTCTTGTTTTCTATGAGCTTGTTTTCAGGAATCGAAGACATTTTCTTAATAACAATTATAGTTTTGGATTTAGGTGTTTGATAATTTACTATCTGATTAATTTTTAGAAAAAAATTAAAATATTTATGAACTTTTTTCTAGGAAAAATGATAATATACACAAAATAAAATTTTTGATTGTAACTATATCTGAAGAGTAATATGCGAAATTTAGAAGCATAAATTTTTAAATATTCATCATTTAAGACATATTACGTGTACCTTGATTTTCAGTTTTTGAAAATTATTTTCTTTCAAAGTTAGGAGTATAAAACTATAAATTTGTAATTTCTGCTATAATTATATGCAACAATGCATGATAAAAATTGCATACTGATTACCGACATTTGTAGAAATTAGTAATTTGATTACGGGAACTAAGTACGTAAATATACTCGTAGTATAGTTGATTTGACCAAAGAGTAATATATATTAATCATATAATGCATATAAAAATGTATTGCAGCTATAATTCTAGAAGCTCACCGAGTACATTTTACAAACAGTATTGATTTATAGGATTCACTACAACTCGGAGCGCTGCCACATTGTTGCTGATCTTCAGCATTCTCTCAGGGCTCGCGTACAGACACCTAATGACGAAGCTGACATGTAAGGTAGAGAAAGATCGCCATGATGGCACGCCCTCCTGCATAAACCGAGCCAAGTGGAGCAGCTGTTCCGGTGAGACACTCACTTCCGGTGGGGCAAATCTCTCCAAAATAATCCCTCCTCATGACCTCATCTCAAGGTACAGACCACTCGTCTCTTCCGTGTAAGGAATAACCTGTAGTAAATATAGACATGTGACAATGCTGTCTTTCCATGGCGTGTACACGTTTCCTTTTAACTGCTCTTATCCTCTTAATAAACACGCTAAATAATCTCATATATACTCGGATATTTCCAATAATGCACCATAAAATATTTTCAAGAATATCCCTAACCACAAACTACCTTTACATTGAAATATTTTCGAAAATTATATTCTTAAAAATGGCTCTAGCGATTTGGATTAAAATACCAGCCTCTGAAGTCCTCTTCATTCTGGATAACGAATGCGTTCTCACATTGGAAGTCGTAATTCACTTATTTCCATCTGGCAAAGGTAGAAGAGCCAAATTGTATTACGTAGTGACCAGACCTTAAGAGATTTTACTGTCGCTTTGGCCTAGCTATTCTCTTGTTCCAAGTGTGCCTACAACTATTAATAAAATGATTCCTGCTAATATTTATCTTGATTAGAATGTAGTATTTCGAGAACTTTTGCAAAAATATTTTGCTACAAATGTGTTCAGAAAATCATGTGGATGGAACCTTTAACATTTTTTTCCTTGGAGGATTTAGTGGACCGCCAAACTTGTATTTTCAGTGCAATTTTTCAAAATATGTAATACTTTCTCTACGAATAGAAAATAAGAATTCATTCTAAAGATTTGGAAACACATTTTAAAAGGTTTTGGTTCTATTTAGTTTTTCTTTATGATGTGATTTAAAAAACTATTTTATGCATTATTTTGAAGATATATATCTATGTATGTATACGTATAATAAAAATTATTCTTAGTTTTCCAGAAAGTTGGTCATGAATTGTTTGTGTTTTGCTCTCCTTCATCTCATTGTAAACCACACTTTATTAACCTTTATTTTAACTTTACTATTAGTGAAATAGCTGACCAAGTGAGTTTGTAATACAGTTTCCTCTCTTGTAGGAGAGTCTTTGCCCGTTATGGGACCCTATAGCTTCATTCATTTATCATCCCACGTGTTATATGTACAATGTTTTACTTTCAGATTGCGGCCACCTTACGGGAAATTGCCCGCTTGTGCCAGAAATTCATCAGTTTCGATTATTGAACTCCTGAGTATGAATGAAAAATTCCTGAGAATATGCCAAAATATGTGGATAGAGAAGAATAATATTTTCAACACTGGTGTGACTTGTTATTAATTTAGGTGAGACAATGAGAGGCATGTGGCAGTTGAGAGGATATTAAAACTGTTTTCGGGCGGGCGTCCGAATTGCGGTGAGCGGGTCACGAACGGCCATGCGGTGGCCACAGTTTGGAAGAAAAATATTGTATATTATAAACATTCAGTACTTTAATATTTACAATCATTTGGCTAGTATATGTGCATAATTAATGTAAATCTTCTACAACTCCAAATAATACTGTCGGTCTGGGTGGCCAACTGACTGATCTGATCCCAAATTTAAATGTGATTAAAAGTTGCAACCCATCTCAGTAGATTTACTGGCATATAAAGAAGACAACGAGACAAAATACTGGCACATCGGCGGCGCTGATGAGATTCTGGCAATTGATAGCGTCGTTAACAAGCAAATATTTTTGTTCTAAAAATAGGATTGAATATGTAGCATTTAATTGATGTAAACTGTATTGATAGTATTCGTAATAAACATGTAATGAGAAAAGTGGTTCCGATAATTACATGAAGTATGAAATCCAGTTGCTACAAAGAAAGATGAACCAAATAGTGAATCTGCAATAGTGAAAGGTGCTTCAATATATTTAGTTTATTTATTCGTCACCCTCCGTGGTGTAGTGTTTGCCATGTTAGTCTGTAAAACCCAATATTGCAGGTTCAAACCTGGCGGAGGTTGATGGATATTTTCAGACACAAAACTGCTTAACATGGCCTCCTTCGGAAAGGAAATAAACCCGGTAAAGTTTATTTTCAAGTAAAAGAACTCCAAATCTTCCTGGGCAAAATTCCGCCATTTTTCACATCCGAAAGTTGTGGTTTCGTTCTACAGTGCCATCTTTGGGCAACGAGTCGATCCCTCGTCACTACGAGGCAGAGCGGTGAACTCATGAACTAGTAATTCAAATCCAATAACAGAAATATCGGAATATGCTCCAGTTAGGAACTAAAGGAAATTAACTAAGTTTCTTTAATCATTTAGAAGAGATTAGACAGTTCAATTCTGTTTTAAAAAACATATTAAAACTATTTTCTAGACTTTATAGTACAGGTTTTTATGATTAGCATTTTATTTGTGACATTCCTATGCTTTGTTGTTAGTGTCCTTGGAAACAAAGAACATTGTATTCTATAGGTATACAAGCGCCGATTATTGCTACTCAGTGTACTTTAGGTACTTTTATTAATTTTTAGACAGAGAAACAATAGTTAATAACATATTGTTTAATGACTTAAAAGAATTACAAAACAATTATAAAAAAATTACAAGTATTATTAAAATGGATGCATATCAAATTTTCAGACAGAGGTTGAAGGCCTCAGTAGCATTGCCCTTACAGCTTTATTGACAAGAGAATGTTTGTTGTGACGTGAGAAGTGGTGTCAAAATCGTGCCTGACGTAATATTTGACTGTCCATTAATAACAGGATTTCTAGAGGAAGTCTGTGAGCAAAGCGCGGCTAATGCCTCTGTGTTGAGAGGGAAGTGGATCCCGAGATAACTCCAAGGAAGAAAGGTTTTATTGTGTCTACTTAATGGTACAGGACCCGTGGCTTATCGGAACTGGGGGCGGGGGGGGGCAAAATTCTCCAAGACTTTAGTGACTTCATGGATTTCAGCTCAAGCTATAAAACAGTAGGGACAAATAAGAAAGAATTCGAATAGGTCACTCCCCAAAGAATTCTAATACCCTCATGCTTTTATGTTTTTGCTGCAAATATTATTTCCGCAAATCTAATTAATATCAACTTCTGTGGATGCAAATACGTTTCCTTAATCGCTTTTAATATTTCATATTAACATCAGTCCATCAATGTATTTAGACGATAATATACTAAAATATGCCGATAAAAAAAAACTAAATTTTAATTTTTTTTTTTTTGCTTTGATAGTGAAAACAACTTTTTAAAAAAACCTGTCGTATTCCATTCACATGATTTTCTCTACATCTCTGCAACAAATTATTGTCAGAAAGCTTATTCTTCTATTTGTAGAATTAGCAGAAATAGTCTTATCATTTGCCTCCTTGTAAGTAGAAGCGAAATAAGGTAGTACTATAGGTTAAAGTGATAGTCAAAAGCTGGTTGCTATGTGACTGCAGTTCCTTTGTTTCTATGGACAGGAGTTGACAAATTCCTGTATGAGAAAAGTGTAAGTTTTTCAAAGCTGAAACCAATAACAAGGAATACCTTAAAAGCGATCAACTCTACGAAAAAAATGTAAATAACATAAATTGTGTGTTTTAATGTATTCTACATTTTAGTGTAAGTTATTGTCCATCTCATACGGTTTAGCAGTTATGCAAAATTCCGTAAAATAAAACACTCCTCAGAGGCTTTTCCCAGAAAATTCAAGATATAGGTACATTTTGTTTGCCAGGTAAATAATGTACGATACTTTAATTAAAGTCGTTAGAGCTATTTTTGAGAAAAGTATCGTATATTAAAGATATTTACATGACAAATAAAATGTATATTTTTAATATTCTGGGAATAGCCTCTGAAGACTACTTTATTGTGGGTCAATTTTACGGAATTTTGCATAACTGCTAAACCGTAAGAGATGGACAAAAACTTACCGCACAACAAATGTAGAGCAGCTTAAAACACACAATTTATGTTATATACATTTTTCTCGTGGAGTTGATTGCTTTTGAGATATTCCTTGTTTTTTTTTTTTTCAGCTATAAAGACTTATACTTTTCTCATACAGGACTTTGTGAACTCGTGTCCATACAAACAAATGAACTTCATTCGCAAAGCAACCATCTTTTGACTATCACCTTAACCTATGCTACCCTCTTATTTCGCTTCTACTAACAAGGAAGCAAGTAATAAGACTATTTCTGCTAATTTTTGGTCCATTAGATGGAGTAAACAGAATAACTTGTTGCAGTGATATAGAGAAAGTCATGTGAATGGAACACATCAGATTTTTTTTCTATTAGCTTATCTTCATAGCATGGAACAAGTACGTAAATGTATGCATGTACACGCATACTAAATATGGGATTACTTGAACCACCATTAAATTTAACTTAAAATGATTTCTACATACATTTTATATGATGTATACAGAAATTAAGATGTACTAAAGTAGGTTATAAAATACTATAAGCTTTGACTTTAAACATTGTTATAATCAGCATTTCTGAAGTTAGGGTTTGGTATTTAGAAAGTTAAAATCAGAAGTACCAGAGAGGTTAAGTAACACACTTGAATCACTTCTTTACCAAGAGCTTCGAGCTAAAAACAGAAAATTAGAGCAAATGTGGATATCAATGATTGTTTAGCTGAAATGCAGTGATTGATTTCATTAGAACTATGCTTTCAAAGCTGTGTTAATCCTTTTGCATTTAACACAAACAATGCTCTTCAAAGGATTTTTATATATAATTGCCCATAATCTAGGATTTAAACCTATTTTCAAAATAAAAAGGTAAATCCCGTCCTGAAAACATCATAGTTTTGTGATAGAGTGATAGATAAGCTCAATTTAGTCATGAAATACGAACAAATTTCTAGTTATTATAACATTTATTTAATTCATTAGTCATTATTTTATGTCATTTTCCAGCAAGGATCATGTCGGTTATTTCTTATACAATATTTTTTTCTGCTGAAAATTATTCATTATCTTTCTCTATGGTTTTTCTTTTAATAATTTACCTATAGCAGTGCCCCACAATGCAATCTTACAAAGCTGTCTTGATTAAAAACAAAAAAACAAAAAAAGCTATGCACAAAGAGAAGCTTGATGTAAGATTACTACAAAAATTCAGACAAATAGAGGTTAGTCACAGCTCAGTCATGCGTATTTGTAAGTTTATTTTGAACTTAAGATATTCTAACAGATACAACGTGACTAGAATAAGAAACTCCCACCACTCCGAGAGTAGATAGCTACTTTGATAGACAAATGAGGATCACGACTTGAAGCGTTCGTAGAAGTAGAAGTTGGCCATGAAGAGCAGCAAGCAGAATATAACGTGCACTTGAAGTGTTTCTTACATGAAGTGTTTCCTTCAGACATTTTAAAACATGATTTTCAGTATTATGAAAAACTATCTCGACTCCTTAATTTCGAGTAAATTTCGAGTGTTTACAAGGTAAAGACATTTTAGACAATAAATCCTGTGTATTCTCGTATTAAAATATTTGTTCAAGGCAAATTGTTATTGTGAAAAAACGTTTTCTGAAAGCACTGATGTTCAAATACTTACACTACAGAAAACTGCTTGCCATAGGATACGTAGAAGAAAATTTCATGGGGTAGTGACAACTCTGTAGTATACCAAGAAATCAGTTTATTCAACTGATAATAATTGTGATGGTTGTAAGAAAAGCCTCAGCCGGAATTTTGTATTAAATTAATGATTCTTTTTTTTTATATACAATGAGTTTAATAGAGAATTCTTAAAAAAAAGGTATGTTATTGTATAATAGCCATTTGTGGGCAAGCTAACCGTCGAGGTAAAACAATTATCTCAAAGTCAGAATCCTAAGAGCCCGTAAGCATTTCACTGAGCTCAGTTACAGAAAACCCATCAAGCTCGATTCATTAAAATTAGTATGCTGAGAAATCTGAAGGCTAGTGGGAAACACATGTACACCAATTTCTGAGAATCAGAAACGAAAGAAGATATTTAGAATTAAACAAGGCAAAGAAATAAATAAAATTTTTCAGAGATAAATAAAAAGATTTAGATTTGACAATGTATAACGTAGGAATTTGGTGGGATAGTTGGAAGTAGGTGGGACTTAACTTAATATAAGAACATGTATTTAGAAAACTTATTTACTTCTTCGGTTTACAGCGAAACAAGTTTCAAAGTGTTATCGGCAGTCGGAAATGCATAAATACCGAGTTCGGCATAACAACCAATTTACGGTGATCCCTAGGATATGCGAAGTATAACAGTTTAACGCGTCACCGTAATTTAAGTTTAATTACAGAAGTAAATATTGTCTACAACCTAATATTCTTAATACTCTGGAAGCTAATGGATTTTGTATGACGCAGTTACAGTTTATCATTTTTAGATTTAGGAATAACTGAAATCAATCTGTAACTGATTCCAACAAATTTTATATCAGCCTCCGTTAAAGGTTCTCAGTCAATTTAACTGGTTGTCCATTCTCACAACCACAAACGCATACCTCCAAAAAATAACTCACAGCTTACCTCTGGAGCAGCTAACCGTTAGCACAGAAGTGAGAGGAATGATCACAGTTTAATTATAACATAGGTATAAAATGTGTATTTGCACCTTTCCGTTTAAGCTATAACTGTGAAGCAGTCCAGTTGTAAACATTAAATAAACTATGTACCTGGAAACTAATAATTCTCACTGTACAGACACACTTACATAAATCTTAAAGGAAAGTTGTCAGATTTACAAAGAGTACCTGGTTCATATAGATCATACAACAGGAGTCAGTTTTATTGCCAGAGTCGTAGTTAACGTTTAGTCTAACATAGTTACTCGCATCTTGAAGTCTCGGGTTCGGTGTTGTGCCAGCTGATGTCTCACATTTGAAGGTCCTTGTAAATTTAACCTAATCCCTTTCGACTATTTGCTTAGGAATGGGTTATGAGAGCAATAGCACATCCACCTTTTTGGCTATTAACTGGAGTTTATTTCAGTTGAAAAAGGAATACTATACTACAGTGACTTCCAAATGGGATAAGATTTGTCCTTGACCGCCACCAGGCCGGCAGCCAATCGGAGTTCTACCGTGTTGACAGACTGCATTCGGGCTTAACTGGGAAGTAATGTGCTAAGTGATTTCGTTTCTCATAATACTACTTGCGCTAAGACAAAATATTCAAAGTTTGCAAAAAAAATAATTCATGAGGAAGATAGGGAATAATGTTCGTAGCAGAACATTAAAAACCAAAATTTTAGCTCAAATAGTTGTCATAATACACATGAATAAATATTATGTCACCATGCAAATTTGCATGCTCAAAGGTGCGAGTGAGAGGGAAATATTACCTCTGCGACCTGGCAACGCAGAGCACGATAACGCATCTCATTCGCTGCAGAGTAGAACTCTTCCCATTTGAAAAACATTATAGTCACTTTAATTGCCCTTAATTACGTATTTGGTAGCCACTCTCCATGTTCATGATTATTTTCGCTTTACCCCATATTGTAAAATTGTTAATGGAGAACTTAAACTTATCGTAGTTATACGCTCTCTCCCCCACTTTACTTCATATAAACTGCAGTAGATTCGGATTTTAGAAGCTAAAAATTCGGATTGTGTGTCTTAAAAAGCTTTCCTTTTATATCCAAGGTGCTTTTCATAGTCTTATATGAGAATTCGTTGTTTCATTTTTCTATTGCCATGCTACCAATTACATCTGGGAATTCCTCAGTGTTTCTATCTCTTTTCCTCATTGGGCTTCTCTCTCTCTCACATATACACACACACACACACACACACACACACACACACAGAGGTGTAACATTTTAGAGTTCCGTGTATAAGTCATCCTTTGCCCAGTCCCGTTGTGGGGGGCTATTGACTGTCTATTACAATCCATTGCCTCCACCGGCTAGTGTATGTATGCGAGAGAGAGAGACAGAGACAGAGAGATCGTGATATTTATGTTAAATTACACATATTAGTTATGGGTTAGGTGTTCCCCATTAAAGGACTTCATCCTGCAGTCTGTATTTCACCAGTCCCTCGTCTTATCTTGCTTGTTTTGATATACAGTGAGTGCAAAAGTGTTCGTAAAAGAACACACAAAAACAACAAAACAAAATGAGTAATAACTAACACATTCAAGAACAAGGGGTATATATTTTGTATATCTGCATAAAATAAAAGAAATGAATATAAACATCAGCCTCAATTGTTACACACAAATAGCTGTTTTATGTACACATAGTGTTCGTACAAATGTTATATAAATATGCTTTATGAATTTTTTTCATAATTGAATATTTAGTTAGGCCTTAATAATTGCCTCAAGTCTTCAGGACATTTATTTAATCGACTATGTTGTAGTTTTTGGGCCAATTAACCCGCATTCCTCTTGAAGAAATTATTTCAAGCCTGCTATGGAAAAAAATCTGTCCTTTCTAAGCCTTTCTTCTACTATAGGTCACAGACGCTATATAGGATTGATGTCAGGAATTTTAAGGTGGTGTGTGTGTGTGTTTTTGTTGTTGTTTTTTTTTTTTTTTTTTTTTTTACTTATAGCAGTCATAATTGAGCAGTTATAGCAGTAGGTTTAGGTCGTTTGAGTGCTAATGTGAAGATTTGCTTTTAAAATGACCATATAAATTTTTGTTCATTTTTCCTTCAATGTAGTATAGTTAGTTCGTCCACTCCTGAAACACGCATACGAGTATAGTGCCAAACATGTTTCACTGTAGGCAACAGGTTTAGTGGATCCAGATCTGCACTCCTCTTCAGGCTTGTGATTCGTCTATCATCTGAACCAAAAGGATTAATCTGAAAAATTATACTTTTCAGAAGTCCTGACCGTCATTTCGATTCTCTTTGGCGAATTTTAACCGCTTTATGAGATTGTTCTTACTCATCCAAAACTGACTTCTTCCCTGGTACTCGACCATGATAATCTTTTTCACAGAAAACGTTTCGCACTATATTAGATGATACTTTTAGGCCATGTCTGTGCTAACTTCTTGGGTCCCTTTTAATTTCCCTGCGAATTGTTCGTTTATCATTCTGGATCAAAAGTGTAGGTCTTCCAGTTTTTGGCCTATTTTGCACACAAAACCTGTCAATTACTGACCATACTATTGAGCTAGGTCTACCAACATTTCTCTCGGCAATTTGCAATGATTTTGCAATTTAATAATTATGTTTATTGTCTACATCTTTTTACTTCCGCTTGCTCTCCGTTTTGACAGTATACAACATACTGCGCTAATTACTGGCTATGCAATATCACTCCACAAGAACAGATAACTGATGGGGACAAATTCAACCTTTGAACTCTTCACTTAGTAATTTCTCCAGACCACTTATTGTGCCTTGCCTGTAGATGCAAGAGTTTATTTATAATGTATACAGTTTATACTTGATTTATTAGTAGCTTGCAAAGTAACATAGTTTGCGCTTTAATATTCATATTTTATGCATCATCACGTTGCTTAGACCCTATATTTTCTCTTATTGATGAATATAAGCACAATTAACGTGTTTTAACTGTTTTTGCATTCACTATACATAGCTTTCCGCCATTTACTCCAAACGTTCTTCAGCCTAGGCTTATTTGCTACCTATGCCGTTTAATATAAATTCATAATGGCTGTATATTTGCCCAAGAACTCATCTAATTGCATATTGTTTAAAAATCTTCTGGTCCTAAAAACATTTTCCCAAAAGAAATATATTATGTTCTGTGAGCTGAGTCTTAGAAGAATATCATTTAAAGTGGTGGGTTGTTTCAGTTCCTTTCTTACATAATCTGCAATCTAAGTTGCTTTGAAGCAATTCCATTGTATTAACAACCTTTTTCACAAGAGCGAATCATAATTATGAAGAAAGTAGTAGATAATTATTGTTCTTATTCAAATTAATTACATGTAAGCATGTTTTCAGCTCTTTACTTGCATACTTTCTTAATAAATAATTTACCATACTTATTTCCGTGCTTTTAAAGGTATAAGAAATAGCTGCCTTTTTCTTATATGATGTAAAAGTATTTTTATGTTTGTTTAATTCAAATGATTTACTAATTACTTACTTCCTCTACTAGTCTGAGCCGGATTTAAAAGTGACAACCCTATGTCAGTAGATTACCTGTAATAAATAAAATAGAAAAACAAATTATGAAAAAGATGATGTCATTAAAATATAAGTTCGACAATAATGTTAAAAATTACAATATAGTTGCAATAATGCTACCCTGTTTGAGTCATTTACTTTTACTTTCTGTGGAGCCAGCAAGCTTTTCAAGAAAGTCCCTCTACTCTAAACTTACCCTAGCATGAAAAGTGTTTCAAAAACCCAAAATGGCTTTAAAAATGTTTGTTAAAATACCACACAATAAATATGTTTTATGATAGAAATGTATGTTGAATTTTGGGAAAATGTCTATTAATGCTGAATTATTCTACATACTGGTAAACCGTAAGAGATAGACAAAAGCTTACTACACAAAAATTGTAGATTTTCTGAAAAACATAATTTATCTCCGATACATTTGTGGGGTTAACAGTTTCTGAGATTTTCATTGTTACTGGGTTAAATGTTCTATTTGTAGGTTTCTCTGGTGGGAAATTTCATTGAGTTTGCTTTTCTGTTTTTCTGCCTTTCAATATGAATATCGCTTTGGTTAATGCATTTCTTTATTAGGTTGTACCTACAGAGAAATAAATAATAAGTTTATTTCTGTTAAAGTTGAACGTTTTGGATGACCATCAGTAGCATAGAGAAAACAAATCTGTGTTCCATAGTCATGCCTTTTCTACAAACAATTGTTAGGAAATATTGTTTCTTTATCTACATAATGGTAATCGAGATAAACATTAGCGGCAATGGTCTTATTACTTGCTTCTTTGTAAGTAGAAGGGCAATAAAGGAATACAAGGCTAAAGTGAGAGTTAAATGTTTTAAAAGTTGATTGCTATGTGAAACAATTAAAATTTGGTTCTCTTTGTAAAGGTCAGGAGTAAAACAAAAGAGAGCTGAAACGAAAGATGTCTTCCCGTTTGTGAAAAGTTTAAGTAGTTCAAAATTGAAACCAATAACAAACGATATCTCGGAAACGATTAACTATATACACGTTGTGTGTGCGCGCGCATACGTACTATTTTGTGAGATATAAGTTATGTGTTTTAACGAGGTCTACATTTTTTTATCACAGTAAGTTTTCTCCATCTCTCACGATTTACCAGTTAAAAAAAAGACGTCCAGAATGAACAGTTCTTCAGTGTATATTCCAAAAAAATTCAAGATATACATTTTAATTATCCTCTAGATAACATTAATATACGGTATTTTAATCAAAATAGATAGAGCCTTTTTTGAGAAAAATACAATTTTCGAAAGTTCTTTAGAGTAATTTGGGGTTGCGAATTTCACTGAAAATCTTGCGAGCATCCACAATACCATGTTTGGTAGTTAATCGACTTTTCATTTATGAGTTACGCTGTACAGAGACAGACAGACAGACTCACACACACAAATACACACACAGACACAAAGATTGACCTTTTTCTAAAAATACTTTTTATTCAGGGGTCCTCAAAACCTAATTTTCTTAAAATGCCTCTAACGATTTCTATTAAAATCTCACGTGTTTAAGACATTATACGCCTTATAAGACATAATATTTATATTGTGTTGAATATCTGAGAATCGCGATTTAAGCCCTCTTCAGTCTGAGTGACTTTTGCATAACTAGTAAATTGTAAAACATAAAATAATAATAATAATAATAATTGTAATTTTATGTTCTATATTCCCATGACTTACACAAAAAACTTTCCTTACAAAAGATTCTTCTTTTATCAACGACATGCTAATCAGCTAAACATTAGCAGTAACTGCCTTATTACTTGCTTCCTTATAAGTAGAAGGGACATAAGGGAATACACTAGGCAAAAGTGGGTCAATCTTTTAAAAAGTAGTACTGTGTGAAACAATTGGAGTTCGCTTCGCTTTACATGGCCTGTAGTAAAACAAGAGAGATCAAACGTCACTTTCCACTTGAGAAACGTTTAAGTAGTTTAAAATTGAAACCATTAACAAAGAATATATCAGAAACTTCCAGGTCTACATTGAAAACGTGTATGATATAAACTGTGAGTTTTAATGAGATCTACATGTTTTGTGTAGTAAGTTTTTGTCTATCTCTTGCTGGTTAACTGTTATGCAAAATACTGCATAACATATCCAACGTAAGCAGGTCTTCAGAGGTTATTCTCAGAAAATTCAAAATATGATTTTTATTTGTGATGTAAATAGCTGTAATATACGGCAACCTAATCAGAATTGTTAGAGCCATTTTTGAGAAAATCAAAATTTTCAAAACGTTTTCCATGTAAACGGTAGTTTGTGGTGGGAGAATTTTCTTGAAAATCTTCGTGTCACATCCTTGGAAGATATTAAAGATAAATACCAAGTTTAGTGTTTAGCAGTCTTTTCCTTTTTGAGCTATGCTGTCCAAACACGCACACTGATCTTCTTTCTAAAATTATTTTGTTGGATGAATTAGGGGATTTTCAAATCATATATTTTCGGTGAAATCACGGTATCGAGTTTTTGGGTGCAATACAATACCTTCTCTATACACTATGTACATAGTACGTGTAGAGAAAGTAAAAATTATAGTTCTTAAAACCCACAACTTACGTCAAATGCAATGTTTTCCGAGATGTTTCTTGTTATGAACTTCAATTTTCCAATATTTTTGTCTCTCAAATATTCGTTTATCTTTCACATTATTCGTCTTTATTTCTTCTTATCTTGCAAAGAGAATAGAGTTTAAATGCATCAAATAACGACCAGTTCTTAAAAGATTCGACTATCTTGTATGCCTAGTGTATTTCCCTATTCGTTTCTATCTACAGAAAATGTATTAAAAGCATTTGTGAAAATATTTATCTTGATTAAAAGTATACAGAAATATTTTCTGGTTCTTTTTGTAAAAAGTGTCGAATTTTGAATTTTAATGTAAAATATGCATCATGGATTAAAGTGCATATTTGCAATATTTGATTTTCCTGTTGCGGGTATAGCATGTTATCATCGACAATTTAAGGCGTTGATCTGGTTAAGGAACTCTGTGTCAAACTTATAAACGTTTTCCTCGGATTCAATCTTTTTGATATTTTCCCCATATTTAGAATCTACGTCTTCTCCCACAGAAATACAGCTAAGGATCTGAAAATTATTCCCAAAGCACAGTCAAAAGTGTGTAATAAACTATCTTTTGGACTTTTATGTTGATTTGTTCCGTTCTTTTTACTTTGTAATATAAAATAATCGTTTTTTTTTCTAAAAAACATCCAGAATAGGAACATTTAAACCAGATAGTTTCTTAAAAGGTTTTAAGGAATATAATCTTTAAAAACATGTTCATCTAGCTCAATGTCTTTAGAAGAAGACGGATGTTGTTTTTAGCTAACTAAATTGCATAAAATCATTAATATGTCCAGAATGAAAAGACATATTGATATATTGAATGAAACTTAGTATGAATATTTATTTTGTTGCTAGTAATATACTTAACACAATTTAAAGCTTGGCTTGTAATGGTTCAGTATCCCCTTTACCTAAATAGGTTGATAGAAGAATAGGCGTTCTTAGAAGAGTATGTTGAAGAATAGGAAGTAAGGTCTTCTAAATATATTATGTAAATTTGTCGTTAGTAGAAAAAGTGCTCTGAGTGTAAGATATTTTATTTTTCCACCTTACACAGTATAACATAACTTGATACTCTTTAGGAAAATTATTTTTACTTTTAGAAAATGGTATCCGTGCAAAAACCAGTTTTTCCGAAACTCGCTTTTATAAGTCAATGAACTGGTTGATGTTCTGTAAGGTTTTCTCTCGCTATTCCTGTCGGATTTATCTTCCGACAGAAAGTATGATTTGTATTCCTGCTTTTTCCTGGGATTTAACACTTGACCTCCCTCCATACAAATTCGCTTCGGATTTTTCGCGCATTCAAGAGCTATAATTTTCATCAACTCTTGTTTTTCTCCGTAATTACTGAAGAAAACTCTGAAATGGTTAACTCGGAATGTGCACGTCATAAATTGTGTGTTTTAATTTCTGTATATCTCTTCCGGTTTATCATATATGCAAAAGTCATTCGAATGAGGACTTCAGAAGCTATTCCCAGGAAGGTATACATTTTATTTGCATCTATTTATTTTAATGTAATTTAATCTAATGTATGAATGTACATATACATTACATTAAATGTATGTATATATGTATGTTATGAAATAACATACTGTATATACATGGTTTTGAAATACCTAACTACTTATTAGTCAGTATAGCAATACTTATGTCAATTACCAGCATAATAATATACAGTTACTATGAAGTCTCAACATTAATAGTTATAAGAGTGTTTGAAATCATTAAGTGCTTCACAATATTCCCTTTAATTAATTATCTAACTTTCATTCTCTTTAAATACCCCTAAACTTATTTAAAGTCAGAAGGCAGCCCTGAAAGGCTGCTACAAGCAATTCACTCCACTCTTCAATGGTCCTATTAACAAAAGAAAACTTTCCTACGTCGGTTCTGTATCTTCTGCACTTAATGTTATACAAATGATCGCTTCGTCCGGGTTTGCTAAGCTCTTTCTTAAGTCCATCCATATGTAAATATATTTAACATGCACTATTTTAAACAAAATATTTCGATTATTTTTGAGAAAACCCAAAATTATTCCATATAAACGGTAGTTAGGGGCGGGATGTTTAGCTGAAAAACTATATATTGTATCCTTGGAAAATACTTAACTTAAATATTAAGCTTCGTATTTAACGAAACCTTCGTTTTTGCGGTATGCTAACCATACAACAGACAGACAGACATACGTATCTTTTTAAAATATATATATATGAATTCTGGCACCTAAAAAAATTATTTACGATGGAATCTCGGTATCAATTTTTTTGGGTGGAGTACAATACCTTCTCTACCTACATATTCGTTGTACATACTTGCTAGAGAGAGTAAAATAGCCATAAAAGAATAGGTAATACAGACACTTGATTAAAGTGGTAATGGCAATTAAAACCCGCCTCTTAACGCCATGATAGTCAAGTTAAGCCAAAGAGAAGTTTGTTTTCTGTAGAAAAATTGGAAGTATTAAACGACTTTATCTATCCACAAACGTTGATTACTTTCTCTACTAATACAAAGTAGGATAGAGAAAATATTTTAGTGTAGCCGAAAAAAATAGGTGTTGAGATTACACAGAAAATTCACGTTCTGAGGACTCCTTTAAACACGTTTTGAATCTAAAATAAAATAATTTTAGAAAATGCCCTGTGTGCGACTCTAAACAGCACAACTTAAAAACGTAAACTCATTTAAATATCAGTATTACTTAGTATTTAAGTTCAATATCTTCTATGAGTGCAACATGAGATTTCTAGAAAAAGTCGTCATCCCAAATTATACTTTGTAAAGAAAAAAATATCGCAATTTTAAATATTCTCAAAAATAGCTGCCAGGAGTTTTGATTAAAATAAAATCATATCACAATTTCAATAAAATGATATCCTATTTTTTTTGGAAAAGCCTCTTTAACTCTGAAAATTCTTAATGACTTTTGCATAGCTAGTAAACCGTAAGAGAAATACAGAAATAAAAATTACAGTGCTCTTTAAAACACGCAATTAATGATAAACACAGTTTTTTGTGAAGTTAGCCTTTGCCAAGATAAGGACTTGTCGATGGTTTAAATAGTTTAATACTTAGGCTTTTCAAACGTGAATTCATCATTCGTTTTACTTTTAACTTTCTTTACTTCGTACTGAGTACATTTAGAGAGAAAAAGTATTAAAGTCAAATAATAAGTTTTGAAAGTGTTAGTTTTCTCTTTGCAGCTGTTATTGAAAACGTCATGCAGAGTACTTCTTCTGATTCTAATCCTTCAATTTTCCTACGTCAATAAATATTTTCCACTAATAAATACAATGTGATATTCTATCCAATTTAATTTACCTAGAGTAGCACAATTTTACAGGCAGATGCGTATTCATGTGCACATTCATCGGGCAGTCGATCTTCTTTGCTTTTAGATTTGTCAACTATTCGTTGTTAAACTTTTCGTGCACAAAGGATCGGTTTTCTGGGCAATAATGACGCCTAAACGCAATACAAAAAGCCACTCCTCTGACTAAAGCTACGAGTTCCTATGCTTGTCAATAACCGTATATTGTGTTCAGTTGTGGTTGAGTACAAAGCTGTTTTTATTAGCCTGAAAACTAAAACTGACACTTATATTACCTTGTGCGTTTTGAATCAAACTGTCGCTGAGGTTAGCTTTTGACTATTGAATGACAAAATTTACTACGCACCCTGTTATTGAAGAGGCATACTATTTCTAGACCAAAGTATTGTGTTATTAATCTATATATATATATATATATATATATATATATATATATATATGTCAAAATTAGTTTCTGTATGATAGGTGCATTAATACTGAAGCGTTCGAAAATTTTAAAACGTCAGTTTAGATGCATCACTTTTTCAGTGAAGTGACAACCAACCCAAACACATATTGATTGTCTCGGCTTTCAATTTATAAATATATATTTAAGTCACACATTCATTCCTCATTTAGTACCACATTAGCATAACATTTTCATACATAAATTAGCTTCCTTTCCCACCCCCCTTTTTTTTTGGTAGTATTTAACGCCCGCTTTAACTACTTATGGCACCGCAAGTGGTGAGACTGATGATACATGAATGAAGATGGAGCACCGGTGGAATGCGATAGCGGGAGAAACCGGAGAACCCGGAGAAAACCCGCCCTAGCGTCGCTTTGTCCACCACAAATCTCACATGCGGTCGCTTGGGGTCGAACCCGGGCCGTCTAGGTGAGAGGCGAGTGTAACCACTCGGCCACGGCCCGGCCGAAATTAGCTTCTATAACAAAAGAGACACACATTTAATTATGTTCATTAGAAAAGATAAGAGACAAATTCGAGTTTTTTATTTGGTAACCTATAGCTTGTTTAATTTTTTGATCAGCATACTCGTCGCAGGTTCTGCTGCAATCTTTTGTATCCAAATCACTCATTTTCTTATCATACCTATCACTTTTGTTTTAATAACTGTAGCTACAAATATTAAAAAGTTATATAAAACTCAGAAGTCCGTTTAAAAGAACAATCTATTACATACTCATAGGCCTCGAAACTCATCTATTTGCATAAAAATCTAATACCCTCTGGTCTTTAATATCACAGATACGAGATTACTCCCTCTGTATTAGAATAGTTAGTCAAGAGATCTCCAAAGTTCGATTTTCGACAGGAGCGGGGATTTAACGGAAATACAGTATAAAAAAATCTGTTGTTTTCCATTCACATGATTTTCTCTACTTCTGTGTGACAAATTATTGTTAATAAGCTTATTCTTCTATTTACTTCATGCTAATCGAGAAAAAATTAGCAGAAATAGTCTCATTACTTGCTTCCTTGTAAACAGAAGCGAACTATGGGAGTATCACAGGTTAAAGTGAAGTCAAAGCTGGTTACTAGGGGACTGAAGTTCCTTTGTTTGTATGGACACGAGTTGACAAATTTCTGTATGAGAAAATTACAGGTTTTTCATAGCTGAAACAAAAACAAGGAATATCTCAAAAACGATCAACTCCTCGAAAAAAAATTATGTAATATAAATTGTGTGTTTTAATGTGCTCTACATTTTTTGTGTGGTAAGTTTTTGTCCATTTCTTGCGGTTTAGCAGTTATACAACATTTCGCAAAATTCATCCAGCATAAAGTAGTCTTCAGAGGCTATTCCCAGAAAACTCAAGATGTACATATTGTTTTTCAGGTAAATATCTTTAATATACGATATTTTAATCAAAATCGTTACAGCCATTTTTGAGAAAATCAAAATTTTCGAAAAAAGTTACATGTTAAGGGCAGTTGGGGATAAGGGGATTTTCTTGAAAATCTTCGTGTCGCATCCTTGAAAAATACCAAACTTAAATACCAAGTTTGGTATTTAACGGTCTTTTCGTTTTTGAGCTATGCTGTCCACAGATACAGACACACACACATACACAGACATTTTTCAAAAAATGCTTTTTTTGGATTCAGGGGGACCCAAAACATGTATTTCCGGTGAAATCTTGATATCAAATTTTTGGGTGCATTACAATACCTTCTCTATACACTATGTATATTGTGCGTGTAGAGAAAGTAAAAAGAGCAGAAAAAGTCTATAGTAGCCAGTAAATCTTTATAAACTCAAAGTCTAATGACCACTGAAGTTAAAAGTCACAAGGTTAGAGCAAAAGTACGAGAGAACAAGTATAAATAAACAATTTAACTATCGAAATAAAAGCTGAGTAAGGGAGTTTCTAACCATTAATTTATGAAACACTGCACGTGGTGCTTATTACTTTTGTTTCAGTGGATAATCTTCTTTTTACTTTCTCTATACGCACTATGTACATAGTGAATAGAGAAAGTATTGCACTCCACCAAAAAATTCGATACCGAGATTTCACCGGAAATATATGTTTTAGTATCCCCTTTATCTAAAAAAAAGCATTTTCACAAAAAAGGTCCGTGTGTGTGTGTGTGTGTGTGTATGTCCGTGTGTCCGTGAACACGATAACTCAAAAACGAAAAGTCGGTAAAATGCCAAACTTGGTATTTTAAGTTTAGTATCTTCCAGGGATGCGACACGAAGATTTTGAGAAAAATCCCCCACCCCAAACTATCCTTAACATGGAACCTTTTTTCGAAAGTTTTTATTTTCTAAATAATGGCTCTAATGATTTTGATTAAAATATCGTATATTAAAGATTTTACCTGACAAATAAAATGTATATTTTGAATTTCCTGGGAATAGCCTCTGAAGACTACTTTATTCTGGATGAATTTTGCATAACTACTAAACCGTAAGAGATGGACAAAAACTTAACACAAAAAATGTAGAGCACGTTAAAACACACAATTTATATTATATACATTTTTGTCGTGGAGTTGATCGTTTTTGAGATATTCCTTTTTGTTGGTTTCAGCTTTGAAAAACTTATACTTTTCTCATACAGCAATTTGTCAACTCCTGTCCACACAAACAAAGGAACATCAGTCACATAGCAACCAGCTTTTGGCTTTCACTTTAACCTATGGTACTCCCTTATTTCGCTTGAATTTACAATAAAGCAAGGAATAATACTATTTCTGCTAATTTTCCCCGATTAACATGAAACAAATAAAAGATAAGCTTATTAACAACAATTTGTTACAGAGAGATAGAGAAAGCCATGTGAATGGAACACATCAGATTTTTACTTTCTCTATACGTACTATATTCATAGTGTATAGAAAGGGTATTGCATTGTACCCAAAAATTCGATAAGGAGAATTCAACGGAAATACATGTTTTGAGACCACCTGAATCCAAAAAAGCATTTTTGACAAATTTCCATGTGTGTGTCTGTGTGTGTGTGTGTGTGTGTGTCTGAGTGTCTGTGCGTCTGTGGGCAGCATAGCTGTTAAATACCAAACTTGGTATTTAAGTTCCATGTCTTCCAAGGATGCGACACGAAGATTTTCAAGAAAATCCGCCCAACCCCAACTACCCTTCACATGGAAAATTTTTCAAAATTTTGATTTTCTAAAAAATGGCTCTAACGATTTTGATTAAAATATCATATATTAAAGATATATACTTGACAAATAATATGTTTATATTGAATTTTCTGGGAATAGCCTCTGAAGACTAGTTTATTCTGGATGAATTTTACGGAATTTTGTGTAACTGGTAAACCGTAAGAGATAGACAAAAACTTACCTAACAAACAACGTCGAGCACATTAAAATACACAATTTATGTTACATACATTTTTTTCGTAGAGTTGATCGTTTTTGAGATACTCATTGCTTTTGGTTTCAGCTTTAAAACTTATAATTTTCTCATACAGGAATTTAACAATTGCTGTCCATACAAAGGAACTTCAGTCACATAGCAATCATTTTTTGCTTTCACTTTAACCTATGCTACTCCCTTATTTCGCTTCTACTTACAGGGAAGCAAGTAATAAGAGTATTTCTACTATTTTTTTCTCAGTCAGTATGAAGTAAATAGAAGCATAACCTTTTTAACAAAAATTTGTTGCAGAGATATAGAGAAAGTCATGTGAATGGATTACATCAGATTTTTTATGCTTAAAGCGCTATTTTTTTTTCAGCCACTAGCTACATATTTTAAATATGTTACATACTATAAATTTCATTCTCTTTGAATCACTATCTGTGTTGAAGGTTTAATTTCAGAATGCCAAAGTGCTGAATTTGTAGCTCTGTAAAAATAAAAACAACTCCTAGAAAAAGTTTAAAATAAGAAATTTTGAAACACAATGACAAACAAGTTTGACGTGAGGCAGCTATTTCACTGAAGTATTCCGCAAACATTGAGTCTACTAAACATGGAATACATCAAAATCTATCCGCTGCGATATTATTTTGAATTGCTGAGGAAAGGAAAAGAGGATTGCACAATTGGAATATATAAAATTCTGACTACTGCGATAATATTTTGAATTACTGAGGAAAGGAAAAAGGCAGTGTACAGTTGCAATAAATCAAATTCTATATGCTACGACAATATTTTGAATTACTGAGGAAAGGAAAAGAGCATTGCACAACTGGTAACAGAGCACGAGATAAAATAGGCTGTTAGCTGCAATTCATCTGTAAGACCGCCATCATTCTACCAGCAGGAATTTAATACGGGGTTCCTTAGGTGAAGTTTAGCGGGACGCTTGCCATACAATCGAGAAGGATTTTCAAGTCACTATCGATAACTATCTCGAGAGCAAGACAGAGCGCCGGCATGTTGCGGCTTTTCAGTGGCGTGCCGACTGAAACAAAACTGGATCTGAACGATGGCAATTTAAACAGGTTTCGATGAGGCTGTTACGATTGATTGAGCTGTCCTAGTAGGAAGCTACATCAATACTTTTGCTGTTAGGACACCTGGTTCTCTTCTACTGCATTTTCTGTTGCGGTCCCAAACTTCAACTATCGACAAATATCGACAAGGTTAAAGGTTTCCGATACTATATATCTAGCAAAACTGTAGGGTAGAAGTTTTGGCATAAGGTTTTATGTTTCTCTTGGAATGGTTTAGCCCCACATCGTAGTCTGTATGTGAGAGACTTCTTAAAAAAAATCTGATGTGTTACATTCACATGACTTTCTCTACATCTCTGCAAAAATTGTTGAAAAGCTTGTGCTTCTATGTACTGCATGTTAATCGAGAAAAAAAAAACCTAGCAGAAATAGTCTGATTACTTGCTTCCTTGAAAGTAGAAGCAAAATAAACCATAGGTTAAAGTGGTTGCTATGTGACCGATGTTCCTTTGTATGGACAGGAGTTGACACTTTCCTGTATGAGAAAAGTATAAATTTTTCATAGCTGAAACCAAAAACAAGGAATATCTCAAAAACAATCAGCTCCACGAAAAAAATGTTTATAACACAAAGTGTGTGTTTTAAAGTGCTCTACATATGTTGTGTTTTAAGATATTGTCCATCTCTTACTGTTTAGCAGTTATGCAAAATTTTGTAAAATTGACCCAGAATAAAGTAGTCTTCAGAGGCTATTCCCAGAAAATTCAAAATATACATTTCATTTGGGTGTGGGGGGATTTTTCTCAAAATCTTCGTGTCGCGTCCCTGGAAGATACTAAACTTAAATAGCAAGTTTGGTATTTTACCGACTTTTCGTTTTTGAGTTATCGTGTTCACAGACATCCGGACACACTGACACATTGACACACGGACACAGGGATACACACATGGACCTTTTTCTGAAAATACTATTTTTGGTTACAGGGAACCCTGAAGCATATATTTCCGGTGAAATCTCGGTATCGAAATTTTTGGTGGAGTGCAATACCTTCTCTATACACTGTGTATATAGTACGTGTGGAGAAAGTAATAAAAAGGAAATGTATAAGTGTTTATAATTGTTAAATATTTTAATCATACAACGAATGTTTAAAATAAAGTGTATTTATTTACAAAAAGTTTTACAGTGTAAAATAAAAATCTGATATGTTCCATGACTTTCTCTACATCGTTGTAATAAATTATTGTTAAAAAGCATATTCTTTTACCTACTCTATGACAATCGATATAAACATTAGGGTTCTAGCAGAAATTGTTTTAAATACTTGCTTTCTTGTAAGTAGAAGGGAAATAATGGAATACACTAGGCTAAAACCATAGTTAAATCTTTTAAAAGTTAGTTGCCATGTAATTGAAATCCGTTTCTATACAGGGCAAGTTTACAACTTTTCGTGTGAGAAATTTTTTAAGTAAACAAATAAGAAGGAATATCTCAGAAGTAATGAATTCAACGAAAAAAATGCATATGACATAAATTGTGTGTTTTAACGTGATCTACATTTTTGTGTAGTAAGCTTTGTCTATCTCTTACGGTTTACCAGTTATACAAAATTCCGTAAAATTCATCCAAAATAAAATAGTCTTCAGAGGCTATTCCCAGAAAATTGTTGATATACATTTTATTTGTCAGGTAAATATATTTAATATACGACAGTTTAATCAAAACCTTAGAGCCATTTTTTGGAAAATCAAAGTTTTCGATTTTTTTTTTTTCATCTAAAGGGTAGTTGGGGTAGGAGATTTTCTTGAGCATCTTCGCGTCACATCCTTAGAAGATACTGAACCTAAATACCAAGTTTAGTATTAACGGACTTTTCATTTTTGAGCTATGTTGTCCACACACACACACACACACACACACGGACCTTTTTCCAAAACGGCTTTTGGGGGGGGGATCTAAAACATAATATTTCCGGTGAAATCTCGGTAACGAACTTTGGATGCAATAATACTTCCTCTAAACACGATATACATAGTACGCGCAAAGAAAGTAAAATCATCTTCCTGTATCCTAAGTTCAAGCTTTTATCCTCTTCCTCCATTCTTCTCTATCCTCCCAATCAAATTCCTCTAGACCTAATTCCCTCATTTTTCTTTCAATATTATTCATCCATTTAGTTCTAGGTCGACCACGTCTTCCTCTTCTAGGATTCCATTGTAAAAGCTGTTTTGGTAATCTTATCTCAGGCATTCTGCGGACATGCCCGTACAATTCTAGCAGTTTATATCTTATAAAATCTAAAACTGAATTTTGAAATTTCATTGTTTGTCTAATCAGTTTGTTACAGACATTTTCTAATTTAGTGTCTAGAAGACCTCCTGAAAGTCCATTTCGAAGATAATAATTTTAAATTTAAATTCCTATTCAGTGTCCAAGTTTCTGCACTTCTAGTTATTGATTTATGTATCTGTAATTTGATCTCTAAAGTTATATTCTATTTTTTTCTGTAGCTTAACGTCCTTTAACCTGGTTGTCATATTGGACGAAGAATTAAATGGGTGAAATGATGCTCAAGTGATCTCGGGGTTAATGGAGTTTAAAATTACTCGACATTTGTCTTTTCAGGATAAGGGAAACCCCGAAAAAAATCTTATCCAGGTAACTCACCCTAAGCGAGATTCGAACTCACGACCTGTTGAATGTGAGACACACACGCTACCACCTCACTACCCAGGCAGGCTTTTATTCTTGTCTCAACACTCCATTCAAAAATATAAGCTGTTATGCTTTTTTGAATTATATATTTAATGTCCTCTTCTTGACTATAATTTGAATTTATCTTCACTCCAAAGTACATACTCTCTTCACTTCTTTTGATGCATCCCATGCCGTCTTCTAAAGCTAGATATTTTTTTTCATCTCCCAATGACAAATAGATTGTTTTCTTTAATTACTTTTTATTCCCCATCCATTATATTCTTCAATAATTGTATAAAGTTCATAATATTAAAAGTAATTACCTACATACAATCGATCAATTATGTTGAATACAATCATATAATTCATACAAAAAACTGAGTTAGTTAAAATGTACAAAATGTGAAATTAGACTGAAAGTAAGACTTATTGTAAAGAATTCATTACAGTACATTTTTCTTAACGAGGATTGCTTCAATTTAACTTTAAATATAGTTCCTGTACATTACTTAGCCTAAGTTGGAAGTATGTTAAATAATTTTAGGCCAAAGTAATAATATGAGGTTACTAATTTGCTTAACCTATTTACAGAGTATTGTTCCTTAAATGGTTCCATATTTGTGTACTCCGATATAATATTAGTAGTCACCCAGAGTTCATTTTACATGCAAAAGGTCCCAGTATAATCATAATGTTATACTCAGTTGCGAGAAAAGTAATGCTAAATATTCCTTATTATTTCCATAATTTTTTTAATGCATTTCTTTTGTAAAGGAGTGGATTTTTTACACAGAAACTATTCTCCCATAGGGACAATAGTGACGAGTATTCAACCCGAAGGACGGTCAATGGCCGGGACAGAATCGTTAGACTACAGCCACATTGAGTTTCAGGCAATGATGATTCTGTAGTGGTGTTGCCATTTCTATTCCGAGGAATGTGATAATGAAAGGACAGTCACACCCAGTCCTCACAGCTGGGAAGAAAAATCGCCATGCTGGTACCGGGAATCGAACCCAGGGCCCGCCCGCCAGAGGAAGGCGTACTACCACTGCAATGACACGGACACCTCCATAGTAGTATATCATTGTCGGTATAGGTGAAAAAAACAACAAAATATGCTATTATTATTATTATTATTATTATGTTAGTATCTTCATTTCATTTTGTTCTAATATTTTTCGTTTTACTTGTTTCTACTTGTTTTATTCTATATTGCAGGCATGTAAAATAAATCTAGTGGCACTAGAGCTTCCTTGTTCCTGTCGGGACCTCCTGTTACTATCAATAGCTACTAGGCACAAATCAAAGAACATTTGTAACAGTCAGAAAAGATGCCGTTTTAACATTTTACGAAGTCCTTGCCATACCATCACTTCTCTATAGTTCAGCAACATTGTTTTTAACCAAAAGACAAAAATAAAGGATAGTGGTATCATATATGTGTATCACACACACACACATATATCATTAGCTAGATATAAATGTTAAGAGAATAAACAAAAATTTAATATCCGTGCAAATCTTAGAATTACCATCGTTAAGAGAAAAGCTGATGTGTCCATTCATTTCACTTGACTTTCTCTACGTCTTTGTTACAAACTATTGTTAAAAAGCATGTTCTTCTATCTAATTTATGATAATCGAGATACACATTAGCAGAAATAGTCTTAATTAAGTAGAAGAGAAATAACGGAATACAGTAGGCTAAAATTATTGTTAAATCTTTTAAAATCTCAGTAGCCATGTGGGTGAAATTTTTTTCTATGCTGTGTCAGGAGTTTAAAGCTTTCCGTGTGAAAAAGTTTAAGTATTTTCAATCTCAAACAAATAAAAGTAATATATCAAAAATAGTCAATTCAACTAAAAGAACGTATGATATAAATTGTGTGTTTTAACGTGATCTACATTTTTTGTGTAGTAAGTTTTTGTCTATTTCTTACGGTTTACCAGTTACACAAAATTCAGCCAAATTCGTTTAGAATAAAGAGGTCTTTAGAGTTTATTCCCAGAAAATTCAAGATATACATTTTATTTGCCATATAAATATCTTCAATACACGGTATTTTAATCAAAATCGTTGGAGCCATTTTTGAGAAAATCAAAATTTTCCGAATTTTTTCCATGTAAAGGATAGTTAGGGGTTGGGGTATTTTCTCAAAATCTTCGTGTCACATCCCTGAAAGATACTATACTTAAATACCAAGTTTAGTATTTTACCGACTTTTCGTTTTTGAGTTATTGAGTTCACGGACACACATAAAAACGGACAGTTTTCTGAAAATACATTTTTTTGGATACAGGGGACCTTAAAATGTCTATTTTCGGAAAAATCTTGATATCGAATTTTTGGATGGAATGTAACATCTTTTTTATACACCATATGCATAGTACGTGTAGAGAAAGTAAAAATGATAGATACTTGTTAAAATATAAGTAGAATGGATCTCAATCGCATTCCAAAATGATGAATTGCTATAAATCTACGGGTCGACGGGATATAGGACGTCCCCTAAACAATAAAAATACCAATTTCAATATCAATTACCAATACTTATTATAGGTAAGAATTAAGGAATAAAAAAAAAAAAAAATCGGTGATCCATTGCATTCGCTTCAAGGAAGAGAAGTCTACTTCAACAATTTTATTTAGATTTTAAAAAAAAAAGTGTGGAAAAAAACTAATGCTGAGACATTGCTGAAAAAGGATATGCAGAGACCATTTTGTTTGTTAAATTTCTTTCCATGATCGAATTCTCTGGTTATATGTCCACCATTTCGAAAATGTATATTTTCTCAAAAATAGCCCTAACAATTTTAATTATAATATTGGAGTATGTGTCACATGGCAATTAAATGTATATCTTGGCTTTTTTGAGAATAGCCTATGAAGTCCTCTTCATTTTGGGTGACTTTACATTTACCTGTAATGGACAAGGTCCTACTACTTAAAATGTATACACAATTTATGTCAGGTATGTTGTGTGGGTGTATTTTTTGATAGTGTTTAACGCCTGCTTTTACTACTTGTGGCACTGCAGGCGATGACACTGATGATACATGAATGAAGTGGAGTACCGGTGGAATGCAATGGCGGGAGAACCGGCGAACCTGGAGAAAACCTGCCCCTGCGCCGCTTTGTCTACCACAAATCTCACATCTTGGTGAAATGCGAGTGATCTCGGCCACGGAGCGGTCCGGGTGTGTGTGTGTGTGTGTGTGTGTGTGTGTGTGTGTGTGTGTGAGTGAGAGAGAGAGAGGGAGGGGGATTAACCATCTTCGATATATTCCTAGCTCTTTTAATCTTTCAATCGTTATCATTTTCTCAAACGGTAAGTGGTCATTTTTTTCCTTTTGTTTTATTCCTGAGAATGCAAAGAGAACCAAATTTCAGTTTCATCACTTAGCGTTTTAAAATGTTTGACTATATCTAGCCTAATGTATACCCTTATTTCCCTTCATCTTACAACGAACTAAGTAATACGATTATTTCTGCTAACATTTATCTCAATTAACATGAAGTGACTTGTATCTAACAGACTTTTGTGTCATGCATTTATTTTCAAGAATGCGTTTCTTGCTCCTGTATTTTATTTCCAAAATGTCACAATAAAGTTGTTGTTTTTTAAATTATCTTATAAGGGAATTCTTTGCTTATAACTCATATTTCTATCGTCGCTAGATAATTTCAGAACCTACGTATGTTAGTATATTTGTATTGTTAATTCCTTCGCCATTCAATGGCATTTGTACGAATATTTAAGCAATTTATGCAGTATTGTTGCTGGGAATGTGTAATCAGTGTCAGAAAGGAGGCATCAATATAATATGTTTAATGAGTTTATATTTCGCGTTTTACTCCATGCTAGGTAGCTTCTTTTACGTATATCTAATACCAAAGCTGCTAGCAGAGCTTTGAAGGTTAAATAAATGCTCTCGCTCTGATATCTCTGAATTTGTGGATGAAAAAGAACTGGGCCACAACTTTATGGTGAGCTGCCCTTGCAATAAATAACTAAAACTCAGCACGAGTTTATGTTTTAACATGCAATTTGCCCGAGAATAAAATTATAGACAAGTTTTTGTGGTTATGTTATGTTAATGCACCTTATGACATGGTATAGTAGCTCAGAAAGCTGTTCTGGTTCCTAGGCACCGAATGGGCATGATTTCCTGTAAAGCCATTCAATTCAAGCTCCATCACGCATATCGGCGTATATTGGGCCACCGTTATAATTTTTATAGTTCGCGAGTTTGCCACTATATGCATAAGGTGCCGAGAGATCAACTCGTTGCCCATAGATGACATTATAGGACGAAATCACCTTACGGATGTGAAAAATTGCAAATTTAGAGAAGGAATCTTTTATTTCAAGGAATGGGGTTGTTTTACTTGCTAATGAACATTACACGGGACCAAGACTGAAGTTTCCTTTCGAAGTACATCCGAAAAAATCCATCACCTTTCGCCAGCAACCTTGGGTATTATAGGCTAGGTGGTAACCATTACACCACGGAGGGCAACAGTTCATCCATAGAGTTGCGAATAATTTAGCCTAATATAATATCAAGCATTTTAATCCATTTGAGGAGCTATGAAAGGTATTGTTCCGCAAATACAAGAACCAACATTTGACTGGTGGAAACATGGTAATGATCTTCTTCCTGTAACGGCTGGATACTTATTTTTTTTAATACTGTTCAGAAACCTGTCAAGACTCCGGCGCTGTATACCCTAATTCTTCTTTTTTTCATTTTTTTTTTTTTTCTATAACATTTGCTTTGTTTTCTGTATGATTACCGTTTTGCTGTTTGCTTTTAATACACACACATACACACACCTGTACACATTTTACAAACATATAAACACCCACGATCCCCTGCGCCACGAAGCACCAAAGCGAGGCGCTTTAGCGAGCGTGGCCATGGGGACCGGCAGAAATAATACCACTCGGCCAATCCTATCTTATGCTCTTCCACTTCTGCCGTTCGCATGTGGGGGAGGGTCAGGTCGTTGGCATTGTAGGTAAGTCTTTAGTGTATTATTATTATTATTATTATTATTATTATTATTTTATTATATTTATTATTATTGTCATCATCATCATCAGTATCATTATATAACATAATATAAAGAATTATTTCTCCCACACAAAACTAATCTAAATGCAATCGAGGTCACAATCTTCCTTTCCGATTTGAACCTTCAAAAGAAATTCTGCTGGTGACTGAACTGGCATCTTCCAAGGACATATTTACATGGGAAGTAAAAGATGCATCTTGAATGTATTAGGATCCCTCATTCTGACTGCACGTTGATTAACGTTGAAACCTCGGAGAGTTTTTAAAACACACAATCCGTGTTTAAATCGTTTATGTATAATGTTAGCCTTTACGAATGTTTCCTGTTGTTCAGAAGTTTCCAGCATTTCAAGCTGTACACCTTTGAAGTGTTCCTTTTATATCCCCCCCCTCTCTCATAAGGCCATTCAAATAATATTTATAATATCAAGTCCAGCATACCTAAAGCAGGCTTCTTTTTTAAACATTAAACAGCTAGATTTCTGTATGGTTTTCTAAAGGGTAAAATAATTCAGGACATATTAGGTGAAAAAAATATTGAGAACTGCTGACTTCTCACCCGGAGGTCCCGCGTTCGATTCCCGGCTGGGGCGGGGACTTTTTCTTTAGCGAGAATTATTCCCTATTCCCCATAAAGTCTGGAAGTATGTATATGAGAGTGAATATGTGTGTGTGTGTGTGTGTGTTCGAGGAAAATGAAATGATTTAAAAAAAAAAAAAAAACCTACAGACAACGAGTTGTTTCAAGTGCAAAGCCCCCGATATGACCTTAAATGTTAAAGGGGGCCTAATAAATGAAACAATAAAAAATATTGAGAACTTCCGGAAATAATTTTTCTTTTCTGGTTTTACACATTCTGCTTTTCCGAAAGGTTTATCCCTATATGAAACTTGACTCAACTCTTTCTACATTCCACAGCATCCTTTAACTCTCCATAGATTATCTTCTTGATGCTAATTCTTCTTCTATCCAGTCGTTTATGCTTCCTCCATCGGCATCTATCAGAAGTCCTTTGCTTTGCTTTTCATGATATGTCCAAGCCTGTTCTGTACAGTGTGTAAAATATCTCTCTTTTCGTTCACTCTTAAAACTACTTCGTTCGTTATCCGAATTTTTCCATTTTCCTCCAGCACCACATAAAGCTACAGATGTAGCGTTTTAGAAGCTTCTTCCTTAGCTGGAAAGTATGATTCTAATATTAAGCATAAAAACAAGAAGTAATACAACGCAAGATTTTATGAATAATGCGCAGCTTAGATATGAGAGAGTGTCATATTTGGAAGAGAATTCGTGTTATTTATGGAATCTCTTTAACTACTGTGGTTCTCAGCGCCCCATTCTATATTGGGCGTGAAAGACCGAGTAATATTGCTCGGCTTGAGGTTCTTTTGCGGGCCGCAAATTTTTGACACGGGACCAACAGCTTTACTTCCCTTCCGAAGGAAGCCATGCTAAAGATTTTTACGCCCGAAAAAAAGCCATCGTTCTTCACCGTGTTTGATCCAGCGACCTTAGGTGTAGCCTCCACACCACTGAGAGGACTTAATTTTAGTATATTATACTTCTTAATGCACGTGAAAAGCATAAGAGTTCGGAAAGTTTACCTGGGGGAAAATTAGGTATCTTTTAGACTATACAAGGTAGTATCTCAGTAATCATCAGTATTACATTACATATTTTAAACCATTTATTCTAGTTTAATTAAATATTTTCATACTTTAAGCATTGCACTTTAATGCTAAGATCCTACTCTTGCATTTCTCGTTCACCGGGTTTGTATGTATCAACGTGTTTTCTTCAGTAATTAACAGTTGTTTTGAAAAATATGAATGAAACCGTGTCTAGCAGAAGTGTGTCATTTTTACACAGAAGCTATTTCGCAAAAGAACCAGTGTGTGCATTTTCCAAGGTAGTTACAACAAATATGATTTAAAAGTTGCCCGGAGAGAGGCATATTTTCTTTTAGGCTGTTTGTACACTTCCAAGAATCCTTCTTGTGGTAATTGCTTCTTAGAAAGAATCTGGATGTCTTTCCAGCTCATACCCTTTAAGGCTCAAGTACTATTTTTTTCGGTGTTCTACTGACTTTAAATTGAGTTCTTCCTGGAAAGGCAGGGAAATTACTCTGAACGTGCAAGCTACCGGATACTGGAGGTGCATAGCTAGAAGGCATTGAGCTGTACCAAAATAAATTGAGAAGCATTCTTTGATGGAACAGGGAAGTAAAGCAATGATAACGTAACATAAAGCGCTCTCCTGCAAGTTTCGTAAAACCTATTGTTTGTAAAATGAGTAATACTCTAATTTAGACCAAACCATGATTGATTTAAAATATTAACATATTTCCTTCTCTGCATAAACATTAATAAACATTATAATGCACGCAGCTTGTGTCTAATTGAAAATCATGGTTTCTGGAAGAATTTTTATATTATTTAAAATAACAATCGAAAAGGACCAAACACTCTGCACATATCAGAGAACCTGAATTGCCTGTAGAAGATAATGACATTCCATCTTTAATTTTAACTTTAAGTAAACTTTGCTTAGCTCAGGCGTCGCCAACGAGCTTGATTTTATGCTAAGTTAGAAGGCAAGTTCTGATGACACACTACAAGAAGGTGAGGTAGAGGAATGTGTAACATAAGCATTTATGTAAACACTTTTGCTGTCCGCATGATGTTTATGCTCGACATCTGGATATGGCAAGGACGCTAGGTTCATCTAAAATACACAGTGTTGATACATAACTCACACATAGCTAGAAGTCCAATATATATATATATATATATATATATATATATATATATATAACTGTAATATTATATCCCGTAGGGCGTGTTAGCAGCGAGAGCCAAATAATGTATAATAGATCACTGCAGTTACTGAAACGAGCATTAGATCTGGCATCAGTAGGTTGGTTCATATACACACGTAGTAAATGTAAACAGATCCACTAGTACGTAACCAGATAAATAGTTTGTTGCAGGGATATAGAGAAAGTCATGTGAATGGTACACATCAGATTTTTTACTTTCTCTACATACTATGCACATAGTGTATAAAGAAGATATTGTATTGCACCCAAAAATTCAATACCAAGATTTTATCGGAAGTACATGTTTTGGGTCCCCCTGAATCCAAGAAAAGCATTTTTATAAAAAGATTCGTGTGTGTCAGTGTGTGTGTACGTCCATGTCTGTGTCTCTGGACAGCATAGCTCGAAAACGAAAAGACCGTTATATCAAGTTTGGTACCTTCCAAGTATGCGACACGAATATTTTCTAGACAATCACACCACCCCACACTGCCCTTTGCGCGAAAAAAATTCGAAATGTTTTGATTTTCTAAAAACTGGCTCTAACGATTTTTATTAAAATCTCTTATATGTATATATTTACATACCAAATAAAATGTATATCTTGAATTTTCTGGGAATAATCTCTAAAGCCTCTTAATTCTGCATGATTTGTAATGATTTTTGCATAATTGGTAAACTGTAGGAGGTAGACAAAAACTTACTACACAAAAAATGTAGATCACGATAAAACACACAATCTATGTCATATTTTTTCGTGGAGTTGGCCGTTTTCGAGATATTCCTTGTTATTGATTTCAGTTTTAAAATACTTAAACGTTTCTTATATGGGAACTTGTCAACGCTGGTACGCGCAAAAAACGGATTTCAATCCCATAGCAACCACATTTTAAAATATTTGACAGTCGGTTTAGTCTGGTCTAATCTCCCTTATTTTCCTTCTCATTATAAAGCAACTTTTACATTAAAAAGAAGAATCAGATTACTAACAATAATTTGTTATAAATATGCAGAGAAAGTCATGTGAATTGAGCACATCAGATATTTTGTACTACTTACCTGTAAAAAAAAAGGCGAAGTTAATATCTCATCCAAAAATTTGATGTTGATTTGTATCCAGAAATATGCTTTTTGAGAGTCCTACTGTAACCCCCAAAAATAAATTTTAGAATAATATAGTGCCTGCGTGTGAGGGAGAGAGATACATACATACATACATACATACATACATACATACATACATACATACATACATACATACATACATACATACATACATACATACATACATACATACATACATACATACATACATACATACATACATACATACATACATACATACATACATACATACATACATACATACATACACACACATATATAATACATATATATATATATACGAGGATCGGTCAATAACTAATGCCTCCTTTTTTTCTTTTTCTCCTTAACTAAGTTAGCAATATGAACAATTTGAATTTGGCGCAATTTCTCAAATCTTCTCTAATCCGCTGCTGTAGCAACTTCCTAAGTCAACAACTGACAGCACTGCTGCCTTTTGCAAAACGGCTGACATCGATGTGCATATTAGACACCGTTCCGTAATTGAATTCTTGCATGCGGAAGATGAAACGCCCATTCGCACTTATGAAAGGATGTAAAATATGTATGGTGATGCAACAATGGATGTCAGCACTATTAAAAGATGGGTGCGTCGCTCTAATGAAGCAGAAGGGCAAACACAGTTGGCTGTTGAAAATCGGAGCGGTAGACCGGCGACTGCAGTGACTCCACGCAACATTGAGCAAGTGGATAAGATCATTCGTACTGACCGCCGGGTAACACGGACGAATTGTGTTGCTTTATGTACCTCAGTAAAGGTAGTGAGATGATTGTTCAACAACTGGGGTACTCAAAAGTTTGTTCACGGTGGGCATCAAGAATGTTTACCGACAAAAATAAAGGAGACAAGAAGAACAATAGCCACCAATCTCTTGCAGTACTTCAATTTGGAGGGAGAGAAGTTTCTGGAAAACATTGTGACTGGAGACGAAACATGGAATCATTTTTTTGAACCTGAATCAAAAAGACAGTCAATGGAATGGCAAAACAAAAATTACTTACGAGACATTCGTAAAAGCATAGCTTTTAGATCATTATGTACAGCATATGTTTTATGTATAAGGCTATCTCTGACTGATTTCCTTCTTTACGTATGTACATTATAAAACACCCAAGTAATTATAATACGAACTGTAATTTACTCATTAATCGTAAAATAATATCCAAATAATAAAATGAATTTCTTAAATATCTTCAGATTCTTACCAGGTAAAAACAAAAGCAAGAATTATACTAAATCTTTACTCATCTGCGTAATACTGAAAACTATATTTACTTCTGAAGCCTTTCAAAAGAAAACCTCATTCTATGTTCCGATAATCAAGATTTTATTATGCAAAAAAGTTAGTTCCACTTCGCATGATGTATCAGTATCATCAAGCATTTTTTGGGATCTAAAAGTGCAGCTTGCATGCAATACATCACACTGAACCTTGCATTCTTTTCATTTACAGATTTCATTTTCATATTTATTTTACTTAGGATACTCGTGGATTAGTAGATCTGTCTTGACAGTTCTTCTACATGCCGCACAGATTCAGTTCAATTCCATTACCTCTGGACTATAACAGTGTAATAGTTGGGGGTACCTCTCTGAACAAATTTGTTCTTTGACAGTTTGTTTACTAGAATTGCCATTGGTTTCTAAATAAGAACACTGCTAGAAAACTTACTATGGTTGTAAAACAAATTAATTTTGCTCACATCTGAGCAGAACAAACATGTTATTCGAACGCCTTCCTTCCTGCCGACGTGGTTCTGTGTTATGCAGTGATAGCTGTTTTGCAGTAATGGGTTGCAATCTACGTTGACCTTTGCTCGCGCAAGTAGTATTGCATGGATTGCTAACCCTGGCCGTTCTTACTCTGCATAACGAAAATGGTACGGACTTCCTAGCTCTGGTAATGATAGAGTAATTGTTGGAATGAGTGGCGGGGGAAACCGGAGGACCGCCCAGACACCGCGAATCCCACATGCGGGCGCTTGGGATCGAACCCGGACCGGCTAGATGGGAGGCGAGCGGTCTAACCACTCACCCACGGTGCCTTCTATTGTCAATATAACTAGCACAAAAACCACAAAAATTCATAGAAATATGTTAAATAGATTGTGGCCTTTCAGAGAAACGGATCTTGAAAATAAAACTTGAGCACCAAATATTTGTTTAAATGATCTTAGCACTCCTCACACATGGTCATGACACGATACAACGTCTTGTCTCTTACACCATAACTTGAAAACTGTACCAGAACTGTACCAGTAAAATATTCTGGAGAATTTCTAAAAATAATTAAAATATTTTGTAAAAACAATATTTTGAAGATCTTGGTTTGTGTCTGCAGTCTTCAAGGCACAACAGCATGTAATCTTAGCCGTCAGCAGTTTGCCGTATTTTAGTGATGGTTTTTACTTTCTCTACACGTACTATGTACGTAGTGTACACAGAAGATATTGTAATGCACCCAAAAATTCGATTCCGAGATTTCACCGGAAATATGTGTTTTGGGTCCCCCTGAATCCAAAAAAAAGCATTTTTAGAAACAGGTCCGTGTGTGTGTATGTGTGTGTGTCTGTGGACCGCATAGGCCAAAAACAAAAAAGATTTTGAATACCAAACTGGTATTTAAGTTTGGTATCTTCCAAGGATGTGACACGAAGATTTTTAAGAATATCCCCCACCCCCCACTACCCTTTACATGGAACATTTTTCGAAAATTTTTATTTTTTTTAAACAATGTGATTAAAATATCATATATTAAAGATATTTACCTGACAAATAAAATGTATATTTTGAATTTTCTGGGAATAGCCTCTGAAGACTACTTTATTCTGGATGAATTTTGAGGAATTTTGCATAACTGCTAAACCGTAAGAGATAGGCAAAAACTTGTCACACAAAAAATGTAAAGCACATTAAAACACATCATTTATGTTATATACATTTTTTTCGTGCAGTTGATCGTTTTTGAGATATTCCTTGTTTTTGGTTTCAGCCTTGAAAAACATGCTTTTCTCATACGGGAATTTATCAACTGCTGTCCATACAAACAAAGGAACTTCAGTTACATAGCAACCAGCATTTGGTATCATTTTAACCTATGGTACTCCCTTATTTCGCTTCTACTTGCAAGGAAGCAAGTAATAAGAGTATTTCTGCTGATGTTTTCCCGATTGGATGAAGTAAATATTAGCATGAGCTTTTTAATAATAATTTATTGCAGAGGTGTAGAGAAAGTCATGTGAATGTAACACATCAGATTTTCTGTTGTACTGTTTAACGCCCGCTTTTACTACTTATGGCACCGCATGCGATGATGACACTGGTTATAAATGGAATGAAGATGGAGACAGCGGTGGAATACGATGACGGGGTAAACTGGAGAACCCGCAGAAAACTCGCCCCTGCGCCGCTTTGTCCATCACAAATCCCACATGCGGTCGCCTGGGTTCGAACCGAGACGCTTTGGTGGGAGGCAACGGCGCGGCCTTTAAAGGCGTGAAAGTATCCTGCTAGCCCTGTGGCTACAAAGTGTTCCTTAAGGAACGAAGCAGCTCTGGCAAGGGTGGGGTTATATTTGTCATTACCAATGTAAACAGCTGCTTTCCATTATGGGCCAATTTTATGCACATCATTCAGTATACTACCTTAAGGACATTTTAAGTGCTGGATGGCTTAATGCTTAAAATCGTATCTACCTGTCTAATATTTAAAACGAAAGAGTGTCCGCCACTGTCAGTAATCTGACGTATTTTTTACCGTCCATGTGAGATGATACGAAGTCGCCTGCCACAACTTGTGTGTTAAGCCCAGTCTGTGGTTAAAAGCCTTCACGGAGGTTTGACTCATGTGATGCTCTCTTTCTCTCTCGCATGTCCACATATCAGTTTATTGTCCGGTGATATGTCGGCTTCGTTCCCCTTCCTTGGCCTTCTATACACAGCAGATGTCGTTTGCTGGATCGATTCTCTTTTTCACGGCCTTCTAAATTGATAAGCTCCATCGAACTGAATGATGTCCGACTCCGTGGCCTTCTTAACACGCACGTGTACCACCCGGCCGTGAATGATTTCGTTTTTCAAAACATTTACCGGCTTAATGAAGAGTTTCATAACATGACTCAGTCTAAGAAAAAACATCCCGCATGTCTGTCCTTTATGTGTTAAAGCTTTTCTTACTTGAGCTGTCCCTTACAATAGTGATGTCAGGTAAATACAGTGAAACGAGAAAGCTGTGACGTGTAATATTCATGAGATTTTCTTTGTTCACTACTTCTTTTCATAAGAATGCTTTGGGCAATTCCCTATCCTTGGAAATGAAATAGAGTTTTATTTATGGACGCTCTTTAACTGCTGTGGTTCTCAGCGTCCATTCTATACTGGGCGTGAAAGACCACTTAATTTTGCTCAGAGGCCTCTCTATCAGGCTTGAGGCTTTTTTACGTGCCGGAAATCTACGACACGGAACCAACGGCTTTACTTCCCTTCCGAAGGAAGCCTTGCTAAGAATTTTTACGCCCGAAAAAATCCATCGTCTCCGCCGAGTTTGAGGGAATACCTAAAGAAGTATGGTGATCATTACACTAAACACGAATTTTCGAGCAAACAACCTCTTATACAGAAACTTCCAAATTCTAAATTTATGAAAACTGCCTAACCGAGGGAGATGGCACAAGTCTGTGGTCGCATTTGGAAGGTTGCGGGTCCTAAGATCACAATGTTTCCCAATATCATTTTATTTCATTTATATCACATTTCGGGGTACGGGGCTTGGCTGGGTTGTGCGGTGAGTATGCACTCTGTAACTATTTCCTCCTCCTGCTTCTTTTCTTCTCTGTTTTTAGGCCTGTACCCTGCTCCATTCAGAATTAAAGAGTTTCTAATCTCTTTCTCGATCTCCCATCGGCTGGAAACTGTCTCCTGCTATGAGTACGATCCTGTCTATGTCATACGGGACACATGCTGGTTCCATTCGAACCTTCTTTTATCTACCCAATTGCGTATTGCTTGGAAGCCTTCACTTCTGATTTTATCTTTCCTTGATTTGAGTATAATTTTCCTCGAATATTTATTACATTTTTTCAAGGATTTGTTTTCTTTTAGTAGTGTTCGCTGTTGTTTCAGTAGCATTTGAGCGTATCACAGCTTTATATTTTTTATTTTAGTTGACATTTAAGTTTAGTACCTACCAGGGTTGTGACACAAGATTGTGAGAAAATTTCCCCGATCATAAACTATCCTTTATATGGAAGAAATTTCGAAAATTTTGATTTTCTCAAAAATGACTAACGATTTTGATTAAAATACCATACATCAAAGATATTTATATGGAAAATAAAATGCGAATCTCTGGAAACAGCCTCTAAAGACTTCTTTATTCAGAATAAATGTTGCTGAATTTTGCGTTACTGATAAATCCTAAGAGGTAAACAAAAACTTACTTCATAAATTATAAAAAAAACACACAATTTGTGTCACATACGGTTTTTCTCGTTGAATTGACCATTTCTGAGATATTCCTTGTATTTGTTTCAGATTTAAAATACTTTTTAAGTTTTCTCAAACGGAAACTTGTAAACTCCTGACCCTGCATATAAACGGATTTCAACCACATGGCAACCAGCTTTTAAAAGATTTGACTATCTTTTAACCAAGTGTATTCCCTATTTTCCTTCTACTTACAAGGAAGCACATAATTAAGATAATTTCTGCTAATGTTTATCTCGATTATCATAAAATAGATAGAAGAGTATGCTTTTTAACAATTATTTGTTACAACAGTGCAGAGAAAATCATATGATTGTAACAAATCAGATGTTTACTTTCTCTAGCCTCATATGTACAATGTATATAGGAATAGAGAAGGTATTGTAATGCACCCAAAAATTCGATACCGAGATTTCACCGGAAATATATGTTCAAAAAAAGCATTTTTGAAAAAAAAGGTCCGTGTGTGTATGTCTGTGGACAGCATAGCCCCAAAACAAAAAGACCGTTAAATACCAAACTTGGTATTTAGGTTTAGTATCTTCCAAGGATGCGACACGAAGATTTAAAAAAAAATCCCCCCACCACGAACTACCCTTTATATGGAAAAAGATGTCGAAAATTTTGATTTTCTTAAAAATGGCTGTAATGATTTTGATTAAAATCCCGTAAATTAAAGCTATTTATGTCCGAAATAAAATGTATATCTCAAATTTTTTGGGAATAGCCTCTGAAGACCTCTTTATTCTGGATGAGTTTTGCTGAATTTTGCTTAACTGCTAAACCGTAAGAGATAGAAAAAAACGTACTACACAAAAAATATAAATCATGACAAAACACCCGATTTTTGTTCTTTACGTTTTTGTTGTGGAGGTAACCGTTTTCGAGATATTCCTTGTTATTGGTTTCAATTGTGAAGTAGTTAAACTTTTCTCACACAGGAAGTGTCTGTTTTTCTTTTGTTCTACTCCTGGCCAAGCAAAGAAGTTATTTTCAATGACAATCGCATATCGATAGCTTTTAAAACATTTGACAATCACTTTAGCATAGTGCATTCCCTTATTCCCTTCTACTTATAAGGAACTAAGTAATAACATTCTGCTAAAATTTATCTTGATTAGCATTGTGTACAAAGAAGAATCTTTTTTAGGAGTTTTGTAGAGCAGCTAGAGTAAGTCATGTGAGTATAACACATCATATTTTTTCATATAATCTCTCTTCGTTAAATCTGTCGGCTTTCTTTGTTTCTGGTGCTTTGGGTTTAAAATGGGTCTCGAGTGGCTTGCTAGGCCGATTCCTAATGGATTTTATTTCTTCTTATGTTGCGGAACCAGTGTAGTTCGGTCTTGTTCTTCAGGAACAGCATTGGGGGGGGGGGTCTACAGGAGTGTCTCCATTTGTAAACTTTAGGGATTTCGCAATGTCCACACCCATCGCTGCTTGAACCGGGCAGTAGTTTTCGGATCTTTCATTTCGCCCCTTCCTCCTGGAGGGTACATAAGGCACAATTGGTCTCCTCCACTGTCCTTTGCGTGAAAAAAAAAAGCTTTATACTCGTCTAAATTCATTCTAATTTGTGAATGAGCTATCAGGATTATTTTAAAATATATTACTTTGTCCACACCTAGTAACTAATGGAAACGATGGTCGCAAAAACGAGTTAACCATTATCCTGTCAGAGCAAAGAAAAGTCAACCTTTACAAACGTCAGTAAAACAGATAGACTCATAGATTCTAGCCTATTTAGGGATAAATTATAATAGTTCTTTAATGTTAGCCGAACTCAGAAAGGAAGTATTGCAACTTTGCTAAGGATTGAAGCATCTAATTTTCACTTTCTCTAGCACATATTACATAAGTGTACATAATAGCTAGAGAAGGTATTGTATTCCACCCACAAACTCGAAGTCGAAATTTCACCGGGTTTTGAGGTCGCCTGAATCTGAGAAGTGAATGTTTAGAAAAAGCTGTGTGTCTGTGTGTCAAAACCCAAAAAACCGTTAAATACCAAAATTGATATTTGTGTTTGGTATCTTCCAAAGACGCGACGCGAAGATTTAAAAAAATCCCCCCCCCCAACCACAAACTACAAAGTTTTGAAAATGTTTATTTTCTCAAAAATGGCTCTAACGATTTTGATTAAAATACCGTATATTAAACATACATTACAAATAAAATTTATATTTTTAATTTTCTGGGAATAACGCCTGAAGGCCTCTTTATTCTGGATGAGTTTTGCAGAATTTTGATTACCTTTAAACCGTAAGAGATAGACAAAAACTTACTACACAAACATTTATAACTCGTTAAAACATATAATTTAGAATATATACGTTTTTCTTGCGGAGTTGTTCGTTTTCGAGATATTCCTTGTTATTGGTTTAGTTTTAAATTTCTAACTTTTCTGAAACGGGACTATGCAAAGCGAACCGAACCTCAATTTTTTTCACATAGCAACCGCTTTTAAAGGATTTAAATATCGCTTTAGACTAATGCATTCCCTGTTTCCCTTCTACTCATAAGGAAACTAGCACAATTTGTTTTATTACTTATGTTTATCTCGAATAACATGACGTAGATAAAGAAATAATCTTTTTTAAGAATATTATGTATTTGGGACAGTTAGAGAAAATTATGTTAATGGAACACAGATTTTTTTAATTGACACAAAAAGAGGATTGAAATATATCGAAAAAAAATTATGTTTTAGACGTCAAAAAGGAAGACATCAAGACCACAATGACGTAAAACGGTGTATTTAACACTATGATTCAGAGCAAAAACATGGCGTGATGATGATCGGATTGGAAGTGTTTCAGCTAATATATAATTCCGAGTTGGATAATTCAGGTGGTTTAGTCTCTACCCCACATTCGGCAGGTTGCCGTTTCGTTTCCCGTGACCGGTCTTCCTGTTCGCCAGTGTAAGTTTCTTTTGTCTCCCGAATTTCCTGTCCCTCCATGACATTTCCAATGCCATTTCTTCAACCCGATGGTTTCATTTCAGGATTGGTGCTCGATGCCGCGTGGCAGGATAACGCTTCTGACGAGGCCGTTGAACCCTATGGGACGATCTGCCTGTCTGACTTCAATGTGGAAATTATAGGGCCCTGTCATTGTTGTGCCGTCGCTGCTGGTTCCGGCTGCCCGGTGTATCCTCTCACCTCAACCCTCCCTCCCGAGTGCATACACTAGTGTTTGTAGGTACACTCAAAGACCATAAAAATACGCCTGGTGCTATGATTTTGCTGAAAATGTGAACGTTTGAAGGAGACTCGGGTCTAAAGACGATTTTCATTGGTGCCATTCAGGTACAACATACCTAGCGAGTAGGAAAGGGCAAAATGATTGGGCAGTCCACCTTTTCATCCCTCAACCTGCTCGAAGCTCCTTGAGAAGAGTATAAGCAGTGTGGTAAATATGTGTTCCACGTGCGCGGATTACCTTGACATTAGAACTTCAGTATTTAGCGCAGGGAAAATATTATCATAATTTTGTATCACCCGGAAAGAGGTGTGGATAATTGTCCAACCAGAAAGTTCAAGGGTCACCAGTTCGCAACTCAGAACTTAATTTGGCACAACTTACCTTTCCTATTCAATCCCTTCCCTTAGGTAACTCTTCAACACGCGTTTAAAGCATGACAAACAGGTAAAGAGACATGGGCGGGGTCAGCGAAAAGACGCCGTCTTACGATAAGTATCCCCAGGCGCATTTTTAATGTTTTTGGCTGTACAGTAACCACAGGTTTGGGGCCGAATTCTCTCCGACCGTATCCTTACCAATCCTAATACATAATAAGGAACTTGACCATTGATTTCTAAACAGGATTTCAATTTCCAAACAGATGTATTTTAATATGGGAAAGTTTAAACATAATAAAGCCAATATTCAAAGATTAATATTGCGTAAAGTTACTTGAAAGTAATTGATATATTACTATATCTGGTTTGAGACCATTACTTGCTTTTCAGTCCCATATATTCAATTAACAAAATCGCTACTGAGGCTCTTTTGATTACAGTGGGCATGAATCTGTGATTTCAAATGGTCGTTATGGTGAATGAAGTCAATGAATAGATTCTGTGGTTTGTAAAAGAACTAGAGGGTGAGTGTTTTTTTCTCTTTCCAGATATTATTGTCGTTATTTTAGGCCTCATTATTATTATTATTATTATTATTTTATGTCAAACTTTAGCATACACAATTGTTCTAAGATCCAAATTATTTCATTTCTTTGCTGGTATCTGCTGAACGCGAGTGTAACAGTTATTAACCACTGAATAGAGAGCGGATTCCATAATGAGTTTTATTTACGACATTGCTATATTATATGCTTTATTGCACTGGACATTCCGATCAAATTTCTTATTTAAGGGAAGCTGAAATAAAAAGTAACATTTTCTCTGGCATTGCAAATAGTATGCTGAAATTGTGTGTGCCTAAGAACAGCATCCAAAGCAGATACTACAGCAATTTTCGCCCAGATCTATGTATACCTCTGTAATCATCATTTTAACCTAAAAATGATAAGTATGTGCCTTAAATATGCTATAACAAAATAATAGCTATTAATAAATGGCTTACAAGTATCTCATTCATAGCATTTACAAAAAATCTTTGTTAGAAGGCTTAAACTTCTATTTACTTCATACTAATCGAGAAAAAATAGCAGAAATAGTCTTATTACTTGCTTACTTGTAAGTAGAAGAGAAATAAGGGAGTAGCATAGGTTAGAGTGCTAGTTCAAAAGCTGGTTGCTATGTGACTGAAGTTCATTTGTTTGTATAGACAGGAGTTGACAAACTCCTGTATGCAAAAAGTTAGCTTTTTAAAGCTGAAAACAAAAACAAGGAATATCTAAAATTATGTATATAACTTAATTATGTGTTTTAACGTGCTCTACATTTTTTGTGTAGTAAGTTTTTTATATATCTCTTACGATTTAGCAGGTATGCAAAATTCCGTAAATTTCATCCAGAATAAAGTAAGCTTCAGAGACTATTCCCAGAAAAATGAAGATATACATTTTATTTGTGACGTAATTGTCTTTAATTTACAATACTTTAATTAAAATCGTTAGAGCCATTTTTGAGAAAATGAAAATTTTCGAAAAAAGTCCCATGTAAAGAATAGTTTGGGGTGGTTGAAGTTTTCTCAAAGTCTTCGTGTCGCATCCCTGGAAGATACTACACTTAAGTAGCAAGTTTGGTATTTTGCCGATTTATCGTTTTTTGAGTTATCGTGTTCACAGACACACGGACACACGCACACCTTTTTCTGAAAATGCATATTTTTTTTTTTTTGATACAGTGGATCATAAAACATATATTTCTGGTGAAATTTCGGTATCGAATTTTTAGGTGGTGTGCAATACCTTCACTATACTCTATGTACATATAACGTATAGAGAAAATAAAAAGCATTATCTTACAAAGGCAAGATAGCCACAGCCTGAAAATCATGTGAACACAATTAGCGTAACTTCTGAAAGAATATGAACAAAATTTATACAACGGTTTGTTTGCATTAGGCTACATTGTATAGGATGATTTAAATGCATTTTATTTTTATATTTATTTCTTCTTTTTACTTTTACTACTGAGTAGAGAGCGTGTAATATTCTGCCCAAAAATTTGGCACTGAGATTTCACAGGAGATGCTACCTAAATAACAAATAATTTTTAGAAAACATTCGTGTGCACACATGTTTGTATTTGTGTGTGAGAAAGAAAGAAAGAAAGTGAATGTGGGAGAGAGAAAAACTGTAAACAGGCACACTTCAAAAACAAAAATGCGGATAAATATTAAGCTTGGTATTTAGTTCAGGAACCTACAAACATCATGAAAATGCCCCTTCAACAAACTACCCTTGAAACATCTTTTTTCGAAATATATTTTCTAAAAAAATATCATGTGTTCCATTCACATGACTTTCTCTATAGCTCTGCAACAAATTGTTGTTGAAAAACTTATGCTTCTATTTACTTCATGCTAATTGAGAAAAAATTAGCAGAAATAGTCTTATTACTTGCTTCCTTGTAAGTAGAAGCGAAATAAGGGAAATAAGGTGATAGTCAAAAGCTGGTTGCTATGTGACTGAGGCTCCTTTGTTTGTATGGACAGGAGTTGACAAATTCTTGTGTGAGAAAAGCATAAGTTTTTTAAATGTGAAATCAAAAACAAGGAATAATTAAAAAAACGATCAACTCTACGAGAAAAAAAGTATATAACATCAATTGTGTGTTTTAACGTTCTCTACATCCTTGGTGAGGTAAGCTTTTGTCTATCTCTTACGGTTTAGCGGCTATGCAAAATTCCGTAAAATTCATCCAGAATAAAGTAGTCTTCAGAGGCTATTCCAAGAAAATTCAAAATATACATTTTATTTGTCAGGTAAATATCTTTAATATACGACATTTTAATCAAAATAGTTAGAGCCGTTTTTTAGAAAATCAAAATTTTCGAAAAAAGGTTCCATGTAAAGGGTAGTTTGGTGTGGGGGGATTTTTCTCAAAAGCTTCGTGTCACATCCCTGGAAGATACTAAACATAAATATCAAGTTTGGTACTTTACCGACTTTTCGTTTTTGAGTTATCGTGTTCACAGACACACAGACACACACACGGATCTTTTTCTGAAAATGCTTTTACAGGGGATCCTAAAACGTATATTTCCGATGAAATCTCGGTATCGAATTTTTGGGTGGAGTGCAATACCTTCTCTATACACTATGTTCATAGTGCGTATGGAGAAAGTAAAAATGGCTAACGATTTTGAATAAAATTCATAAAATTAAGTTAAATGGCAAATAAAATGTATAATTTTCTAGGAATATCCTGTAAAGTCTACTTCATTCCGAAGAAATTTTGTACAATTTTCTGTAACTGGCAAACATTAATAGAAAAAAAATCGTACTACACCGCAAATGTAAAATCTTCAAAACACAAAACTTATTCTAATAATTTTATGACATAAGCCATTTCTGAGATATTCATTATTATTAGTTTGAATTACTCAATGATTTTTATTTTCCTAAACTGTTTCTGGCGATGTCATGGAGAGAGTGTTGAATTTTACGTACAGAACAATGCAATTCGCTTTTAAATATTGAACTATCGATTCGGATTCCGTGTCCGCTTTGTGCCTATAATGAAATGTTTAATGAAATATTTCTGGGCCCGCCTCAGTAGTGTGGTGTTAGCGTGCCTGCGTCACATTCAAGGGGTTGCGAGCTCGAATGTCGCTCAAGGCTTTTTCGGGTTTCCCCTTATTTGCATGAAATAAGACTATTTTGAAGAACCTATATAGTAATAAATAGTGGATAGATGGTTTTAGATTATATTACAAATGGTATTTTTAAGTGTTCTAATAAAACAAAATCTGATATGTCCCATTCACATGATTTTCTCTACCTCTCTGTAACACATTATTGTTAATAAGCGTATTATATCTACTTTATGTTAATAGCGATAAGCATTACCAGAAAAGATCTTATTACTCAGTTATTTAAAAGTAGAAGGGAAATAAGGGAATACTCTAGGCTAAACCGAATGTTTTAAAATATGGTTTGAAGTCCGTTTCTTTGCGTGGTCAGGAGTAGACAAGTTCCCGTATAAGAAAAGTATAACTTTTATAAAACTGAAACAAATAATAAGGAATATCTCAAAAACGATCTCTTTCACCAAAAATATGTATATAACATAAATTGTGTGTTTTAACGTGCTCTACATTTTTGTTTGGCAAGTATTTGTTCATCTGTTACGGTTTAGCAGTTATGCAAAATTCCGTAAAAGTCATCCGGAATAAAGTAGTCTACAACTATTCCCAGAAAATTCAACATAAACATTTTGTTTGTCATGTAAATATCTTTAATATACAATATTTTAATCAAAATCGTTAGAGCTTTTTTTGAGAAAATCGAACTTTTCGAACTTTTTCATGTAAAGGGTAGTTGGGGGTGGGGGATTTTCTTGAAAAACTTCGTGTCACATTCTTGGAAGACACCAAACTTAAATACCAAGTTTGGTATTCAACGATATTTTCGTTTTTGAGCTATGCTTTCCATAGACACACGCACACATGGACCTTTTTCTAAAAATGTTTTTTTTATTCAGGGGGACCCAAAACATGTATTATTGGTGAAATCTCGGTATCGAATTTTTGGGTGGAATGCAATACCTTCTCTATACACTATGTACACATACTGTGTAGAAAAAGTAAAAAACTGCTGCGGGAAGGAAGTGTATAAATTCAATTGTACATGACGACGTGAAGCGAAAGGAAGATAGTGAAGCACCTACTTGAGTACGTTGACTTGAGGAGATCCAATTATTTCCTATGATTCAGCCTCATCCGCCTCCACCCTCCCTCTCCCTTTCGTCAGTCACGGCACCTCTTAATCTTTCAGCTCATCTCAAGTATTTCAGGGATGACAGAGTACTCGCTATTAATGGGACAGGCATGACTGGTCTATCCTCGGATTAGAAGGGTAGTTCCAAATTTCATGCCGAACCGGCGACGATACGACGAGGAGAAATATTAACTGGTAGAGTGGCAAGAGCAGGATTAAGAAGGTAACGAGGATGAGAAGAGAGAGAGACATGGCGGAAATTGAGGGCAGAAAGGAAGCGTTATGAGTTTATTTTTATACGCGGACAGTCTTGAATTAATAATGTGTAATATCCAAATCTTTACAATAATGTAGGCATATGTGAAGCTATTTGTCATATTTGGATAGGTAGAGTCAGACTGTAAAACTCAATGCCATAGCCGGGATTTGAACCACGGATCTCCCAGTCTCCAGCCGGTTGCTCTACCACTATGCTAACATGACAACATTCCGGCATAGCATTCAACCCGGAGATCCGTGGTTCAAATCCCGACTATGGCATTGAATTTGTCATTCTGATTCTACCTATCTAACTCCTGTCCTACACATGGTTTCTGTGAGAAAACAATTAAAATTATCACAATTGTCCATAATAGCTATACCATGAATCCTGGGACTTAAACTACTTACAACATTGTAATTCGTTAATGGGGTTGTCATCTCAAGATGATTTGAGATTATCTTATGGTTTATCGGGAAACATGCGAGTCAATTGAGAAATTCAATGCTATGCCGGATGCTGCGTGTGCACTAAATTAATTATCTAGATTAACTAAAATACCAGCTGAAAATGTTCTCTTCAGCAAAGAACCTTACCTAGTATCTATTTACGATACTTATAAATTCATGACAAGAGTGTAGGAAATGTATAGATCATTGTCCTGACAAGAAGCTGAAGAACGCCACTGTAACATGTTGTTGAAATAAAACGATGATTGCGCGCACACCATAGGCTAATGAAAGTTTACGAGTAGAATACTCGGGAAATTACACAACTACAATAACGCTGTTCATCTTGCATTCTACCGGCTTCATCTGGCCGCGTTCTCGGCTGAAGCTTGGTGCGTACTCTGTATAAAGTTTATAGAAGTAATCCAAACACCATAGGCGAACTTATAGACAACATCGAAACCGAAGTAATGAAAACTATACAAGAATAACTTTATGCGTGTGTATGGAAATTTCATCTGAAGTTGCCATGAATGTCTTAATGTGGATGGACAACACTTTCTCCACCACTTTTATCAAAACCGGTACTTGTTAAGCACCGGGAGTAACACGGGAGTTTTAGAATAGAAAAGCCCCGCGATGTAGTAGACAGCGCGCGGTGTAGCGTTCCGCAGCAGAGTCGTAAAACGATCGCTCTCTTATTGGAACGCAAAATTCCGACAAAATTCAATTGACTAAAAAGCACACGTTCAGTACAATATAATAAAATTGTGATGTATTCTCACTTTTTCTCCTACTTAGTGTTCTTTTTTTCTTTTTGTTTTCTTTTCTTGTGTGTTTCAAAAAATACATTTTAAGGGGATCTCAAAACATATTGCCGGTGAAATCTGGTATCCAATTTTTAGTGAATACAATACCTTCTCTATCCACTGTGTACATTGTACATACGTGCTAGAGAAAGTAACCAGTTTCCATACTCTCTTTTACCATGTCTCCAATATACTTCTTACATTTGTATAAATCTTTTTTAAAAATTACTAATTGGAGAATTAACATTCTTCTTTAGTAATGCCTAAAAGAGGTGCTTACTAGTAACTTTCTCGTAAAATGAGACTATCAAGAACATTTATCATCAGCACTTGCTCCTCAACATTCACGTTAGCTCCATTAACATGTACCTCATTGCCTTGGATCGCGCGAATGGTGTTCCGCACAGTCTACTATACTTCGGAGTTTTCTGTTCTTAACTGTCCCGTTACTTACGAGTGTTAATAGCATACCTTAGTAGAGTCCTGATCTTGTTATACGTTATTGAAAGTAGTGTCCAACTGTACGAAGACATTCTTGATACCAGATGCAATTACCATTCACACGTGTAATTTTTTTTTTTTTTTTTTTCATTTATATAGCCCCCTTTAACATCTAAGGTCATATCGGGGGCTTCGAATTAGAAAGAACTCGTCTGTTGGTTTACGTTGGGTTTAAACTATTTTATTTCCTCAAACACGCACACATTCACTCTTACATACATACTTCCAGACTCTCTCTGTGGGGGATAGGGAATAATTCTGGTTAAAGAAAAATTCCCCGTCCCAGCCAGGAATCGAACCCGGGACCTTCGGGTGAGAAGTCAGCTCGCTGACCACTCGACCACGGAGGCAAGTCACGTGTAACTTGTTCTTGCGTAATGCTCATGATTTCTCCAAAGATTTCTGAAACACCCACTTGCTGTGAAACACGGCTGAGAGACTTCTTAGGTGAACGTTCGAATGCGCACTAATTTTGTCTAGCCTTTCCTCCGTTAGAACATGTCGTTTTCGTTTCTTTTATTTAGCATTTATTGTTCCCGTTCTAAATGTATTGACCAAACCTCTCACAGTGCGTCTACCAGGAACTAGACAACCAGGGAATTCCGTTGAAATTATCTGCACGATTCAGTTTACACATATGTATCGTACATAAAAATGTTCCCAAGTGTGCATTTGTTGACAGGCATTTCCGAATAATAGAATAATATTCCTAAGAAAATCACACAAACACACTTATTGTCGAAACACCTCCCAACTCGGACAAAGTAATGACTGAGACGGTTCACAGCTGATAAACTATCCTTGACCCTCCTGCGCCGGTTCTGTGACATAACACCGAGTTCACTGATATCTCGGCCGATACACATATAAGGCGATTATGGCCTTGGCAGAAAATGATGGTACTGTAGCAGTACCGTGTCATCATCATCATCTTACTCATGTCATTAACATAACTCCATGGCACGACAGCTCACGGGGAACCTTGGCCTACCGCCCGGCCGCTGCGTCCCCCATCTCGGTCCACTACAGACGTCATGGATGGGGTGCAGTATTGGAGGGTGAGACGTGGTCAGCGCCTCGCGCCCCTCCCGGCCGGTTAATGCGGTCCTCACGACCTGGAGCCGCTACTTCTCCAAGTAGCTCCTCAATTGGCCCCCCAGGGACCTCACGAGGCTGAGTGCACCCCGGTCCAGGTCTCCCAGCGGGGGAAAAATCCCCACGCCGGTACTGGGGATCGAACCCAGGTCTCCCGCTTGGTAGGCAGCTGCGCTACCACCGCGCTAAGGAGACGACCACTCATGTCATTATTCATCCAATATCTGCCAATTTCCGTTCACCACGATTTAGCATTGAGGTTTTGGATGGACAGTAGTTTAGGGTTATAAGTTCAAAATGCAATAACTAAAGAATGAATATAGACCCGCCTCATATAACAGCTTCACCGCTCATTGTTGACGGGTTCATACCTTCAGTGTACACATTGGAGCATTTGAATTTATCTTACGAAATGTTTAAATTAAAGTAAAAACAAATGGTATACTTTAGTTGTCATTCACGTTGGTATCTGTTAGTAGACATTTTATACTATATGAACTCTAAGGTGGATCTTGGTTATTAGAAAAAGAAGAAAATATTCGCCATTTCTTTCTCCTAAGCCGTCCTTCTTTTATGACTAACCAGGCAGAGCGGAAACAACAATGGCAGATGATCCTTTCTCATACGATCTTCATTTCACAAAAATTGTAACACCACTAATTTCTTCTCACTCTCATATCACCTCAAATTTGGGTATATAATAGAGTTTCAAATTGACTGAACTTCTAAAGGAGGAAACCCAAGGGTTTTCCATAGCCGTAATATACAAGTATAGTAAAAAACAGGGCCAAATTTAGAGTGCCAACCTGTGAAAATTTCAAATTCATTGTTTTTTAAGCAATTATGTTAATTTTTACTTTCTCCATACGCACTATGTACATAGTGTATAGAGAAAGTATTGCACTCCACCAAAAATTCGATACCGAGATTTCACCGGAAATATATGTTTTAGGCCCCCCAATATCCAAAAAAAGCATTTTCACAAAAAGGTCCGTGTGTGTGTGTGTGTGTGTGTGTGTGTGTGTGTGTGTGTGTGTGTCCGTGTGTCTGTGAACACGATAACTCAAAAACGAAAAGTCGGTAAAATACCAAACTTGGTATTTAAGTTTAGTATCTTCCAGGGATGCGACACGAAGATTTTGAGAAAAATACCCCCACCCCCAACTACCCTTTACATTAAACTTTTTTCGAAAATTTTGATTTTCTCAAAAATGGCTCTAAAGATTTTGATTAAAATATCGGATATTAAACACATTTACCTGACAAATGAAATGTATATCTTGAATTTTCTGGGAATAGCCTCTGAAGAGTAGTTTATTCTGGATGAATTTTACTAAATTTTGAATGACTACTAAACCGTAAGAGATGGACAAAAACTTACTACACAAAAAATGTATAGCACATTAAAACACACACTTTATGCTATTTACATTTTTTTCGTGAGTTCGTCGTTTTCGCGACATTCCTTATTTTTGGTTTCTGCTATGAAAAACGTATACTTTTCTCATACAGAAACTTGTCAACTCCTATCCATATAAACAAAGGAACTTCATTGACATAGCAACCAGCTTTTGACTATCACTTTAACCTATGGTTGTCCCTTATTTCGCTTCTACTTATTAGGAAGCAAGTAATAAGATTATTTCTGCTATTTTTTTTCTGATTAGCATAAAGGAAATAGAAGTATAAGCTTTTTAAGAATAATTTGTTGCAAGGATATAGAGAAAGTCATGTGAATGGTACACATCAGCTTTTTTTTAGATAAAGGGGACCCTAAAACATACATTTCCGGTGAAATCTCGGTATCGAATTTTTTGGTGGAGTGCAATACATTCTCTATACACTATGTGCATAGTGTCTATAGAGAAAGTAAAAAACTATGTAAACACAACTTCGCACTATTTAGAAACTCTCATATGAAACAAATATGAGTGAGATGTCAATGCTGCGAATAACTAAAGTAAAACTTTCCAATAAAAATAAAAATAAAGATGGCTTATTTAACACTAATATTTACAACCTATTGATGTTTTACCTTGGAGTGTACCATATGTTCTAAAAAACTACTACCGAGGATTATTTTCAACACTATTTTTAAACTATTTACAATTAGCGTATGTCTATGAAAGTTATACTGAAATGAGCACGGGATTTGGAATACTCATACGCAATTAAAACATGAAAATGGAAAAAAACCTGATGTGTTACAATCACATGACTTTCTCTAGCTTTTCTACAAACTTCATGCATAAGATTCTTCTTCTTTCTGCACCTTGCTAATCGTGGTTTTCAATGTTCTTATTATTTAGTTCCGTATAAGTAGGAAGAAAATAAGGGAATACACTAGGCTAAACCAATAGTCAAATGTTTTAAAAGCTGTCGTTATGCGATTGACATTACAAATCGCTTCTTTTCTTGGCCAGGAGTAGAACAAAAGAAAAATGGACACTTCCGTCTGAGAAAAGTATAAGTACTTCACAACTGAAACTAATAACAATGAATACCTCGAAAACGGTAAGGTACAAGAGAAAAATGTATATGACATAAATTGTGTATTTTAACATGACCTACATTTTTTGTATAGTAAGTTTTTGTCTATCTCTTACGGTTTACTAGTTATGCCAAGTTTGGTATTTTAGCTACTTTTCGTTTTTAAGTTATCGTGTTCACACACACGGGCTCATGGACACACACACACACACACACACACACACACATGGACCTTTTTCTCAAAATGCTTTTTTTTGGATACAGGGGGTCCTAAAACATGTATTTCCGGTGAAATCTCGGTATCGAATACAATACTTCTCTATCCCTATGTACATTGTACATGTGGGGGCTAGAGAAAGTAAAAAAAATGTGAAAATCCCATTTCGACTCCCCTTAAAACTTGTAAACTATAGCTATCTGAATAACATTCGGAAGTTTATGTACACAAACTTTTTTCAAAGTTTTGTTTTACTAGTTTCTTTTAAGTGTTGTTTACAAAAGAGATGGCTTACTCTACTTCAAGTATAATGCATAGTGTTATTAGAACGTTCTACAACTTTAATAAGTAAAAAAAGAAAGAAACATTCTTTTGCAAAACAACTCCAACTATTCCCAGGGCATACATAAAAGTGGCTTTAAACAGACGGGACAATAGGGTATTCTGTTTGATGATGCTACGACTGTACTGCTTCTGCATATAATGTTACCGGGGCGGGTTGTTAGAGACAATGGGGGTCCCACATCAACTCCCCCCACCGCCTCTCCATATCGCTCACCCTCCCAGTGATTGTAGATAATGGTGCTGGGGAGAAAAACCTTCTCCCATTCTTGGAAATATGCTCCTCCGTGGATTTAATGTACGACACATTCTTACCATCAACACAGCTCCAAGATCCCACCTTTGTGACATCTGACACCAAGTAATGTTACTGATATTAATAGACTTAACAGAATGTTCAGAGAATATGACACGGAGAAGTAAAACAGGGATACCTTTATCACGTACTCTGTTCAGAATATACCTTAAGAATTCAGTGAAAATTTGTTTCCAGAGCAGGGAGGAGGAGTAGATGGAAAAAAAATACCTACCAGATGTGTTCCGTTCACATGACTTTCTGTATCTCTTCTGCAAACAAACCCATTCTTATAAAAGATTATTCTTTTATCTATATAATGCTAATCATTATAAACATTACTAGAAATGTTCTTATTACCATAACAATACTCTAGGCTAAGAATACAGCCAAAAACGTTGTCTTTATGCGATTGTCATTTTAATTTGGCTCTAATTCCATGGCCAGGAATAAAAAAGAGATATGAAACAAATGAGGACTTCCCATATGAGAAAAGTTTTTTAAGTATTTTAAAATTGAAACCAATAACAGGGAATATCTCGGAAATGGCTAGTTCTATAATATATATGGTATAAATTGTGTGTTTTAACACCTACATTTTACGGTTTACCAGTTATACAATAGTCATTCTTAATGAAGAAGACTTCAGTAGCTGTTCCCAAGAAATTCAGGATATACATTTTACTTGCCATCTTTAATATGTATAGTCTTAATCAAAATTGTTAAAGCAATTTTTTAGAAAATCGAGCAATTCAAAAAGTGTTCCATGTAAAAATTATAGTTTTGAGGGGGCGTATTTTACTTAAAATTTTTATGTCGCATTCTTGAAAGAAAATGAACCTAAATACCGAGTTTGCTATTTAACGGAGTTTTCGTTTTAGAGCTATGCTGTCCACAGACACTCAAGGATCTTTTTCTAAAACTATTTTTTATTCAAAGGTCCTCAAAACGTGCATTCATATGAAATCTCGGTATCGAGTTTATGGTTTCAATACAGTACCTTCCCTACTTACTACTATGCTCATTGTATATATGCAATAAAATGGATGTTCGCTAATGTCACGGATTGCAAGTAAGAGAAGAACTAAGGCATATTATGGTTTTATGGTTATGCAGTAACAGAAAGCTATTCTATTTGGAAGAAAAGCAAGAGACCCTTGAGATTTCGAGATTTACCACGAGCAGAGTTCTCTCCACGAGTGCAGGGCCCTTTCACTCTTTCAAATATAACTTAACTTTTATCCGCGTGTACTATTTTTACTTTCTCCATACGCACTATGTACATAGTGTATAGAGAAAGTATTGCACTCCACCAAAAATTCGATACCGAGATTTCACCGGAAATATATGTTTTAGGGTCCCCAATATCCAAAAAACGCATTTTCACAAAAAGGTCCGTGTGTCCGTGTGTCTGTGAACACGATAACTCAAAAACGAAAAGTCGGTAAAATACCAAACTTGGTATTTAAGTTTAGTATCTTCCAGGGATGCGACACGAATTTTGAGAAAAATCCCCCCACCCCCAACTACCCTTTACATGGAACTTTTTTCGAAAATTTTGATTTTCTCAAAAATGGCTCTAACAATTTTGATTAAAATTTCGTATATTAAACATATTTACCTGACAAATGAAATGTATATCTTGAATTTTCTGGGAATAGCCTCTGAAGAGTAGTTTATTCCGGTTGAATTTTACTAAATTTTGAATAACTGCTAAACCGTAAGAGATGGACAAAAACTTACTACACAGAAAGTGTAGAGCACATTAAAACACACAATTTATGTTATATACATTTTTTTCGTGGAGTTCGTCGTTTTTGTGACATTCCTTATTTTTGGTATCTGCTATGAAAAACTTATACTTTTCTCATACTGGAACTTGTCAATTCCTATCCATATAAATAAAGGAACTTCATTGACATAGCAACCAGCTTTTGACTATCACTTTTACCTACGGTTGTCCCTTATTTCGCTTCTACTTACAAGGATGCGAGTAATAAGACTATTTCTGCTAATTTTTTCTCATTAGCATAAAGTAAATAGAAGTATAAGCTGTTTAAGAATTATTTGTTGCAGGGATATGGAGAAAGTCATGTGAATGGTACACATCAGATTTTTTTTTCTCGTAAGGGCCGAGGTCTGTTGACTATATAAAATCTCCGGAGGCAGAGATGATTTAAAAAAAAAAAAAAAAAAATTGAAAACCAAGAAAGCAGTGGCAGGTGCGAGGTCTCTAAAGTTTACACATGAGTATACACACCTCCCAGCTCTCCTCCTGAAGAACACGTGAACCAATCTAGATCTGTATCAGTGGAAAAAGAAGTTACATAGTGAATATCCACCACGCACCACCAAACTACCCAGTCAAGCCCAGTATCACGAAAGGTGGTACGAAATGAAATAATGGGAATATAAATAAAATAAATAAAAATTCTTAATGTTTGAAATCCCAGTCCAGAATTCGCCTGGCGACAAGGAAAAACTACGGGAAAGTCTAAGGTACAGTCAACGGGGTTCGAACCCACGACCTCCCGAACGCGCCCCACGGACGAAACGCGTGGTATTCACAGTGTTTTCTCCGTTACTCTTATTACCACGTTAATATACCTATAATTATTTGTGTAAGTGACCAATAAAATTCAAGGGCATATACATTATGTAGCGAAAGAACAAGTTATTTTGAGTAAAACATAAAAACAGGCAAAATCACACTAAAAATGGTCAATATTACAGGTATGTCCCTTCATTAAAAACATCCACAAAATCAACAACTCCGAGTTGCCAACTGAAAGTCAACTGCATTGGTTAATAATGACCTTTTTTATAGTAATATATAATAACATTAAAATAACTACAGTAGAAGGAAAAGAGGCAGCAAAAATTAATCAAGGAGTAAGACAAGGGTGTCCTTTGTAACCTATTCTATTTAATATCTATACTGACGAAGCCATAAATGAATTGCTAAAAATTTTAATTGACAATTTATTATTATAATAATAATAATAAAAATAATGCAAATTTTATAGTACAGTTATTTGCGAATGACCAGGTAATAAGTTCTTCAGATAGCAACCAAGAAGCAAAACAAACTGAACGAGATAACTAAACAATATAACATGACAATATCCACAGGAAAAAAAAACCAAAAGAAAACAAATATCCTGGCATTCAAAGGATATGAACCAATAAGAGCAAAGCTAGTCATTGAAAATAAGGTAATAAAAGAGAGTGATACACTAAATTACCTACGTTATAAAAATTAAATATACAGATAAAAATCAGGGTCGTTAGCAAACAAAATAATTTTAATTACAAATAATAATGTAATAAATATAAACTCTTCTGTGGTACAGTAGTGCTTGGATGGAAAAATAAATTTAGGAAAGAAACTATAATAAAGCTATATCAAACAATGGTTCTATCCAGCTTGCTATACGGAAATGAATGCTGGACATTAACCACAAATCAAATGCGAAGAATAGAGTCAACAGAAATTATATGTCTTACAGCTATATACGGATACACACTTCTAGACCACATTAGAAATGAAGAAATTAGGAAATAGTTTTATTTGTATTTAAATAATTAAGTTTTAGGTATTCGTGAAACTTGTAACCAGTATAGAGAAAATGCAAAAATAATATTTTATTAAAAATGCCCGAAGAGAGAATAACCGGATGGTTTGTAACTGTAAGCCAAAAGGGAGAAGTGTGGGAAGATCACTAAGAAGATGAAATCAGCAATTTAGAAGTCGAAACAGACCAAATTACTTGAGGTTGATGATGGTAATCATAAATGAGTGTCATATGTAAAGCGAGCAACTATACAGCATCATTTTTCATCAGTTTCATAAAAAAAAAACACCCATAATGTAATTATAATAATTAATAATTAAAGCATGATTTGCAATGTTTTCCTAATTTAAAATAGATTGATAATATTTTAGGATTATCTCCCTGAGCTGAGGCATGGCTCGACCCTTGAGCCGGCTCTGATCACGAACTGATGTTAATAATGATAATAATAATAATAATAATAATAATAATGTAAATAATTACATAAATACGACACAACAGTTTTTGTAGCCCTGAAGAAAGAACTAAGGTGTGTTTTATATAGAATTATATAGTGCGGATCAATGCATAAACACAAAAGATGATTATCGGAAGAAACATAAGGCAAGCTTGTGATCTCAAAATGGTTCGGGATGTACCATAACTGTTATCTATGGCAAAATAAGATTTCATTAATTTTTATTTTCTCTAGCCCGCATGTACAATGCACATGGTGGATAGAGAAGGTATTGTATGCAACCCAAAAATCCAATGTCGAGATTTCACCTGATTTTGGGATCCCCTGAGTCCAAAAAAAAGCATTTTCAGAAAAAAGCCCATGTGTATGTGTGTATCTGTCTTTGGACAGCATAGCTCAAAAACGTAAAGACCATTAAATACCAAACTTGATATTTATGTTTAGTATTTTCCAAGGATGCGACACGAAGTTTTTCAAGAAAATACCCCAACCACAAACTACCCTTTACATGGAAACTTTTCAAACATTTTGATTTTTTAACTTATTTTGATTAAAATCCCGTATATTAAAGCTTTTTACATCCCCAGTAAAATGTACATCTTGAATTTTCCGGGAAATCTCTTTATTCTGGATGAATTATGCCCAATTTTGCTTAAGTGCTAAAGCGTAAGAGATAGACAAAATTTAGATCCCGTCAAAACACACAATATATGTCCTTTACATTTTTGTTGTGGAGGTAACCGTTATTCCTTGTTATTGGTTTCAATTGTGAAGTAGTTATACTTTTCTCAGACAGGAAGTGCCAGTTTTTCCTTTGTTTTCTCATGACCAAGCAAAGAAGCGATTTACAACGACAATCGCATAACGATAGATTTTAAAAACACTTGACAGTTTAGTCTAGTGCATTCCCTTAGTACTCTTCTACTTATAAGGAACTAAGTAGTACGATCATTCTGCTAATGTTTATCTCGGTTAGCATTGTATAGAAAGAAGAAACAAGACATTAAGCGAAGGAGACAGAAAAGTCCTGAAAAGGCTCCGAAGAAAGAAAATAAAATCACAAGAAACGTTTTGCTAAGTCATTGACTACAAGGAAGTCTCCATCCGTGGTGTAATGGTTACCAAGCTAACTTCATAATGTTCAAACCCGGCGGAGGACAATGGATTTTTTCGGGCGTAAAAATCCTTAGCATGGCTTCCTTCGGAAGGGAAGTAAAGCTGTTGGTCCCGTGTCGTAGATTTATGTCACGTAAAAGAACCTCTGAGCTAAACTAATTGGTCTTTCGCGCTCAACATAGAATGGGATGCTGAGAACAATAGCAGTTAAAGAGCATCCATAAACAAAACGCCATTTAATCTAATTTGACTACAAGGAATGATAAATTGCTAGACACATTTAGAACAAAAGCACATATTAGATAACATTTCGAATGCAAAGGCGTAAGCGGGAAACAAGGATGAATGGCGGAAGCTTCTTAGATGAAAACTATGATTGACTAATCAAATCGACAAGGTAGTCCATTATGCAGCAGATCAATAATTATGTGTTGGCTTATATCAGTGGATCTCGAACTGTGTGGGGGGCACCCCTTTGTGAGGAGAGCGACATGATTGACGGTGGGCATGACATCGGCACTCTGTCGACTGCGATAGCAAGTGATACCAAACGATACTTGCATTTCCACTTAGAGTGGCTTATTAGCATCCTCTGTCTTACACCATTCAGGGGAACGATGCAGAATTAGCCAAGGTAAATAAGGGGAACAAAAGTGCTGACTTATATCAGAGGTTACCAAAAGCCTACATTTGGTATACCCATCCCACAAACTCTGGAAAGAATATTACTGACCTCAAGGACAATGTCGATGTCTTAATGTAATTTAATGCCAGAGGTAAATTTTTGTGCCTACAGGGACCTAAATTAATAAATCTATTCTGGTCACCTCCACTCCGGAGCTCCCGGAAATTTTAAATTGTGAAAAGACGATGATGTGCGAAAATCATAAAAAATGATTGATGTGTTTCACATGAATTTCTCTACATCTCTACAACAAACTATTATTAAAAAGCTTATTCTTCCATCTACTTCTCGCTAATCGAGAAAAAATTCAAATAAATGGTTTTATTACTTCCTTGTAAATAGTTGGGAAATAAGGGGTAATATAGACTAAAAGGATACTAAGCTGTTTTAAAACCTGCTGCTATGTGATTAAAGTTCCCGTGTTTATATGGCCCGTGAGAGAAAAAAATAATTATTTTAAAACTGAAACCAATAACAAGGAATATCTAAAAAAAAACAAAAAAAAAAAAAGACCGGTCAACTCTACAGAAAAAAATGTATATAGCATAAATGTTGTGTTTTAACGAACTCTACATTTTTGTTAGGTAAGTCTTTGTCTATCTCTTACGGTTTACCAGTTATGCAAAATTCCGCAAAATTCATCCAGAATGAAGAGATCTTCAGAAAATCCAAGATACCTTAAACATATGGTATTTTAATCAAAATCGTTAGTCATATTTGAGAAAATTAAAATTTTCGAAAAATGTTCCCGAAACAAGGAACTAAACTTTGCAGCAAATTTGGGTCTAGCTATTCAATTTATAAAGGATTTCACGCGCCCAACCCTAAAAATTTCAATAACTCTGTAGCAATGTAAATAACTGTCATATAGCAACAGACTTATATTACACCAATTAAACTATCTTGAATAAAGTACAAAGTTAACAATTGTTCTGAATTCGGAACATATATTTTATCAATAGAGTTTGTGTTGTTTACAGTGACTTTAAAATTGTCTCTTAGTGAAAAGATGGAATTAACTCGTGAAAATGTTCGTGCGATGATTTATTATGATTTTCGATGTGGGTTATCAAGTTAATTGATCAAGTTTCTGCTATATTTGGCGATGAAGCTCTAATTTTTGCCATTGTGAAACGCAGGTATAACAAGTTTAATCGTGTCCGCCGTTCGCTCAATGACAAAATTTGTGAAGGTCGTCAAAAATCAGTTATTGTGTCAGAAAACATTGATGATGTGCAAAAACTGATAGTGCAAGAATGTCATGCTACATACTGTCAGATAGAGGCTACTTCGCATCAGTTTCACCAGTATATATAAATTATGTTATGCTCATTTAACCGTGAAAAAGGTTTGCTCTCGTTGAATCCTACATAATTTGACATAATCTCTAAGAATGCTCGTGTAGATTGGTGGACACAAATGCTCAATAAATGCAATGGCGGGGCTTCAAAACACGTATGATTGCAAAAGTAACGAATCATGGATCTATGCATTTGAGCCGGAACGTAAATAGCAGTCGACTGTATGGGTGTTTCAAGATGAACCAAACCCAACGAAAGTTGTTCACACCCAAAGGTATTTAAAACAAAGAGTCGCCCGTTTCTTCTTTTTTTTTTCTCTCTCTCTCCAGAAAAACTGGTTCATATGGCAACAGTGCCTTTAGAGGAACGTAAAATGGTTAGTTCTGAATGGTACACAACCATTTGGTTGCCAGAAGTCTTCGTCGAACTAAGGAAAACAAACAAGTACCATCGGATTTTCTTCATCAAAACATTGCGAGCGCTCACACTTCTCGTCTGACAACCGACTATTTGAATATTAAAAAAAAAATCGAATTGAAGACTCATCCGCCATAGAATCCTTATTTGACACCGAATGATCTTTTTTATTCCCGAACACCAAGAATAAAATGCTTAACGATTTTCGTCGACAGAAGAAGCCGTTGGTACTTCAAAACCCATGCTTTGGAGGTGTCTCAAACAGTTTGAAAATGGAGCTATGACAAATGGTTCGAACGCATGCTAAAGCGTATTGAATATTGAGGATATTTCGAGAAACAATAAAGCAATTCTCAATTACAAATTACTGTCTTTTTTATTATTAGGCTAAAAAAAATAGTGCCCTCATAGAAGGAAAATGAGGGAGTATACTAGGCTAAAGCGATTGACAAATCTTTTACAAGCTATCACTCTGCGATTCACATTGGAATCGGTTCTGTTTGTAAGGCCAGAAGGAAAACAAAAGTGCTATGAAACAGTACGGTTTACCAGATATGCCAAAGTCATTCAGATTGAAGAGAATTTTAGGGACTATTACCTAGAAATTCAGGATATACATTTTATTTACCATGTAAATATATTTAATATATGACATTGTAGTCAACATTTTTAGAGCTATTTTAAAGAAAATCAGTGTGTCGCATCTTTGGAAGATACTGAATTTAAATACCGAGTTTGGTATTTAACTGACATCCGTTGTGGCACTATGCTGTCCACACACACACACACACACACATGGCCGTGCCGTGGCCAAGTGATTAGACCACTCGCCTCTCACCTAGACTGCCCGGGTTCGATCCCAAGCGACCACATGTGAGATTTGTGATGGACAAGGCGGAGCAGGGGCAGGTTTTCTCTGGATTCTCCGATTTCCCCTGCCATCGCATTCCACCGTTGCTTCATCTTCATTCCATGTATCACCGGTGTCATCGCCTGCGGTGGCACAAGTAGTAAAAGCGGGCGTTAAACTCTACCAAAAAATCCACAGACACGGAATTTTTTTTAAAAAATTCCTTCTTTTTTTGATTCAGAGGGGCTGAAAATGTGCCTTTCGGTGAAATTTTAGTGTCAAATTTGGGGTGGAATACAATACCAACTCTATCAACTATGTACATTGTAAATAGATGCTAGGGAAAGTAAAAAGGCAAATAGATAAATTTAAAACTACTCTCTCACTAGAAAATTAAAATATATCATGATTGCCATTTTACCCGTTGAAACTTAAAAAAAAAGGAAAAAAAAAAAAATACAACGGATAAAGCCCAAGTCAAGGGTAACTTCAGGCAAGCCTATCAAAGTAATAATTTCGACGACTACGCCATAATACCCAATTTACAAGGGATTCATGAACATTATAAAAAGAACGAAAGTCAATTCCGCGTCCTAAGTAACTGAGTTAGTTGACCCCAATACGTGACAATTGGAACGGTACTTACGAAAAAATAACAAAAAATGTTTTTCTTAAGCGTTTATTAGAGATCATATTATTACGCATATACAATCTTCATGGTAAGCAGAGAAGGTATTGTATTCCACACAAAACTTCGGTACGGAGATTTCACCGAAAATATATGCTATGAGGTTCCAAAATTAAGAAAAAATATTTAAACAAAATTCCCTGTGTGTGTGTGTGTGTGTGTGTGTGTGTGTGTGTGTGTGTGTGTGTGTGTGTGTGTGGACAGCATAATTCAAAGCCAGAACTTGGTAACGTAAATTCCGCATTTTCAAGGATGTGACATAAAGATTTTCAGGAAAATCCTCCCATTTCCAACTACCTTACATGGAACGTCTTTCGAAAATTTGTTCTTGGTGTTGTTCTTGTTGATTCTTAAGAAAGGCTCTAACTGTTTTATTTAGCATATGTTTGAGATATTCTTATGACAAATGAAATGCATATATAGAATTTTCTGGGAATAGTTACTGATGGCTTCTTCATTCTGGGTGGCTTCTGCATATAATACCCCCACCCCAAACTATCCTTTACATGGAAAAAAAATCGAAATTGTTTATTTTCTCTTTATTCTGAATGAATTTTTCTGAATTTTGCGTAACTGTAAACCGTAAGAGATAGACAGAAACTTACTACACACAATTTGTCATATACGTTTTTTTTCGTGGAATTGACCACTTCTGAGATATTCGTTGTTATTGTTTTCAGATTTAAAATACTTAAATTTTTCTCTCACGGAAAATTGCTAACTCCTGGCCCTGCATAGAAACGGAGTTCAACCACATGGCAACCAAGCTTTTAAAATATCTGACTATCGTTTTAGCCTAGTGAATTCCCTTATTTTCCTTCTACTTACAAGGAAGCAAGTCATTAAGAATATATCTGCTAATCTTTATCTCGATGATCATAAAGTAGATAGAAGAAAATGCTTTTTAAGAATATTTTGTTACAGCGATGTAGGGAAAGCCATGTGAATGTTACACATGAGATTTTAGAAAAATTACAGTTTTTTTTTTTTTCCTTTTTGTTTTTTTGTTTTGTTTTTTTCTGTCTCTGAATGGCACAACTTAGAATCGCAAATATCAGTTTGGTAAACTCAGCGTCATTCAAGTATACGACACAAGTATTTTAAGAAAATCACTCACCACACATTACTACCCTTTACGTTAGTAATATTTCTACTCTTTTATTTTCTCAAAATTACTAAATATTTCTATTAAAATGTCGTGTGTTTAAAAAATATACACGAAAAATATAATGTTTATCTTGAATTTTCTGGGAATGACCTTTATCTTATTTTCATTCGGAAGGAATTTTGTATAACGCGTAAATTATAAGAAACAGACAAAAAACGCAATTTACGAAAAACGTATATCTCCTTAAAACACATGTTATTTGATATAAGTTTTTCTATGGTATTAGCCATTTCCGAGCTTAAGCTTTAGCCTCCTTGAACCTGGTAGGTTTTATCAGACGATCAACGAATGAAATGGATTAACTTATGCTCGAATTAGCACGAGATCCTTAGAGCTTAGAACTACTCAACATTCGTCTTTTCAAGATAAGAGAAAACCCTGGATAAAACCTTATCCGAGTAACTCTAACCGAGATTCGAACTCGGCAGCTCTTGAATGTGCGGCAGACATGCTACTATCAAACCACATAGGCGGGCTGATATCCGTTACTAAGCGGACAGTCAACTGAAAATCCTAAGTATTAGAACAAAGTGTGATTTTTGTTATTATTATTATTATTATTATTATTATTAAAACACTGTTTTTTTCTCTATTTAAAAGTGGTACATGTTTTACGCAGCACCATTTTTTAAACTTTAAGCATTAGAGTGTACTACATTTCTAATGATGAGCGCATATTTATTTTTTTCCTTTCTCAAAACTAATGTTTCTATATATAAGAAGTCCCTTGCGGAAAATATTGTTGAGATGCTTATCCAATTCAGGATATAAGCTCTTCAGAACCCATGTTTTATAATTTGTTTTCGGTTTTGATGATGGTTGATTATTTATATGGTAATACATATTTTACAGTATATAATTTTCTTTTAAAAATTGCCGATACAAACATTTCCTATAATCTTTGCTTTTGTTATACAGCAAAGTTCTCACCAAATTTTACGTGCATTAAACACATTCTTACCAATCATTCATACATGAAACATGAAAACTGTTCCACAATAAGCATTTTATTTCCAAAATTAAGTTCAAACCTAAAAAGATAAAAAACGGAGACGACTGGGTGTAAGTCGCGGAATGTTGGTACAGAGACTACCATGAGCAGGAGTAATTAAAATTCAAAATTTTGAAACTCCAACTTTAAAATTCTGGAATTTAGGCTTTTCACTTGACTTTCCCCTTAATGGTTTGAAGTTTTTAAGCTCTAGTGCTGATTTTACTCGTCCTCATAAACTAATAGCATTAAGTGCAAGAGACTATTCCAGTTGTATATATTAACAGAGGTGCATGTCAGTTTTGGGAGTTGCTGTACTTATTTTTTTAAACATTTTTACTTCATAATTACACATTTGCTGGATCGCGCATGCAGCGTCTGGAACGAAGACAAGACACTGGATGCGACGGCCAAAGCTCTCCAGAAAGTCATCGACCGCTGGACAGCCTACCTACACTGGAAACCGGTTCACCTGGAGCCTACCAGCCTCTGAGATAACATACCGCCAGGAAGAGCATCCGGAACATACAATTCAATTCATTTACAGAGGCTTTTCCGCTTAGACAAATTTAATCTGAGCTGTCTAAGCTGATTCGCCTTCCTTTTGGCTGGTAGTTATCACTTATTTATGCATTTTATCATTCGTTAGAGTGTGGTATGCTTGCTAACATACAACTTCTATATAATGTGTATAAAATCTTATGTGTTCCATTCACATGACATTCTCTACATCTCTGCAACAAATTTTAGTTAAAAAGCTTTGTTTCTATTTACTTCATGCTACTCGAGAAACATTAGCACAAATAGTCTTATTACTTGCTTCATTGTAAGTAGAAGCGAAATGAGGGAGTACCATAGGTTAAAATGATAGCCAAAAGCTGGTTGCATATAACTGAAGTTCCTTTGTTTGTATGGACAGGAGTTAACAAATTCATGTATGAGAAAAGTATGTTTTTCAAAGCAGAAACGAAAAACCATGATTATCTTGAACATGATCAACTCCACAAAAAAAATGTAAATGACATAAATTGTGTGTTTTATCGCGAGCTACATTTTCTGTGGAGTAAGTTTTTGTCCATCTGTTACGGTTTAGCTGTTATGCACAATTCCGTAAAATGCATCCAAAATAAAGTAGCCTTCAGGGGCTATTCCCAGAAAATTCAAGATATACATTTTATTTGTCAGGTAAATATCTTTAGTATACGATATTTTAATCAAAATCGTTAAAGCCATTTTTAAGAAAATCAAAATGTTCTAAATTTTTTTCACGTAAAGGGTAGTTTGGGGTGGGGAGATTTTCTTGAAAATCTTCGTGTTGCATCCTTGGAAGATACCAAACTCAAATACCAAGAGACACACGGACATTTTTCTAAAAATGTTTTTTTGTATTTAGGGAGTCTCAAAACATGTATTTCCGGTGAAATCTTGGTATCGAATTTTTGGGTACAATACAATACTTCTCTATACACTATGTACATAGTTCGTATAGAGAAAGTGAGAAAGACATCCTCCTATACTGAAAGAAACATAATCGCTTGTGTGTACACAACTGAGTATGTATCTCCTTTGAGGAACCTCATCAACGCCCGGCTGTCAATTTCTTAATTAACCCTTCCTCTCACTACGCAAGGGCATTCACCCTACCCTTGATACGGATGACGAGCATATTAAACTAATTAACAGTGCGATTTTTGTATTATTACTTTCTCCACGTGTAGTATGCATATACGCAAAGAAGCTATTGTATTCCACCCAAAATTTCATGTCAAAAGTTCACCAAAAATATATGTTTTGATGTCCCCTGAATCTAAAAAATACATTTTTATAAAAAGGTCCGTATGTGTGCTGTTTGTGTAATTGTGTTTGTGGGCAGCATAAATCAAAACATAGGTTAAGTATAAAATTTGGTATTTAAGCTTAGTATATTCCAAGGATGTGACACGACGATCTACAAGAAAATTCCCCACCCCAAACTACCCTTTACATGGAAAATGTTTGAAAATTGTGGGTTTTTTTTTTCAAAAGTGGCTAAGAATTTCTATTAAAATACCTTATATTACGATATTAAATAAGGCATATATTGAATTTTTTGGAAATTGCCTTTGAAAACCTATTCATTCTGGATTAATTTTGCCAATTGGAAAACTGCAAGAGATGGACAAAAATTTACTACATAAAATGTAGATCTATTAAAGCACACAATTTATGCTATATACATTTTTGTAGAGTTAAACGTTTCCGAGATACTCCTTGTTATCGTTTTCAATTTTAAGCGAAAAATGATTCTCAAATGGAAAAGGTCATCTCTCATGTCATCTCTGTTTTACTCCTGATCGTGCAAAGCGAACCAAATTTCAATTGATTCACGAAGTTTGTAAAATATTTGACTATCGCTTCGGCCTAGTGCATTGCCTTATTTGCCTTCTACTTAAAATGAACTAATATAGCCGTTTCTGCTAATGATTATCTCGATTAACACGATGTAGATAAAGGAATAATATTTTGTAACAATAGTTTTTAGAGAAGGTCATGTGAATGAAACACATCAGATGTGTATACTGTACTAATCTATACTATTTAGAGACAGTAATTAGAGGAGTATTGCATTACACATCGAGAGCTCAGCAGAAATACATGTTTTGATGTTATCTGAATCTCTTTGTTCTATGTGTGTGTGTGTGTGTGTGTGTGTGTTTCTAGCTGTCTGTCTGTGAACTGCATTACTCAAAAACCAAAAGTCGATCAGATACCAAACTGTAGTGTCTTAGTTCTGCGTCTCCCACTAGATAAAACTTTCAAGATCTTTGTATCACATAAAATGCATATCGTGAATTTTCTAGGATTAGCCTGTGAAATTCTTTTGATTTGAATGAACTTTGTAGACCTACCATAAAAGATATAACAAAACCTTAGTATGCAAAAAACGAAGACCTTGTTAAAATGTAGAAGCTATCCCAAGAACATATATAGGATGGGAGGCGAATAACGCAAATAATGTGATATTTAGTATAGAGCAATACGTGTATTTCGTTTTATCCGCTTACTAATAATATTGTCATAAATGAAGTACAGAGCTATATCTCAGTTATGTTTACATACATCACACCACCTATTATCGGGCAGAGTAGAAGCCAGAGGAGATTGAACAGAATGAACTGTTGCTTAAGCAACCGTGTGAGATAGGGAATAATAGCCATCCTAAAAATATCGTGAAATTTTCCTCATAAACTTATCTTTAGAAAATGGTGGAAAAAACTGCAAAACCTGTATCGTTTTCAAACGCAAATATTTGCATTTATTCATCTCCTACCTATATATTGTGAGTACGCCCTGTGTGAGCGGCGTCATAGCTGACTGTTGACATCCATTGTTATACCTGCGTTGGTGGGCATGTGTGCTGGCGGCAAGTTCTTTTAGCAGCGCAGCTGTGATTGTTACCCCTGTGCGAATGGACGCGTGTGCTGTCGGAAGGTTTTTGACGTCAAAACCCGGCAATGTTACGCCTAAGTAAATGTGTGCCCAGAGTTCAGTTTCAACTGGAGCCGATCCCGGTGGCCGCGCTCGCTAAAGTGTGTCGCTTTGGCGCTTCGTGGTACACAGGATCGTGGGTTCGAGTCCCGCCTTGGGCATGCATGTTTCTGTGTTTGTAAATGTGTCTATGTTTATGTATGTATACGAAAAAGGAAAACGTTAAGAGTAATAAGGTCTTCTAAGGAAATATAGGAAACTGGAAAAATGGAGAAAAAAGGAATACAGCGCCGGAGTCCTGACAAGCCTCCGGAACTGTATTTAAAAAAAAAAAAAAAAAAAAAAAAAACTGGAAGTGCGTAGTGAGTAGCAGTTGAGTCAGTTTCGACGGGAAACTCGGAGCATGTAGTAGTAGCAGCAGCCACAGTCGCCGAGCATTGATGAACAGTTATACGGCAAAATTGTTGCAAAGCTACGAAGGACTTTTATTACAAAGCAGATTCTGATTGCAATCAGCGTATTGGCTCTTATGACTCTGTAATTGAGTTGTAAAATTAGTACTTCATACTATTTTTTATTCTATTAAGACGTTTTTCTTTTCTCTCTTTCTCTCTCGTAGTTATGCGAAGAGAAGGGAATTTCAAGCCATGGATTTGACAATCGCTTAAGTCTTGTACTACAACGAAAATGTGTAATAAAACAATTTCTACTAATTTGTAGAAGGATTGCGTAGAGTGAGTATAACATATGCGATTTTTTCGTAAAAGGACCACAAAACTCCAGCCCGTGTGTCTGTTAATATGTTTTGTAATATAGTCGAGAAGTTTGTAATTAAAGTTCATAAACTCTCTGGTTACATAGTGTATGTTAACTTTTGTACAAGTAGGCAAAAATGTAATACAGACCTTTTGCGAAGAACAAGCAGACATCAATGAGCCAATGGTATGTTGCACGTATTCGTTAAATGCTCTTAGCTTGTTCCAAAAAAGGCACACAAAATAATTAGAGTAGTGGTGAAATAAAATGAATAAAAGCAGTGGCATAAAATATTCAAAGCGGTAAAATGACATACTCAAGAATGGTGAAAAAAATATAATTTGATGCAGCCATTCACATGATTTTCTCTACCTGTTCCAAAAACAAAACATTCTTACAAAAGATTATTCTACTATCTACATTATGCTAATCGAGTTATACGTTAGCAGAAATGCTCTTATTACTTGCTCCCTTGTAAGTAGAAGAGAAATAAGCAAATACACTAAGCTAAAGCGATAGTAAAATCTTTTAAAAGCTGGGTACTATGAGAAACACCTAAATTCGGCTCTTTTTGCAAGGCAAGGAGCAAAAAAAAAAAAAAAATAATAATAATGAGATGAAAAACGACTTCCTGTTTGATAAAAAATTTTAGTAGTTTAAAACTGAAGCCCATAACAAGGAATATCTCAGAAACAGTTAACTCTACAAAAAATATATGGCATAAATTGTGTGTTTTAATAAGATCTTCATTTTGTAATACGTTTTTGTCTATCTCTTACGGTTTACCAGTTATACAAAAGTTATCCAAAATAAGATTTTTAGAGGCTATTCCAAGAAAATAACGGATTTACATTTTCCCGATATATGTGTATCTGTATGTATATGGTATTTTAATCAAAATTGTTATGTCAGTTTTGATCAAATCAAAATTTATATAAAAAAAATGTTCCATGTAAAGGATAGAGGGGTGGGGCTAATTTCCTGAAAACCTTCATGTCACATCCTTGGAAAATGCTGAACTTATAGACAAAGTTTGTATTTAACCAACTTATGTATTTGAGTTATGCTGTCCACAGACACATGCGGAAGTTTGTCTAAAAATGATTTTTTTTCTGAATTCAAGGGGTCTCAAATCATGTATTTTTAGTAGAATATAATGCCTTCTCTAGGTATTATGTACACCCATGGACAAAAAAGATGAGTCATGTCTGGAACCCAAATGTGTCGAAATCCTACCTGATACAGCGCCTTTTTACACCAGCCGGGTTACAGTTGTACACGGGTGTCAACAGTTATCACTAACCCATACGACCAATAATCATAATCAAATACATAACTTTAGCTTCTTCAACAATAAACTATCAGTATTAACTAAAAATATTAAGGACACAACGCATGATACAGTTTGTATTGTACGGTATTATAAAAACGGCCATCTTCCATGTGTGTTCACTGTAGCGCTACGACAAAACGTAGGTTACTTCTCTGGTAAGATAGGCTTCTCGCATGTAGTAAAAAAAAAAAAAAAATCCTTCTCTTAATGATGTTGAATCAACAATATTTTAGACATATTTATTTCATACGTGGTATTCGGTACATTCAATAATATGATCGTTATTATGGTGCTTCTTTTAGGGTTTATTCTATCGATCAGCAAATATGCTGCACACAAGCATGTGGAGCGCAGAATGGTGTGCTAACATTTCAGGAACGAACAGTTCTCCCTCAATGAAGTAAAAAAAATGGAATATATATAATATGAAAAAAATATTGTCTATGCCCCGAAGATTGGGAGCAGTTATTCGGGCTGAGAGTTCGTACACCCTACATTAATTATGTTTATTTTTTGTGTGTAGTTTTAGAAGATAATAGTTTATTTACACATACTTTTTTTTTAATATTTAACACGGGTGTAAGTAGAATTATATTTCTGTCTGCATAGATACGCCTATAGCTTCAAATGCCAAAGTTATTAATGCAATGTTATGTTATACATATCCAGCATAAAATTAACATACAGAAAAAATAAGCAACGCCAGATTTGAACCTAGGAACTTATGAGTGGAAGCAAGGCCTTCTTAACCTCTGGACCACCATAACGTTGTTCTGTATTTGTTTTCAGTACTTTGCGCTGTCAGTCACAAGCCATTGTACAGTTCTTTTGTGTGCATTGTGAACACAGCTTTTACGAAGACACTTGAAGCTCTTCGATCGACACAAGGAATCTGGGGATAATTCATTTTTTTGCCCACGATTGTACATAGCACGTAAAAAGGTCAAGGAATGACAATACAAGTTAAACATGTCTAGCTTTTATATTCAAATGATCATAGTTATAATTGTTTAAGTACCAGAAAAAGAACCGATGATACCGAAATGAATGAAATTAACATAAATACAATTATGTAATATGCCAGAAGAAATATATCATAAGAACTAAGGGCAAGTATAAGAATATTTAGCTGAACATTGCTATCAAAGTAAAAAGACAACACTGTTTCTACATTTTTAGGTGTAAATTTGTTCGTCTGTTGGACAATAAGTTCCATATGCTGAAACCCTCCCTACCATCTATATTTGCAGTCGGAAACTGCACTGGCTTCAAGCTGTAGTGTAAAAAATCAAGATATTTCTTCACCTGTCCCTTCAGAATTCATGTGCTTCGTCTTGCTTCACATCAACTGTGTTTGCTTGACACTGCAGTGCTACGTATCCTTTTGGAGACGTATCTTTAGAGAGGCACTCCAGAAGTGGAATGTGACTCAAGTGTGACATGAGTTCACTGATACTGGGGCTACCAGTAAATTAAGCAAATGAAAAGCTGGGAGATGGACGAAGGAATTTTTCAACATAATTTTCTGCCAACATGTTCTCCAGCAACACAGTGAGTGCTCAATGGTTTCCATGCCCTTTAGAATCCAATATAACAATTTATAAATTAAAATCTGACTTCTGCAGAATTTCACTCACATTTTAAAAGCATTTCGCGTTATTTCGTGATCTCAGTTAAAGAAAATGTTTATGTGGTTCAAATGTGTGATTTTGATAACGCTAATTCCGTCATGAAAATTTTGCAATTATGATAATAGTAGACATTTGAGCCTCTGGTTATAAGTAGAGAAAAATTGACCAAAAAATGAAAATTTGAAGAAAAAAAAACTCAAAACATTATGGATGTATATTTCAAAGTGAAAACCTTTCATACTTAAAAGCGTTTTAACAGGTTCATTTCAGTAGTTTAAAACATATGTTTCGTAAATTGTTTTTGCATTTGATAATGTAATATCAATTATAGATTTTATTCATTGTCAAATTTAGGTAAAAATAGAAAGTTGGCTGATTTGTCTTTACTTAAAACTAGGTAAAACATTCCAGATAGACAACATCTTATTATAAAAAAATAATTTTTCGGATTGACTATTTCCGATGTACTGGATGTTACTGGATTTCGCTACTCTCGTGGCCATGGAAATTCAAATCCCGGACATAGCTATTCACTTGACTCTCAGCCTGACTCTCGTTTTAAACTACTGCATGCTTATACCCACCAAAAAAATTGTAAGTGTTACGAAACACATTTTAGCTCGATTAACATGAAGTGCCAGAAGAGTAAACTTTTATTAATAGTTTATTGAAGAGTGAGTAGAGAAAATGGCGTGACTACAACACAGAAAATTTTGGTGTTTTAACCCTAATAACTAGCTCGGAACGTATTGCCTCTAGACTCGATACACGTCTTTGCATAGACAACATCCCGCATATGACTTTAGGTCCATCCCTTCAGTCTAGCTATATGGCAACGGGACACGCACTCATTGTCAACACGTACAGATATCTGTCATTCGCTTTCATGAGAGCATCGAGTTGTTAGAGGGACACTCAAGTCATAAGTAAACACATAGAAATTGCTTGAATATGTGGACGAGTTTAGTCGTGGGTATTTCATTATATGAGGAAGAAATATATTTTTCAACGGAAATTATATAGAGTTCAGAGAAACATTTCTATCCAGAATCAATGTAATTCTAAACAATATATAAAAAACACAATATTTTGGCTACAACCTAAGTGAAAATACACTATCTACATGTTCAAATCATTTACTTTAACACTTTAGAGAAATCATATTTTTATTTTAAAACATAATTGTGTAAACATAAATGGGTTATAAAAGAAAACTGCTTTATGGTTTATATTCTATTAAACCATTTATTAATGTTGTATCAGATTTGGGACACTAAGATTATATTGAAACTATGCCGATTGTCATTGAAATCAAGCAGCAAAGTTTTCCTTCATCGTACTGTACGATAAAACGACCTTATACAAAGCATATTTAAAATAAAACAAATTAAGCATTCAGCAAAGTTAATCATATTAATTAAAGAGAACACAAAACAAGTATTGTGCAGTCCAGATTAGAAATTGTCGATGATGGTTGATTTGAAGCTAGAGAACGTTTTCAATGGAGTCGTAGCCAGGTTATTCATTCCATTCAACTGACAGATATTCAGTACCTGAGAGCAGGTAAAGTGCAAACAAAAGCCATGGGGAGGGGTTTACAAATTCAAAAAAGGCTAACGGTACTACGAGTATGTTTTAAAACGAAAAAGTATTGTATAGCAGAACCTCAAAGCTACCAGCCACTAGTTTCCAAACATTTTATTTTTTATTTAGAACTTCCAAATTAACGTTTCGTCTACAAAATTTGTATTCCTTTCTATGTATGCTGCAAGTTAAAATTTGCTCGCGCAATAAAGTTACCGTGTCAAAGATTTCCCATTTGAATGACATTTGTTTTAAAAAAAACATGCGTGGCATATTTTGTTATAAACCAGGCAGAATCATGGGAATAACAAGCATATTTGTCGAAGAAGTTCAAAGCCATCCCATGGCCGCGCTCGCTTAAGTTTCTACTTTGACCCTTCGTGGCCCAGGGGATCGCGGGTTTGAGTACCGCCTTTGTTTGTGTTCTGTCCCCTGATGGCAATTAGGTTGAGTTTGAAGGCCAATATATGTGTTAAAAGATTCAAAAGTTCTTCAATACCTTTTCTTCTTTATGATAGTTTCATGCTCTTTCTTTATTGTAATTTTATTGCTAATACAGACTATATTAGTTATAAAGTCTGAAATTATTTCTCTCTCTGCTTCTGTTTCTTTACTCTGTTACCTATGTATCTATAGTAGGTCAGAGAGGAAGTATTATAATCATCCAAAAAATCGACATCGAAATTTCATTGGAGATCCTGTTTTCATGCCCTCTGATTCAAAAAGCATCATTCATGCCTTTCTTTGGTATGTTTTGCATTACTTCCCTTCTGTATCAAATAATATATTATGGACTGATATTTTAATAATTAAATATATAGTTAAAATTAATACTATTAAAATAATTAAATCAGGTTTTAAATAATTTGTTTGAATAACAAAGGATGCTCAAATTCCTTTTCAAACATGATTAGGAGCAGTTATAGTGGCTCTTCAACTGAAGATAAATTAGTTATAATTTTCAAGTAAAGATTTTAATAGATATTCTTTAGAAGATTAAACCACGTTGTGGATTTGAAGTAAGCATCAGTTCATATTTTGGAAGGCGTAGAGAACTCCAGAACCATTCATCATGGTCACAGATGCGTATGGTGACTAGTTGAAAAGAGAATCTTCAGTGATGCAGAACTGAGTAAAACCACAGCATGTGCCCTAGACAGTGTAGCGCGGAGCCAATTCTTGTTTTAGAAACCTCCCTCCAACATTCCTAGAAGGCAGGAGGGGTAGCATTGTTCGCAGGTAAGGGGAAAGTTGGAGAGGGTGTGTTCGGGATGCCTCTATGTAGATGACTCATTAAAATGACTCGCCCTTTCGAATTCTACGTGGTCGTATGCATTAAAACATCTGTGTTCTTCTGAGGTGCATTTGAAACACTAAAATCTGTATCTGAAAGTAAAAGTTCCGATGTATTACATTCACGTGACTTTCCCTAGTCGCCCTTCTACAAACTTATTTTATTGTTTTATCTGCTCCCCTGCCCCAAGTTTAACGTCAGACGATGATTGAGTTCATAGAGTTTAGAGCTAGTCTACTTTCGTCTTCTCAGGATAACCGGAAATCCGTGTAATTCACTCTGAGTTTTGAACTCGTGACCCCCTGAATGGAAGATAGCCCCTTCACTATAGAGGGGCTTAGCTAATTTTTGTAAATACAGACACATTCATTACATATTTTGTTGAAGGTATAAGAACACCACAGAGGGTTACAATAGTGGTTTTATTTTAGAAAATCGGATTTGTTTCATTCACATGCTTTCTTATCCTCCATTTATTATTGGTTATACAAAGTATAAGTACTTAGAAAATTATTTCTTTCTCCACATTATTTTGAAGAGAATGAACCTTTGCAGAAATAGATACGTTACATATTTCATAAAGATACAAACAGAATAGAGTAGAGTAGCCAAAGGTTGAAGAACTCCTTGACCTTAAAATTCCATTCTCTTTCCGTCTTCGCAAAAAAAAAAAAAAACTGAAAATCGGTAGGACTTGAAAAGAACTGTTGAACAATTCGAACAGTTAAAAACGGATATCTCAGAAAAACATTACCCAGCAACTTGTTTTTTTTTTAGTATGTTTTCATCTCTCACTAACATACGAGTTATTCCAAGATATACTAAAGTCCGTCCAAATAAATTGGATTTCGCAGTTCTCAGAAAATTCAAGATATACGTTTTGTCATGTAAATGTCTTTAAATGAGATTTGGGTCATTTTAGAGAAAGAGAAAAAAATTAATTATTATTTACATTTGGAGGGAAGATATTAAACATAAATACCACGTTTGATATGCATACTACTTTTTGTTTTCAGTTATGCTGCTTATAGAAATTCACGCGCGCGTCCACACACAAGCACATACACACATACCGATCTTTTTCTAAAAATGATATTTCGGTGAACACTTAGTATAAAACTGTTGGGTGGAATTCAGTACTTCTCTACCTAGCATGTATGTGGTAGAGAAAATAAAAAGCCGGTCTCACACCTCTGTGTGGTGCTAAGTAGCCTTACATGAGGTTCCGAGTTAGGTTAGGGTGAATTGCCCAGATTTATATTTTTTACGGTTTTTCTCTTATTCTGAGAAGAAGAATGTAGGTTTATTTGTTTGAGCTGGTACTTTATGGTCCAGTTCACATAGTCGAATTATGTTCAGTTAGGTTAAGATGAATTTCCATGACTTAGATTTTTTAAGGGCTTTTGCCTTATTCTGAAAAGAAGAATGTAGGTTTTCCCGATGTTACTTCTTTGAGCTCGTACTTTATGGTTCAGTTCACATTCTCCAAATTATGTTCACTTAGGTTAGGGTGAATTTCCCAGATTTGGGGTTTTTTTTAGAGTTTTTCCCTTATTTTGAGAAGAATATAGGTCTGCCTGATGTTATTTCTTTGAGCTGGTACTTTATGGTTCAGTTCACATAGTCAGAATTATGTTTTTACCTTGATCTCACCTTCCCTAGTTATCTGAACAATTTAGATTTATTATACGGTTTACGGTCAGTTTTCTTTAAGCTGCGGGATTATTGTATTGCATTCAAGGATCCTCAAAACATATGAAATCTCATTAGGAAATTTTTGGTGGAATACTATATCTTTTCTATTCACTATGTGCATTGCACATGGTCTAGAGGTTAGTAGCAGCATTCGCATTTGGTGTAATTACGTATAAAGGTATTCTTTCTTGTTCATTACAGGAGCTGCAGAAAACGTCGAGACATTGTATCAGCATCTGTTTATTCACAATAATAACAACAATGGTGGAAGTGGTGGATTGTTTCCGAACGTGTTCAACTTAGCTACTCGAGCCGAAATCACAGTAAACGCCACCTGTGGTGAACGAGGGGTTCCAGAGGTCTACTGCAAACTGGCAAGTGTTTACTTCTACTTTGCTTGTTTATTTTAGCGTAACAGGCATATATCCAATTAAAATCTTCATTGTAGATTAATTAAATTTAAAAAATAGAACAAACTGACAAATATTAGAGATGAAAACATAAGCTGAGAAGCAAATAAGAGAAAACGAATAGAAACAGCTGAAAAGAAATTGGAATTGAATTTCTAAAAAATCTAATGTACTCCATTCAGATGACTTTCTCTACATCTCTGCAACACATTATTGTTAAAAAGCTTATGCTTCTATTTACTTCATGCTAATCGAGAAATCAGCAGAAATAGTCTTATTACTTGCTTCCTTGTAAGTAGAAGCGAAATAAGCGAGTACCAAAGGTTTAAGTGATAGTCAAAAGCTGGTTGTTATGTGACTAAAGTTCCTTTGTTTGTATGGACAGAAGTTGAAAAATTCGCCTATGAGAAAAGTTTAAGTTTTTCAAAACTGAAACCAAAAATAAGGAATATCTCTAAAACAATCAACTCCAGGAAATATATATATATATATATATATCATAAATTGTGTATTTTAACGTTATCTACATGTTCTACTTATCGTAGAACCGTATCTTTTATGGTTTACCAATTATGCAAAACTCCGCAAAATTTATCCGGAATCAAGATGTCTTCCGGGGCTATTCCAAGACATATATTTATTTTGTCAAGAAAATATCTTTAATATACGATATTCTAATCAAAACCGTTAGCCATTTTTGAAAAATCAAACTTTTCAAAAAAAGTTCCATGTAAAGAATAGTTGGGGGAGGAAGGATTTTCTTGAAAATCTTCGTGTTGTCTCCTTGGAAGATACCAAACTTAAATACCAAGTTTGGTATTCAACGGTATGTTCGTTTTTGAGCTAACTGTCCACAGACACACAGACACACACGGACCTTTTTCTAGAAATGCTTTTTTTGTTCAGGGTGACACAAAAATGTATTTTCGGTGACATATTAGTATCGAATTTTTGGGTGGAATGCAATACCTTCTGTATACACTATGAACATAGTACGTGTAGATAAAGTAAAAATGTTACTAAACATTGATCCTCTTAATGTTACTTTTTATATATTTTCATACTATATAGATTCCATTTTTTTATTTGTTTAGTTAAATAAAACATTACATTTTCGTTGTAAAATAAACACTTAATTTTTGTAAATATAATCAAAGATAATTATCTCGTTAACAGCTTTAATAGTGCAGTTATTTTCATATTCAATATTTAATCTTAATTTACGTAAAAAAATATTATTAATATTAGCACTCTAATATATTTCAGACAATGGAGTTGGCACTATAAGTATTCTAATTCTGTTTAATGGTCTCTGGTAGTGAAACAAATTTAGTTTCTGTTTTGAACCTACTTATTACATGAGCAACGTAATGCCACATGGACATAATGTTTATGGATACATTTTCAAAACCAGCTGCGGTATGTTTTATATAAGATGAACTTTGGGCCTCTTCTCTGGGAATGTTTATTTTCTAAATAGTCGTAAATTCCTGAAGCTCGTCAGTAATTTAGCGAAACATTATCTAGAGCACCTACCTGTTATGATAAGGGTCCCGGTTTCGACTGACGGCGGGGGGGGGGGTGTTTTTGCTTTCTCTATTCGTACTACGTACATAGTGTATAGAGAAGGTATTGTATTCCCCACAAAACTTCGATAGCGAGATTTCATCGGAAATATATGTTCTGAGACCCCCCGAATCCCAAAAAAAGGATGTTTAGAAAAATCTCCGAGCGTCTGTGTGTGTGTGTGTGTGTGTGTGTGTGTGTGTGTGTGTCTGTCTGTCTGTATGTCTGTGGGCAGCATAGCTCAAAAACGAAAAGACCGTTAAATACCAAACTTGGCATTAAAGTTCAGTATCTTCCAACAATGTGACACGAAGATTTTCAAGAAAATCTTCCCACCCCCAACTACCCTTTACGTGGAAAGGCTTTCGAGAATGTTGATGTTCTCAAAAATGGCTCTAACGATTTTGATTACAATATCGTATATTAGAGTTATTTACATGACAAATAAAATGTATATCTTGAATTTCCTGGGAATAGCCTCTGAAGACATCTATATTCTGGATGAATTTTGCAGAATTTTGCATAACTGGTAAACCGTAACAGAGGGAGAGAGAGAGAGAGAGAGCGAGGGAGAGAGAGAGGAACTCACTAAATAGAAAATGTACATCTCGTCAAGACACACAATTTATATTATATACATTTTTCGCAGAGTTGGTAATTTTTAGATATTCCTTGTTATTGGTTTTAGCTTTAGAATATTAATACTTTTCTCATGCGGGAATTTGTCAACTCCTGTCCATAAAAACAAAGGAACTTTAGTCATATAGCAACCAGCTTTTGACTATCGCTTTAGCATATGATACTTCCTTATGTCTCTTCTACTTAAATGGAAAAATAAGACTATGTCCGTTATTTTTTCTCTATTAGCATGAAGTAAATAGAAGAATAAGCTTTTTAGCAATAATTTGTAGCGGAGACGCAGAGAAAGTCATGTGAATGAAACACATCAGATTTTTTTCCTTCAAATGCATAAAGCCTAAAGAAACGAATCTCCAATGACAACTGCAGAGGTATCAGTAACACCATTGCCGATTAGTAGCATATTCCTAAGACAGAAGATCGCCAATATTGCAGTTAAATGCGTGGTATAAATGGAACAATGATAAATTGTGGTTTATAGTAAATTTAATATTTGCTGTCAATTAAACCTACATTTCCATTTAAATGCGGGTAAATTACAAAAATTCGCATATAGTTTTCATAGTCCCCTATAACTTCTATGACAATATCGGGGGTCTTTATTTGAGAAACAATTGATGGTGCATTACTTGTTGAATTATGTTTTCTTAACATTAGATTTACATATAGGTACTATTTTAGTGTTAAATACACTCAAATTTACTAACACATTTACATTTCCTAACTTGGTGGAAAGAAATAATTCCTAATAAAAAAATGTCCCACCCCAGGTGGGAATCGAGCCTCTTTAAGTTGAGAAGTCTAAATCCTGTCCACTCGACTGGGAGTTTTGAAAGGTTTATAATATTATGGTTAGTTCTCGTTATACGTCGAGTTAACACTCGATTTGCAATTTGTTTATCTTTGGAGGGGTGAGAACCTAGCATGCATGCTTGCTTGCTTGCTTGAAGTTTAACCTACTTTAATCGGCTAAGTCATATCAAAAGATGGATGAATGAAAGGGGTGAAATCATACTCAAACGAGCCCGTAGTTCTTGGGGCTTAGAGTTACCTTTTGTTTTTCTTCTCAGAAAAGGAAAACGACAATAAAAATTATAAATATGTAATTAGTTTGCCATATCGTCGGGTTTCTTAAAAAAAAAAATGTGATGTGTTCCACTCGCATGTCTTTCTCTAGCTGCTCTACAAACTTCTTATAAAAGATTATTCTTCTTTCTACACAATGCTAATCAGATAAATATTAGCAGAATGTTCTTATTACTTAGTTCCTTATAAGTAGAAGTGAACTAAAGGAATACGCTGTGCTAAAGTAATAGTCAAATATTTTAAAAGCTGTTATTATGCAATTATAATTACAAATCGCTTCTTTGCTTTGCCAGGTGTAGAACAAAAGAAAAACGGACCTTCCTATCTGAGAAAAATATAAATACTTTACGATTAAAACTAATAACAATGAATATCTCGAAAATGGTCAACTCCACGAAAAAATATACATAAAGTGTGTATTTTAACGAGCTATATTTTTTTGTGAAGTAAGTTTTTGTCTATCTCTTACGGTTTACTAGATACGCAAAATTCTTTCAGAATAAATATGTCTGACAATTTTAGTATTTAACCGTCTTTTCGTTTTTGAGCTATGCTGTCTACGTTCACACGCGGACCTTTTTCTGAAAATTATTTTTTGGTTCTGGGGGTCCTAAAACATGTATTTCTAGTGAAATCTCGATATCAAATTTTTGGGTGGAATACAGTACCTTCTCTGTCCACTATGTAATTCTAGATACGGGGCTAGAGAAAATACAAAAGAAAGTCAAGCTTTTTGTAACCGAAATTTAGAAGCACTTTGTAAGAGAAGTGCAAATATTTTAATGGTCTGGTGAAGTAATGGAATTAATAGAATTAAACAATTCTATTAATTTCAGGTTACACCGAATTGCACGATCAGCAGCTTCAGTGTAAATGGAAATCTTAACTCTAAGTTTGATCTGTTTATTCTTCCTAGGTACATCTTCCGATACACCTACTCTGTAAACATATTACTAAATAATTGGACGGAAAGTTTAGGTACAGGCTAAACAAACTATTTATCCATTTCAGGTGGAGCATGTGCAGACAAGATCTCCGCAGTGCGGGACTTGCGACGCCAACTCGCCGGATCCAGAGCGACGCCATCCCATCCAACACGCCATCGACGGCACTCCTCGCTGGTGGCAATCTCCAAGTCTCCAATATGGACCTCAATATGAATGGGTCACCATTACTCTAGACCTCAAACAGGTAGGACATGATTCTGTTTTACTGTGTCACTATTCATCCAAAAAGTATTTGAGATCTAGCAATTAAGGCCAAAGGATATAATCTACATTTAAGAAGTAGTATATAAGCCATGTTTATGTGGAGTACATAGTACATAAGTAGCAAGTTGTCGCCAAAGCCACAGGTAAAATATGACAAATAAGACAATGCTGCCAGTTTGCTGCGTTTTTAATTGACTTTCTTTTCTTCTGTGAGTTATTTTTATAAATGCATGCACGTTTAATTAAATAACTATACTATCTATTTGTTGCAGTCAAGTTGCGCATACCGACTGTTCATACTTCTCGTATTGTTCTGAATCTTCGTTAAAAGTTAAACAAAATTATCTTTGTTTGCACACATGATTACCAGTTGAAGATGATGTTATTTCTTAAACCAAAGATGCATCTCGATGATTCCGTTGAAAAACTTTATGCACCAATTGTTTTCTATTTTTCATTCATTCGTAGAAAAACGTACCTTTTGCAACAGTGCCTTATACCTTCCCGAAGTTCAGAAATAAAATGTGTTCTCTTTCTCCGATGATGCTGCCTCCGGAAATGATATAGTGTGTTGTAATTGAAACTAAATCCCTAAATAGCTCAATTTTAACTATTGAATGAAAGTAGCTCAAATTAAAGCTAACTTTTTTCAACGATACAGCAAAAATAAGTATTTATCTTAAATTTTTACGCAAATATATGACGTCAAGTATGTTGTACGCCAGCTTAAAACTATAATTTAAAAAGTTTAGGCCTTTACTGAAAAATTCAGTGATAACTTATATGGTAAACTAGATTTTGTTGCATTGAAGAAATGCAGTAAATAAGTAAATTGTTTTATCCAAACATTGAAGACATAAATTACGATTTAATATAAAATAAAGATGCTAAACAAGCTGATATCAAAAAAGTGAACTTTTACTTTATAAATAAGCGACAAAAGGGGAGGAAAATATTTTTACTTTCCCTACAGTACTATATGCAGCCGTGGACACAAAAATGAATCATCCCTAGATCCCAATTCGATCGAAGAGTTTCGTGTATCTTCGTAAAAGCTGTGGTCACAATGCACATGAAAAAAACTGTATTGTAACTGCCGTGATGACAGCGCAGTGGTTAAATTATGAATACTGAAAACAGATCAGAGAGCAACGTTACAGTGCCCGAGAGGCTAAGAAGGTCTTGCTTGCACTCGTAAGATCTTAGGTTCAAATCTCGCGCCATTGTTTTAGGTTTTTGTTAAATTTATGCTGAATATGCAGAACATAACATTGCATTAATATAACTTTGGCATTTGAAGTTATGGACCCATCTATGCACACAAAAATAATTCCACTAACACTCGTGTTGAATAACTAAAATATGTATAAATAAACTGTTATCTTCTAAAACTAAAACACAAAAAACATAATTAATATCGGGTGTATAAACCTCAGCACTATTTACTGCCTTCAATCTTCGGGGCATAGATAAAATTAAATGTCTTCAGTAACGTGGACGAGAAGCTACAAGATCCCAGGCTTCTTGAATTTGTCCACAGAAACCATCTTTTGTCCTTCGCCATCTACAGGTAAATTGGAGCGCATCTCCGTTTTTACCTCAGCTCACATATTCTCAATAGGATTCAAATCTGGTAGACAGGAGGCTAGTCTACCACTCTGATACCCTGCCTCTCTGAAAACCAATTTGAAACCTTTCGGTGTGTGTGGACATGATGGTTATCCTGCAAAAATTCAACAATTCCATTAGAATATCTCATCCTCACAGAAGGAATCAAAATATTATCAGTATTACCGTGCACAGCTGCCACAGTACACCTAGGCGGTCCTTTGATATCCTGCCCCTACACGACGCAGTAGGCGATTATGATGGAATTGTATAACCAAGTATTTTGCATCGTACCTGTGGACGATAGACAGTCACCTTTCCCTTACATGTGGAAGAAACTGTCACCTCGTGTGAGAATATCACCCAAATACCTCCCCAAAAAATCAAATTTGACCAAAACTGGATTACTAAAATATTTCAAAACATTGGTTCTTAACAATGCTTTCAATGTTTTTTTCATGCCATAGAGGTTCATTATTTTTTTCATTGCGAGAGAACTTTTCCTGCTTGATGTATCTGCGCACCACGTGCTTTCGTGTGCAGCATATTGCTGTTCGGTTGAATAAAGCCTTAAAGAAGCATCATAATCACTACCATATTATTAACTGTACTGAATGTCGTGCATGAAACACGTATGTCTAAAATAAATAGCCGCTATGTGTTGATTCAACATCGTTAAGAGAAAGAAAAATGTTTGGTACATGGAGAAACGAACCTACAATCCTCACTAGAGGAATAATCTACGTTTTGCCACAGCACTACGGTGAATCAGAGGGAAGATGGTCGGTTAAGTAACATACAGTACAAACCGTACAATACAAATCGTATCATTCTTTTGTCGTTAATATTGATAGTTTGTTGTTGAAGCCTATGTTATGCATTTCATTATGATGATTAGGCATACGGGTTAGTAATATTAAGATTTGGAACTTGTGATAATTTGATGCTGCCGCTACACAACTGTATCGCCGATGGTGCATAAAGGTGCCGTGCCTTGTAGAACTTAGACAAATTTGGCGTTCTTTTTATTCCCCACGGTGAGCATAGTATAAAAAGAAGGTATTGTATTCCACCCAAGAAATTTATGTTGATATTTTGCCGCAAATATGTATGTATTCTGAGGTTTCTTGACTCCCCCTGAGTACAAAAACAGAATTTTAGAGAAAGGTCCACGCGCGTGTATGTGTGAGTGTCTGTGGACAGCATAAAACTAAAATATTTTTAAATATCAAACTTGTATTTAATTTTTGTATCTTCCAAAGATTGCGATTCAAGAAAATTCTCTCTACCGTAGCATTGCAAAAATGTTTAAAATTTTTGTTTTTCTCAAAAAGTGGCTAACCATTTTGATTAAAATACAGATTATTAAAGATCTTTACATAACAAATAAAATATATATCTTTAATTTTCTTGAATAGCTTCTGAAGATCTGATCATTCTGGATGAATTTTGCTGAATTTTGTATGACTAGTAAACCGTAGGAAGTAGAAAAATCCTAATACACAGAAATGTAGATCTCGTTAAAACATACATGTTGTTGTAGAATTGACTGCCGGTTTCGTAGCTTTTTCCCAAACATGGTCACGTTTCATTTCTCTGTTGTTTTTCTGCTGAAAATTGAAAGCGAACCGAACCTCAATTGTTCGCTTTTGAAAGATTTGAGTATCGCTTTAGTCTGATGTACTTCCTTATTTCCGTTCTGCTTAGAAGGAAACAATAAGACAATTTCTGCCAATGTTTATCTCACTTACCATGATGTAGATAATTTTTTTTTTTTTGTGAGAATTGTTTGTTTGTAGAACAGGTAGAGAATTCATGTGAATTGAACACATGGTCTACTAAAATGGTATAAGTTTTCCATTTGTCTTCGTACATCGAATCGCTTCCCAAGAGGGTAAATAAACTGTAACTCCTTCTACCACGTACTATATAGTAGCAATGTCTTCATACACGTTCTATGAAGTATGAGCTATCAAAGCACACTTTTCAACTAATTCACTTTCCTTGCAAGAGAGTTCTGGTGTGGTTGAGAGCAAACCGCTTCAGTGTGGTATAGACAAAAATGATGCATGGACCGCAGAAATTTGCATAATCTGTAAAATTTCCTGAAAGTTTCGTTTTATTGTTTGTTATGGTTTTTAATTATGGCAATAGTTGTACGTTTAATCTAGATGTTTCTTCGAAGAGCTAAATGCCATTTTTAGTATTATAAATTTGGTTTAATTTAGTTTGGATTGACACTACAGATCTGTTGGACTTCGGAAACCTTGCTATCACAGAAACCAAAAGTGTGAAGTTCATAAACCAGGCACCGAATCCAGATGATTTAAAGTTCTTCTAGATTTGAAAACTAATAGCTCTTTGGAGAGGAAGAGCCGATAATGAATAGACAGCTGTTAACATTGCCTGCTGACACCGTCTGCAGGTAGGTTTCACACGCTGTCCCATACAGTGCAGTGTCCTCATAAGGTAGTGTCCTGTAAAATGGCTTATTGCAAACGTAAGCTTTTAACTACAGTGGAATCTCACTTATACGTTTTCAAGGAAGACTACTAAAATACTGTAAATGAGAAAACGTGTATCTGACTTTCTCTCCTGGTATAGACCTGATCCAGAATTTTAACTTTTCACAAAGAGTTAAGGATTTCTTATTTTCTTCTTTGCTGGTTGATATTCACACATGTTTCTTCGGTTTGTAAATCAAAACTTCACATAAAATAGATAAGTGACTGTTGGAACGATATGACGATAATGAAAGGATAAATGACAATGAAAACAGCACACTAACTGAAAAGTAAGCTGAAAAGTAAGTTACTTAGGATAATAGATAGTTGGAACGATATGACAACAATGAAACAATAAGCGTCAATAAAAACCGCAAACCAGGTAATTCTAAGGCTATACACAGCAAGAATTCCATCATACATTTTTTTAAAAACGTATAAACGGGTACATTTTGTGTATGGGGATCAGAAAAAGTGACGCATTACCGAGAAAACGTATAGCCAAAACGCACAATTGAGCACAATTTTAATGGAGAACGACTGGTTCCTAAAATTTTAGCGTATATGTGCGAAAATTGTTGAAGTGAATAACGCATAAGCGAGTTTCAACTGTATTTAGTTTTAGCAGTTCTCGAGATCTGTCCAATGTCTCAATGCCTTACAATTTTCGTGTTTACTTTGTTGCTTTTAATATTGCTTTCTATTGAATGTATTGCAAAAACATGTACGGTCTGTGGACCAGCGCGAGTGATGATTAATGTATGTATACTGGTATTTCAATAAATACATTTATTCATGTTGTACACAGACAGACAGACAGACACACACACACATACATACACCGTTTTTAAAAAAGTTCTTTTTTGGAATCAGGTGGTCTCAAACATGTATTTCTGGTGAAATCTGGGAATTGAATTTTTGGAGTAATACAATACCTTCTCTATACACGATATCTATATTAGCTGATACAGCTGTATGACAGCTCTGGAAAATATGAAATGACAGATGAGTTCCAGTATTTCTCGGTTCTCTGAGCGATCATTCCCAAAAAACCCAACTTAATCGGTCCTGACGACAATTCCAGAGCTAGTTTAGGTCCAATAAAAGGATGCTCGGCTCCCTTCTGCTCTTTCATTGCCTAGAAATTCCAACACCCCAGAGTCATCTGAATTATGGATAGCGAGTACTATGAGGGATTCACGCATTCTAAAATACATTATTATACATTAGACATTAAACAAGTGGTTATGAAGACTTCAGATCAGGTGTATTTTCGGAGAATCCGTTTATTTCTATAGCTTCTTCCTATACTCTACAATGACTAGAGCCAAAATATCCAATACCTGTTTGAAATACCGTGGCATATTAGTCCAAGCTTGATACCGTTGCATAGAGTCCAGTCTCTGTCCAAATCTGGTTTTAGAATAATCAGTACATACCAAATTGGGCCTTCATAGTTAAGTAGTTGCTCACTTTGTTTCCTGCTTCATGGCAAAGAGAGTACATGTCAACAAATAAAACATGTTTTTACTCAGAGGCATCTATCAGGCATGAGGTTTCTTTTATGTGCTATAAATCTACTACACAAAATAATTGGACCGATAAACGACGGATTTAATTTTTTTTTTTTACATTATATAGTGAGACAATACATGTCGTATCACGGAATTAGAAGGTATTTGTAAGAGAGAAATAAATTACATTAAGAAGGGACAAATATGCATTCAAAATTGCCAGGTAAAAAATGTTGCGAAACATGTCGACAAGTGTAAGGACGAATTTTATTAAGGTGCGAATGTGCTCAGTACACAGGTTGGCAAGCGAGCTAATTAGTCATGTAACGTTACTAGAGGGACTCTAACAAAAAGGGATGAAAAGTTCATTTCCCGATGGTGGCCGTGGCCAGAGGGGAGAAAAGTAATGGGATTCGTGTTGGCCGAGAGAAGCGACACATTTGCTGTGAGGGATGCGATGAAATAATACGTGCTAATCGATTCAGCGGAGGAGAGACGAACAGGCTATATATGGCAGTTATAGGAACAGTGATAATTAATACGCCATAATAAGTGTCACGAGTGGTAAGGTGTGATAGAAATGATCATGTGAATAGTACCTGAAAGGGGGGGGGGACTTAGGAATGCGCGAGTGTTCGACGGAAGATAATATCCGAAGAAAAGAAATAAATGAGTTCAACACTAATCGTGAAATCAAAAAACACCACTTTGTCTTGACACCACCCTTGAGAAAAATTCCATGCAGACATCTGAGCTAAGGCGTCCACACTTCCACAATATTCCTTAATCTCCCGAACCATCACGCGAGATTCGAACTCGGAATGCTTTATCCAACCTATAACGCGAACCACTACAATAGTCGGCTTACCTTCCCCGTATGTAGGACCCCCCCTTAGGAGTCAGAAACCTGTCGGGGGGCCAATGACATGTCACCACAGAATGACGCTTTTGAATGAGTGGTCGCCTAGGCATAAGAGTGAACACATTTCAAAATTGAGAAGAAAAAACTGTAAAATTAATGTTGACTTAGGTAATGTATCTCCAAATCTATAAAAAACTCATTTTTGCGAATTCAGACTATCTTGGGATGCACTTTATAATGGATGTGGATTTCGCCGTTACAGGAAATTACCAAGTAAAACAAACCAGTTTAAAGATGCACGCGGTGAGTGAATTATCCTGGGATATGCTGCGACTTCCTATACTTAGGAAATGAAAGCGAAATGGATGGTGTGAAAGGTGTTGATCGAGCAATTGGTGGAATTAGTGTCGGGGGAAACCGGAGAACCCGGACAAAAGCCGCCTAGACGTCGTTTCGTCCACCACAAATTCCACATTGGATGCTTGGGATTGAACCCGGGCTGCTCAGCCACATGGTCGCCTGATTTAATTATACCGGTGCTATTTCGATGCTGTCCCAACACTCAAGATAGGTTTTATGGCGCATTGAAGAACGGTTCCGGCGGGTCTGCAAATTAATTAACAGGATGGCTAACATGAACTGGAATGCTACCGACGGACGTTGTTGATGCTTTTGCGAAATTATGAAGGTTGTGATTGCCTTAAATGTTTCTATCTGCCTCCAATGTAACTTTGCTTAACACGATATGCTCTTTGGTTATATGCACGTGTCACTGTATCAATTTGCCACATTATTTAGAATAAACATTTCCAAACCTATCGCATACCTCTGGTACGTTACACCGTGGATGACTCTGCCTTACAACGAAAACGTTGCCCCCCAAAAATAACTATGACCTCCTATGCAAAGACGTAAGGAAAGTATTACTTATTACCAGACATAGGAATCTTAAGTAGTTGGCTTCAAGTTATCTACACTCAAACTATTATGCTGATGCAAAGAATACAAAACAACAACTGTTATGAGTCACTGACGGCAAGTAAACATGGTCTGTAAGCACCAACAGACCACGAGCGATGTGGTGGTTTGTAACCTGTGTAAAGGCCTGTAATAGTTGAAATTGCTTTCCTTTCGCCTTGGCTATGCTTAGAAATTTCAATGCCTGGTGATGACATGAATAAATAACTTTAGTTTTAAGCCACTGCCGGTTTTTATTTTTGGTCGGTTACTAATTAAAATGCTGAAATTATTAAGACATAGTATTTTATTAATTTATAGAGGTTATCAGTGAAATTACTTTTTATTGGTTGGGTTAAGATGCAGAAAAGGATGTTAATGCCAAGTTTTGGAGATACGAATTCAACTTATGAGGGCGAAATAGCCATTGAGAAAGTTCTGATTATACCTACATGTTATTGGATATTCTTGGATCCTGACGAATAGATTAAATACCAAACATATTTCAAAATTGAGAAGCAAAAAAAAGTAAAATTAGTGTTGACCTGTGTAATGTATCTCCAGATCTATAAAGAAAACTTATTTTTGCGAATTCGGACTATCTTGGGTGCATTTAATGGTGGATTTCGCCGCTACCGGAAATTACCAAGTTAAATAAAAAAAGGTCTACGGATGCACGCGGTGAGTAAATTATCCTCGGATATGCTGCGACTTCCTGTACTTAGCCCACCAGACGTTCCCTCGTTCGCTCGTCGGTATAAATAAACACAAATAAAGCAAACAGGGTACGCTACTTCACTAGGACTCTGTTTCACGACTGTCAACCGTTTGTTTTCTTATTTTCGCACCGGCGTAGACTTTTTCTCTCCCTTTTTTGTCTGCCTTATTCTTTTCCGTAATGAAACCAGGGTTGATAGACAAGAAGGAATAAACAAACCGTCTGCAGCGAAAAATAAAGACCACTAATGTGATTCATTAGAGAGAGCTGGATCCCATTGTTCCAAAAATTGAGGGTTTTACAAATCAGAAGAGTAAGAATACGAGTGCACCGGTGTTTACGAAAGGAAGTAAATTATAGTTCATGAAGCGGAAGTTGAGCATAATAGTCAAGAGGCTAGTAGACATCATCATAGCTTCCGTTTTGCTTAGACGGAAACGCGGAAACTGAAACACGTGATGTGTTGCATTAACATAACTTTCCCTATTCGTTTTTACTTTCTCTAGCCTTTTACTCAATTCACCTCTCACAAACAGATCCAATTCATCTATATGCAATGTACATAGTAGATAGAAAAGATATTGAATTTCACTCAAAAATTTGACACCAGATTTCAACGAAAATACACGTTTTAAGAGTCCTGAAAACACATTTTAGAAAAATGTCCGTATGTGAGTCTTTGAGTGAGTGAGTGTGTGTGTGTGTGTCTGTGGGCAGCATAGCTAAAAATGTCCGTGTGTGTCTGTGTGTATGTATGTGACTATGGACAGCATAGCTAAAAAAAGAAAAGTCGGTTAAATACCAAACTTGGTGTTTAAAGTCAGTTTCTTCTAAGTACGCGACACAAAGATTTTCAAGAAAACCCCCTAACCTCAAACTACCCTTAAACTGAAACATTTTTCGAACATTTTTATTTTCTCGATAATGACTAACGATTTTGATTAAAAGATAATTTTAAGATAATTTCATGACATACAAAACGTTGTCTAGAATTTTCTAGGAATAGCCTCCGAAGAGCTGTTCATCCTGGATGACTGTTTTAAAACTGGTAAATTGCAATAGTTCGACAAAGACTTACTACACAAAGAAATATGGAACTTACTGTGCCATATACTCTTTTTTGTAGAGTAAACTGTTTCCAAGATATTTCTTGTTATTTGTTTCAATTTTACACTTTTCAATATTTTCTCATGTAGAAAGTCATCTCTCGTTTCATACCTATTTTGTTTTACTCGTAGCTACGCAAAAACAAACGCATTTTGATTGTTTCACATAGTGATAGCTTTTAAAAAATTTGGCTGTCACTTTAGCTTAGTGTACTCCCTTATATTTGCTCTAATTACAAGGAAGCAAGTAATAGAACAATTTCTTGTACTAATGTTTGTATCGATTTGCATGATGTAGATAAAAGAAAAATATTTTGTAAGAGTACTTTGTTTGCAGAACATCTCAAGAAAATAATGTGAATGGACATAATATTTTTCTACAAACTAGTCCTGTTGTTCTACAACTCTTGTAATAACAAAAGAAATAACTTTCTCTCGCAATGAATACAAATAACTTTCAATGCACAGCTACACATTTCATTGTAGGTATAAAAAGTACAATAAGCTAAAGCGATAGTTATAAGAGTAAAATTTTTAAAATGCACATCGCCCTATGATGACTTTGAAATACTATTCTCTTTACATCACCACGAGAAAAATGAAAAACGACTCTCCGCTTTAAAACAGTGAACACATTAAAAACTCAAACCAATAATATAGAATTCCTCACAAATGCCACAAAAGATTTAGCTTGGCAAGTGCTCTAAACATGCACATTTTTGATCTGTTATGATTTACTAGTTACACAAATGCCATCAGAATAACACAGGCTATTTCTAGATATTCAAGCTATAGATTTTTTGATTCACGTAAATATCTTAGCGGTATTTTAATCAAAATCGCTAAGAGACCATTTTTGAGAAAATAAAAATAACGAAAATTGTTCTTTACAAAGGTTAGCTAGGTGTGAGGGAGTTTTCTTGAAAAACTTCGTGTCGTTTCGTTGGAAGACGTGGAACTTAGGTACCAAATCTCGTTTTGGCAGTTTTTGAGTAATATCTTTTAACATACGGATTTAGGGAGCTCAAAACTTGTATTTCCGGTGAAGTCTCGATATCGAATTTTTGGTGGTACAGATAAGTGGTAGCGAAAGTAAAACTGTGGTGCATTGGATCCTCCTGGGAGAGCCGCTCTAGTATTAATTTAGCTTTGAGATCTGAGGTGAGTCTTAGTAAGATATCCAACTTCCTCTCTGACCACAATGCCCAGAGAAGATATTTTAAAGGTTTTACAAGAACTTTAGGCCTAAAAAGATATAGTAGAGTATGGTGTTAATATAATGAAGCAAATGAACCTTTCATTGTTATTAATAAGTTCTCTAATAGTGGTTTGTACAATTGAGTGGATGACTTTAACTGCCTCTTATAGTTACATAAGCATCATGACATTTCTTGGAGTATTTTATAACAAATTAATTAGAATGTAATTAACAATCGGAAGTAACAGATATTCCTTTAAAACGTATTGTACTCTAGTCCAAGTATTGATAACGGCATGGTCTTTTTACTTTCTCTACACGTACTATGTACATAGAGTAAAATTCGATATTGAGATTTCACCGGAAATGCATGTTCTGGGTCTCCCTGAATCAAAAAAAAAAAAAAAATTGGGGAAAAAGGTTCATGTGTGTATGTGTGTCAGTGGCCGTGGACAGCATAGCTCAAAAACGAAAAGACCGTTAAATACCAAACTTGGTATTTAAGTTAGTGTCTTCCAAGGATGCGAAACGAAGATTTTCAAGAAAATCCCCCCCACCACAAACTACCCTTTACATGGAAAAATATTCAAACAATTTGATTTTATTAAAAATGGCTGAAACGATTTTGATTAAAATCCTGTATATTAAGGCTATTTACATGACAAATAAAATGTATATCTTGAATTCTTTCGGAATATCCTGTGAAGACATCTTTATTCTGGATGAATTTCGCGGAATTTGCATAACTGATAAACCGTAAGAGATAGACAAAAACTTACTTCACAAAAAAATGTTAAGCACGTTAAAACACAGTTTATGTTATATGCATTTTTTCCTGGAGTTGACTGTTTTAAGATATTCCTTGTTATTGATTTAAAATACTTAAACTTTTCTCATATGGGAACTTGTCAACACCCGGCCACACAAAGAATCGGATTTCTATACCATAGCAACCTCATTAGAGAGCATTTGATTGTCGGTTTAGCCTTTTACCTATAAGGAACTAAGTGATAAAACCATTTCTGCTAATGTTTATCTCGAGTAGCATGAAGTAGATAGAAGAAAAAAGCTTATTAACAATAATTTGTTTCAGAGATGTAGAAAAAGTGATGTGAATGATACACATCAGATTTCTTTTAAGGACATACCTCATACATAATACTCAGAGTTTTCAAGTATGTGCGATGTTATTCTGAAATATTGAAGTGAATGTTGAGTATAAATAATTTAGATTTATTAAAAATTGTCCTCAGAATTTAGTCACACCAAACAGAGTTTTCTTCCCTGGTTGACCTCTTTGACGGTTGCCCAATACACCTGGTTGCCTCGGGGTCTGTTTGTTATCTCCACTAAAGTCCACTCTGCAGGCGAAATCCACCCAGGGAGGGTAAATCCAAACTTCCCCGCGGCTGGGCAGCAGTAGTATAGGCGAATGGCGTATTTTAGACAACATACTTGTTCGTAATTATTTGATGTGACCAATGACATCATTCCCTAATTACAGTTAACATTTTTGGAATTATGCGAGAGGTAAATCTGATTTATGCGCATAAATGAAATGCATAATAACATAAAATGAGCAAATATTTCATTACTTAAATGAAATAAGATCTGATTTACAAATTGAATGAAAGCGTGAGGCACATTGTCAAGATATTTTGAATGAATTAGCATTAGCTTACCAATAGCAGTTTTCAGTTTGTTGTTTTTAAGTCGGTACCAAGTACATGGGGCAGAGGTAAGTTAAAACTGACCTGAAATTGAATGTCCTATACACGCACCAACGTGATCGCAAACTTGCCAGCACACGCATAAAAAATATCAGTCACTTGAGCGAAATCCTTCAAGCCAAGCTTACAGGGACGAAAGTTCTGCCATAGATATACATCTTAGAACGGCGTATACAAAGCGATGCCAAATCAGACTGCTTCCCTGGTTGAGAGGTCGGAGGTACCGCGTTCGATTCCCGGCTGGGGCGAGGAATTTTTCTTTAAACAGAAGTATTTCCTATCCCTCCACAGAGTCTGGAAGTATAAATATGAGAGTAAATGTGCGTGTGTTAGGTGATATAAAATGGTTAGGTTAATGTTCTAAAACCTACAATAATAGGGGTTGTTCCACAAGTCAAAGCCCCTGATATGACCATTGAAGTTAAAGGGGGCTATACAAATGAAACAATTAAAAACATAAAAAGAACTATGCTAAAACTCTGTGGTAAGCAGCACCAGCTGATTGTCCTTAGAATAAAGCAGAGATATCAAATTTACTCGATGCTCCTGTCGCTGCGTGACTAACTGCACGGAAAGCAGAAACAGATAATTCCTTATTGCAGTGTCAGTGTGCAACACATCACATTTGAAATACACAATCCATCTTTCATAGGTTAATACACCTATTATAGGTTTATGAAGTTCTCCGTGGTGTAGGCCTTTGGTTCCCAAGGTCGCAGGTGCAAACCCGGCGGATAGCCTTGAATTTTAACGGGTGTAAAAACACTTAAGCATGGCTTCCTTCGGAAGGGAACAGTTAAGGAGCATCCATAAATAAACTCAATTTCAAGTTTAGGTTCATGATTGGTAGAGATGTAATTAGCTCAATAGCATTTATACTTCGGATATGAACAAATATACATTTTCATAGGTTTGATGGTAATTGCTAGTCGTAACATAAGTAATTGCAAAGAATAATAACAGCTATAGTATTAACATGATAAAACAACAAATTCGTTAACCTTGGTTAATACCAACATTAATCACATTGTAACGCTTACAAAATGAGGATTAGTTTATAACAGTGAGTATGAACAGGCTTGGTCAATTGATGTCGAACATATTCGAAAGAAACGTTCTTCTCCTTGGGAACTATCGTACTCACTTGCATGGTTTGCTGCAAAATAAATTTTTGAGTGCAGAACTTTGCCGTAAACTGGACATTTCCTCCGCCACTTTCTATAAATAAGAAAAATTCCTGTCAGGCGTGTACAAATGTAGTAACCAATGGCAATTTTGGATTCTTTCTGGTCCCTTCATTATAAACTGACACACGACACACTGTATAAGGAAGAAAGGCCCTTCCCTGCTGTTACGTGTTTACTTACAGTAGTGAACGGAACAAACCTGTTTTCTTCGTCACCAAGTCAGCGATTTGCTCTATGTAGTCAATTAGAGACTGTACCCAGTTTTAGATTCTAAATAACTCTTTCTAATCGATATTAATTTCGAAGTAGCAGTTTTTTTTATTTTTCCTAACGTGTGTACAGTGAATATAATAGATAGAGAAGTAATGAAGTCCACCCAAAAAAATCGATACCGAGATATTACCGTAAATAAATGTTTCGAGAACCCTTATTCCAAAATAGCATTTTTAGAAAAATGTCCGTGTGTGTGTGTGGGTGGTGTGTGGGCAGCATAGCTCAAAAAACGAAAAGTCGGTTAAATATCAAACTTGGTATTTAAGTTCCGTATCTTCCCAGATGCGATACGAAATTTTCAAGAAAAAACCTCCAACCCCAACTACACTTTACGTAGAACATTTTTCAAAATTTTCGATTTTCTCAAAAATAGGTAAAAAGATTTTGATTAAAATATGTTTACGATATTTTCATATCAAGATGAACTATGTATGTTGAGTTTCCCGGGAATAGCCCCTGTAGACGGCTTCATTCTGAATAATTTCGGTAAGAGATGGACAAAAACTTGTAACAAAAATAAATGTAGATATCACTAAAACACACGTTTTGTAGGGTTAACGCTTTCTGAGATATGTCTTGTTATTAGTTTCAATTTTAAACTGCTAAAGTATTTTGCAGTGGGAAATCACCTTTCGTTTCATTTCTCTTTTTTTTTACTCCTGGCAATGCAAAGAGAACCGGACTTCAATTGTTTCAGTTAGCCTTTAAAGATTTTACTATCGCTTTAGTCCACCGCATTTGCTTATCTGCCTTCTACTTACAAGAAACCAAGTAATAATGGCATTTCTGCCAATATTTACCTCGATTAACATGACAGAGATAAAAAAAATAATATATTGTAAGGAAAGTTTGTGTAAATGCTAGAGAAAGGTATGTAGATACAACGTATCAGATGTTTTTCTTAATTATTCGTCGATTGTTTGTACGTGTGAAGTTTTACATTCAATTTCCTTATATTAATACAATTACTACGAAACTTGTTTACGTAAGGATAAAAAAATCAGCATAACTTTTCCTTTTACAGAATAAAGGCCATGTTTTTCAGTTTAACGTTCTTTAACTTAGAAGATCATATAAGATCAATGAATGATGAAATGTGTGAAACTATGCTCAAATGAGTTCTAGGTCCGCTTAGCGTTACCCGACATTTGTCTTCTCAAGATAAAAGAAAACCCTGGAAATAAAATTTTTTTCTGGATATCTCGTTCTAACCAAGATTCAAACTTGGAACCTTTTGAATATGAGGCGGACACGCTACCATCAAACTACAGTGGCGGGCTAAAAAGGAGTTGCATGGACATTGTTTATTTTTTCTAATTCTCTTTGTACTCTAAGGGAAAAACAAAGCAGAACGAAATAAAGAAAAAACAAAAATGAGCAACCAAATGGGATGGGGGAGGGAAGGAAAACCAAGGTAAAGAAGTCCGCTGAAATTCAAGAAGCGGAGTCTGAGGTCCCTCTTGTGAAGAAAACTAGAGAGGAGGGCTTATTTTTGGTCCTTTTTACTTTCTCTACACGTACTATGTATATACTGTATAGAGAAGGTATTACGTTCCACCCAAAAATTCGATACCGAGATTACACCGGAAATAGACCTTTTAGGGCCCCCTGTATCAAAAAAAAATATATTTAGAAAAAGGTTCGTGTGTGTTCGTGTGTCCATGTATTAGTGTATCCGTTTGTCCGTGTGTCTGTGAACACGACTCAAAAACGAAAAGTTTGTAAATACCAACCTTGGTATATAAGTTTAGTATCTTCCAAGGATATAACACGAACATTTTGAGCATTCCCCACCCCAAACTACCCTTTACGTGGAAAATGCTTCGAAAGTTTTAATTTTCTCAAAAAATGGCTGTAGCGATTTTGATTAAAATACCGCATATTAAAGATATTTACAGGATAAATAAAACATATATCTTTAATTTTCTGGGAACAGCTGCTGAAGACCTCTTTATTCTGGGTGAATTTTGTTGGATTTTGCATAATTAGTAAACTGTAAGAGACAGACAAAAACTTAGTTTAAAAAAATGTATATCTCATTAAAACATACAATTTATGTATTATACATTTCTTTCATGTATTACACATTTCTTTCATGTAACTGACATTTTTGAGATATTCCTTGTTATTAGTTTCAGCTTTAAGACTTTTTACATACGGGAATTTGTCAACTTCTGGCAACGCGAAAAAAACGATTTAATCCATATGGCAACCAGCTTCTAAAACAATCGTTTTACCCTAGTGTGTTCCATTATTTACCTTCTACTTACAAGAAAACATTTTTACTAATGTTTATCTGAGCATGAAATAGACAGAAGAATAGGTATTTTAACAGTAATTTGTTACAGAGATGTAGAGAAAGTCATGTGAATGGAACACATCAGATTTTTTTCTTCTGTTCCTCATTATGCGCAAATGTCATAATGCTTTAAATTCTGTCTTAGTCATAATTCTCCGGGCTATTACTTGATCCATCTAGAAAAACTGACAGTGAAGATGTTTTCGCCCTCGATCTGGTCTGAGGTATATTAGTAACCTGAGGCGTCAGACAACGGCATTATTTGCGCCACCATTGTGCCTTCCGCATACCGTTAGTGGTCAGCATGAGAGGTTGAATTTTAAAGAAAGTCGGCTTTTTAAAAGGACCTGTCACTTAAATATTCTGCGGGTTCTCTGCTTTCGAGCTATTCAAATACCGGGTGTTCCAATGCATATTTTTTGTAGGAGGTGTACCACTAACACAATCTTCAGATAACTTTTTAGTTTTTCTAGCACGTATGTACAATGTACATAGTGGATAGAGCAGGCATAGTATTCCACTGAAAATACCGAGATTTCATCGGAAAAATCATGTCTTAAGACTCCCTTAATCTCCGAAAAAAAAAAAAAAAAGGGATTTTTAGCAAAATCAAAATGCCCATGTGTGTGTGTGTGTTGTGTGTTGGGTGTTGTGTGTGTTGTGTGTGTGTGTGTATGTGTGTGTTTGTGTGGACAGCTTAGCTCAAAAATGAAAAGTCCGTTAAATTCTAAACTTAAGTTCAGTATCTTCCAAGGACACGACATGGAAATTTCTGGGAACAACCCCAACCCAAAATACCCTTTACCTGGAATATTTTCTCTAAAATTGCTCTAACGATTTTGATTATAGTTTCATACATTTTTATATATTTTCAAGAAAAACTAAATATATATGTTGCATTTTCTGGGAATAGCCTCTGAAGATCTCTTCATTCTGGGCAACTATTGGGTAACTGGTAAACCTTAAGAGATAGACAAAAACATACCACACAAAAAGTGTAAATATTATTTCAGCACACAATTTATATCATATATCTTTTTTAATCTTTGTAGAATTATCCATATTCTTTCTGGCCGTGCAAAGCGAACCGAATATCAATTTTTTCACATTGCGACCGAATTTTTAAAAGTTTTAGCTATCACTTTAGTCTAGTATATTACCTACTAGCTAATACAATCATTTCAGCTAACATTTTATAATTAAACAATATATTCCGACTATATCGAATTGCACGGTAAATAATTGCAGTGCAAATGAAAATCCTAACTTTGCTTTATACATGATTTTATTAACTTCAATTTATATATTAGAATAATTTTTGCTTTTACGTTTTGTAGATACTTATTAGTTTTATACCTCAACTTCTGCATGCTTTATTGTTTATCACGATTACCACGATACAGATAAAGAAATGTTCTTTTGTAACACTAGTTTATAGCGAATGGAGCATATGAGATTATTTATAATCATACTTGAATGCTTAACTTTTCCATACTGATTAGCCTGTGCAGAATTAGAATGTCTGATGTATACTTTTTCTCGTACAACTGCCTAGAGCACAATAAACATTCAGCCCTTTTTACCATTATGTACGCAGAAAAATCAATCTGCCGTCCTGCGCGAGATTTGTATCTTGAATTCTCGTGTGCCATTCTCAGTGAAAGTCATGTTTTGTTGTTATTCGTCATGTATTCAGCTGTGCAGGCACATTGGAGTGAGTAAGGAAGGGGTGGCAATGTTAGCGCGCCAATGACAGCGCTGTCTACTGACACCGTTGTACAGTGGCATCCTTACGATATAGGAATACTATTTATACTTCGGTAATAGTCTTCTGAGACAGGGAAAAGGGGAACTGTAAAACAGGTTGGTCTGTTACGTGTGGCTGAACTTTACTGCAAAGATGCCTTGTCCTGCACACGTTTGTGTGAAAGAACAATTAATCATCACTATTAGCTATACTAATTTCTCACCCTTGGAGAATTAAATAATTGTTTAATAATTGCCAATTGTTTTGGAGGACCCCTTTAATTAGCTCCACTAGTTGTGCCTTTATAAATGCTGCCAGCAAATAAGCAGAGACATCGTCTCAGGAATTCTCTTCGGGGGATTACTTTCGAAAAGTGAAGGTTGATTGGTTTAGCCAGTGCAGCAGCAAGCAGTTTTGTAATGAAAGGTGCGATGAGGTAAAATCATGATGAGCAAATGCTTACTCTGCGTCCACGGTCATGTAAACATCCCAAGTTGGCACAGAGAGAGCTAATGGAATTGCGAGTGGACACAAGGAATTTGTTCGGGATGGCACGGTGGAGTTTACTTTGATCAGCTCAGAATGAACGTTTCGACCCCGTTAACAAACACAGGGAGGATACTCTGCAGTTTTATATTGCTTTCCATTGTGTTCTATCGTTTACTTCTGCTTTATTACGTTTCTCTTCCTCGAACTCATTTGCAAATCATGAATCTGCGAACAATTTAGGAACTGTTTATTGAACCGTTATCAAAATTGAATCATCATCTCTTTTAAGAACACGCTAATAAAGTCTTCCAAACAAAAGGCGAAATATATTTTCATAGGTAATATAATGAGAGCTTTAACTTTTATCTACAGAAAAGTTGCAGGTCGAGTTGTTTTTAATAAGACTATTTCTGAATAAAATAACAATGATTAGCATATATGCACACGAAGAATAATATTCATTACACTTCCACACATTCATTGCCCAGTCTTTAAAAAATGTGGCAATCTAGTGAGTTGGAGTGTCTGACAAGAGATCATGGCCTCATTGATTACAGATTATGTTGAACTGGTTCCATACACACTCTCTCCGTAGTTTTTAATATTCTGTGACTGTGAGTTTTCAATTAATATGTCTATTTAAGCGATAAACCTTTCCCCAAAACGTTTTGGATCTTCCACCATTATGTACGGGAATACCACTGCACACTGATACTATTATTTTGAGACGAATATTTAGGTCAGATAGAAAACAAATGCACGTGGGTGCGATAAATTTTGAAAAACAATTGCATGTGGGTGTGATAACAACGATTAAAATGCACAGCATATGAGGTCCGATTGGTTGGAATTTTACGCGCCAATGTACTGAATTGGCCACTTCCTACGATCACATGTCATGAACGAAATAGTCAAATAAAGTTCTATCTATAGTTATTTTCTTTCCAATTATTTTTGGAGTAGTTTTCTATTTGAACTTTGATCATTCCATAATTTATGAAAACACATAAAACAGATTAATTTAATTCTTATACCTTATACTTTCGTGTTCAAAATATATAATCAACATATTAATAAAAGTAATGAATCTATAAGTAAATAAAATTACTCAAGCAATTATTACTTCCTCTACCACATAGCAATAGGCAGAGAAGGAATTGTGTTCAATCCAAAAGTTTTTATCAAGATTTGAGGCAAATATATATTTTGGTACCCCCCTGAACCAATATATATATTTAATTTTATATATATAAATAAATAAATACCCCGCGCACGCGCGTATATGCGAATAGGAGTCCACTAAATATCAAACTTGATAATCTTGTATCTCATCTTTTGTAAAATGCCAAATCTAAAAGTCAATATTATCTCCGGCCGTCACGGGACTCGGCTCTTACGCGATTTTCATTGGTGTCATTCCGCTACAACATAATACGCGAGTAAGAAAAGGCAAAATCGATTGGGCAATCGATCTCTTCATCCCTCAACACCGCTTGACGCTCCATCAGAACAGGTTGACTCTTGTCAGTAGTGTGTTAATTTAGTCCGCCACGCGCACGAATTATGTTGGCATTAAAACTTCAGTATGTAACGCAGAGAAAATATTATCTAATTTTTAACACCCTGTGAGAGGGGTGGAGTGTTGTCCAACCAGAATGTTTAGGGATCACCAGTTCGCAACTCAGAATTATATTTGTCGCAAGTTATGTTTCATGTTCATCCCCTTCCTTTCAGTAATATGGCCTGTTTAATACTCTTTTAAAAGCATAGCAAACAGGTGGAGTCAGCGAAAAGACCCCGTTTACGATATGTTATTCCATGCTTATTTTTAATATTTTTGAATGTACATGGTAGAAAAATTTAATGTGTACCTTTCGCATGACTTTCTCTACATTTCTGCAACAAATTATTCTTAAAAAGCATATACTTCTATTTACCTCATGCTAATCAGAAAAAAATAGCAGAAATAGTCCCATTACTAGCTTCATTGTAAGTAGAAGCGAAATAAGGGAGTACCATAAGTTAAAGTGATAGTCAAAAGCTGGTTGCTATGTCACTGAAGTTCCTTTGTTTGTATAGACACCAGTTGACAAATTCCTGTATGAGAAAAGTATAAATTTTTCAAAGCAGAGACCAAAAACAAGGAATGTCTCGGAAACGATGAACTCCACGAAAAAAATGTATATAACATAAATTGTGTGTTTTAACGTGCTCTACATTTTTTGTGTACTAAGTTTTTGTCCATCTCTTACGGTTTCGCAGTTATTCAAAATTCCGTAAAATTCATCCAGAATACTCTTCACTGGGCATTCCCAGAAAAGTCAAGATATTTTTTTATTTGTCAGGTAAATAGTTTTAATATATGATATTTTAATCAAAATCATTAGGGTCATTTTTGAGAAAATCAAAATTTTCGAAAAAAAGTTCCATGTAAAGGGTAGTTGGGGTGGGGGTATTTTTCTCAAAACCTTCGGTCCCATCCCCAGAGGATACTAAACTTAAATACCAAGTTTGGTATTTTACCGACTTTCAATTTTGAGTTATCGTATTGATAGGCACACGGACACACACACACGGACCTTTTTCTGAAAATACATTTTTTTGGATACAGGGGACCCTAAAGTATACATTTCCGGTGATATCTCGGTATTAAATTTTTGGGTGGAGTGCAATACCTTCTCTATACACTATGTACATAGTACACACAAAGTCTCTGTCTTCTAAACATGTGTTTCTTGAAAAATGTTAGTCAAAAAGTTTATTTCTGGGAAAATCATGTGTCACACTTTAGGTACTTTGCATTCAATGATGGGTGGAGAAAGCAGAAGTCCATTCTTCAGGGAACACGAAAATTTAATTAAAACTTAATTAATGGGGTAGGTACATAAAATCAACCCTGGCATCTTGTTATCATTTCCATTTAGGATCTGTGGGCTTAACAATGGATGCACATGTGGTTAACAAAAGACGATGTCGATAATCGGCAGGACTTTAAAACTAATGATGAACTTCCTGTTGGCTGCTAGCCTAGCCAGCCACGTGCTAAAGACCGCTCACGACGACAGTTTTCCCGCCCCCACATACTCCTCCCCCGTCACCAAGTGCACTAGGCTTTATATTTGCACGGATTTATTTATACTCTTCTCGCCGGGTCAATAAAAAGGTTGGCGGGGCTGTCGTGTTATTTGACAGATGTGGCCCCGGATGTTAGGGCACGCTTCGGAAGTGGCCAGCTTTCAAAATGTCACTTTCAGGCTCATTTTTAACAACTTCATCACAGGCAACTTTTATACCAACTTTTTTTTCTAATTCCAAGCAGCTTTTACAGCAGCATAGAAAAAAAAATATATTTTATAACGGGTAGAAAGGGAATGCCTGTCATAATTCTGAGAGTGAGATATATGTACAGAGCAAAACAAAAAAAAATCTAATGTGTTCCATTCACATGACTTCCTCTAGCTGTTCCGCGTCCAACACTTTCATTCAAAAGATTACATTAGCAGAATTGTGCCATTACTTTATTCTTTTTAAGTAAAAGAGAAATAATTAAACCGATTGTCAGACCTTTTAACAGCCGCTATGTGAAATAATACACAAGTTCGGTTCGATTTGCATGGCCTGTAGTAAACCAAGAGAGACGAAGGAACGAGGAACGAAAGTTGGCTTCCTGTTTGAGAAGGTTAACGTAATTTAAAATTGAAAATAATAACAGAAATATATCGAAAAGGGTCAACGATACAAGAAAAACGTATATGACATAAATTAAGTGTTTTAAGATACACATTTTTCTTATAGTAGTTTTTGTCTATCTCTTACAGTTTATCCGCTATGCAACTTTCAGCATAATACACTCACAATAAAGAGCCTTCAGAGGCTATTGCCAGAACAGTCAGTACATTTTATACTCCATATAAATATCTTTAATATACGATATTTTAATCAAACTGATAGAGCCATTTTTGAGAAAAACAAATTGTTTAAAAATGTTTGTGCGTAGTTTGGAGTGGGGGGGGGGGTTGTGATAATCTTCGTCTCGCATCCTTGGAAGACACTATACCTATATACCAAATTTGGTATTTAACATTTTATATGTAAATAAAAGAATAATCTTTTGTAACAAAAATGAGTTCGAGGAACAGCTAGAGAAAGTTTTGTGAATGGAACACATCAGACTTTTTTTTTATTTTGTCTAACCGTATGTACATACAATGTACATAGTAGCTAAGGAAGATATTGTATTCCATCCAAAAATTCAATGACATTTCACCGGAAATATGTGTTTTGAGGTTCACTAAGTCTGAAAAAAAGCATTTTTAGCCAAAGGTCCGTGTGCGTGTGCGTATGTGTGTGTGATTAGTTTTGATAGTATCTTAATGCCCGCGTTTACTACTATAGCATCGTAGGTGATGACACTGATGATACATGGAATGAAGATTGAGTATCGGTGGAATGTGATGGCGGGGGAAGCTGGAGAACCAGGAGAAAACCCGCCCTTGCGCCACTTAGACCACCACAAATTCCATATGTGGTAGCTTGAGATCGAACCCGCGCCACCTATATGAGAGGCGGCTAGCCTAGCCACTCGGCCATAGCGCGGCCTGTGTGTGTGTGTGTGTGTGTGTGTGTGTATGATACCAAACTTGATACTTATATTTAGTATCTTCAAAGGATACGACTCGAAGATTTTCAAGAGACCCCCTCACCCCACCACATATTACCCTTTACATGGAAAAATGTTTCAAAACTTTGATTTTCTAAAACATGGCTCTAACGATTTAGACTAAAATAACGTATATTAAACATATATATTACAAATAAAATGTTTATTTTGTTTTTTCTGGGTATAGCCCCTGAAGACCCCTTTGTTCTGGATACGTTTTCTGAATTTTGCATAACGTTAAACGGTAAGAGATAGACATAAAACTTAAACATGTATATCTCGATAAAACATAAATTATGACATTAATTTTTCTTGTACAGTTGACCGTTTGCGAGATATTCCTCCTTACTTCTAGCTGTTCCAAATACAAGCTATTCTTACAAAAGCTTACTCTTTTATCTATGTAGTGCTGTCTAGCTAAACATTACCAGAATTGGTTCTTATTGCTTGCTTCTTTGTAAGTAGAAAAGAAATAAGGGAATACATTAGGCTAAAGCGATAGTCATATTATTTAAAAGCTGGTCACTTTGTGAAACACTTGAGGTTCGGTTCGCTTTGCATGGTCCTGTTTAAGAAAAGCTACGGGTCTTAAAAATGAAACTAATAACGAATCTATTTTGAGAATATTAATAATGACTTCACGGAACAACGAGTTAAATTGTAGTGATAAAAATCCACGTTTTTGACCATCTTAACTCAGTGGTCTTCGTCAGGAACTAGATTAAAAACAAATATTTATTACTTGGAAGTGTATCTGTAGATGTGTTCAATACCAACCAATCAGAAATGGCTCCAGGCACGAGATCTGCGATAGGTTAATACAATAATACAATTAACCATTACATCCCTTGGTCCCGCCGTTACTACTGCATCTTCCTCTCTCCTTTCACCTCCGCCTGCAGTGAAATAAATAAATAAATAAAATTTTAGAACCATTTTCTGAAAAGAAAAATCTGTGTGCTGCAAAAAAAAAAAAAAAAAAAAAAAAAAAAAAAACACACAACTTTCCGCTTAATTTTCAGCCTGTCCGCGCTTGGTAAATAGTCCGCTCATAAGAATAGTTGGGATGTAGAACAGCTAGAGAAAATTATGTGAATGTAACACATACTTTTGTTAATACACTATTTCTATGGAGAGTTTTAAGGCTATTTTTCCACAGAGATATGCAGAGTGGCGAGAATGCTTCAAATCACTGAATCACCACATAATAATGCCATCACCTAGCAGCACGTAGGAAACAGTCGAGTACAGTCAGCCAGGAGGAACACTGGGAGTCTATATGGCTGGTGAGTTCCTGCTCCACTCAATAACTCCACTCAATGACGAAGCTAAAAGCAATGACAGAGCTAAGAAGGCAAAAGTCACATAATTGAAGCTACACCGCACTCTCTTCATAGGCATACGTTTTCTCTTTCCTTACTCCAGTCTGTCAAACTTTATTGAGGGAAAATGAACTCTTCACTTTACCGGGCGATGAATGAACCCAGTGAAATGATGTTCAAATGATCTCGGGATCCATGAAGCTTAAAGTTATTCGACATTCGTCTTCTCAGAATAAGGGTAAACCCTGGAAAAACTTAGGCAAGATTAGATTGCGCGTGTCCTTTCCAGGCATGAGAAGTAGTACTATAGCCTTATGGTTTCGACTTCTCTGTGACTAAGAGCATAAACATCATGTGATGACATCAAATACAAATACGCCTGGATGTTACACCTAAAATGGAATAACAACCTAAGAGATAACAACCTAAGAGATATTCGAACTCACGACCTCCTGAATGTGAGACACTTACGCTACCCCCACACTCTTGCGGCGTATACATTTTAAATATATATTAATATATATATATATATATATATATATATTTTTTTTTTTTAAACCAAGTAATATATCTGTCATTTTGAACTGTGATTTATGACGCCCTTCAACAACAAACAAAAAATCTGATGTGTTTCTTTCACATGATTTTTTTCTACCTATTTTGCAAACAATCTATTCTTACAAATGATTACTCTTTACCCACATCATGCTAATCAAGATAAACGTTACCAGAAATGGTCTTATTACTTTGTTCCTTATAAGTAGAAGGTAAATAAGGGAATACATAAGCCAAAGCGATAGTCAAATGTTTAAAACTGTAATTATGCGATTGTTATTGAAATTTGCTTCCTTGCATTGCAAGAAGTAAAATAAAAGAAACACAGACGATTTTCTGTCTGAAACCATAACAAGGAATATCTCGGTTAGCTCTACTGCAAAAAGAAATAAATTGTGTGCAAGTTTTTGTCTATCTCTTACGGTTTATCAGTTAGTAAAAGTGATTCAGAATGAGGACTTTAGGGACTATTCCCGAGAAATTCAGGATTTGCACTTTATTTGTCGTGTAAATATCTTTAATATACGGCATTTTAATCAAAATTATTTTTTGTAAATCAATTATTTCGAACAAATCAAACATATACATGGTCCATATAAAGGATAGTTTAGGTTGAGGGAACCCGAAAATCTTCGTGTCGCATCCTTGGAAGATACTGAACTTGAATACAAAATTTTATATTTAACCGACTTTTCCTTTTGAGTTATACTGTCCACACATACAAGCGCGGATCTTTTTCTAATTTCTTGCATCAGGGGTCCTCAAAACGGCTATTTCCGATAAAATCTTGGTATCTAAATTTTGGGTGGAATATAATACTTTCTCTACCTCTACCTGCACATTAATGATTGAGAAAGTAAAAGTAATAACTCCGACACATAGAGGAGTCAAGGGGTGAACTTTTGCCTGTGTTTATGGGGAAGTTTTGCCCTATTAATTGGTATTACCATTTTGGCAGTTTCTGTGTGATCAATCCATGAGTTTTTCTTTCTTTCCAAAAATATGTATGTTTGTTTCCTCCATGCCATCTTTAAACATGTTTGTTCTATGATAAGTTTTATCTTAAACTATTGAAGATAGTGAAATCAAAATATAGGACGATAGCAACAATCTTGAAATGCTGTTCTGGGTGTACTAAGATGTTTGGTGATTTATAAAAATATATATATTTCACATAAAATTTAATCAAAGGATGACATAAGTGAGAGTAAATTCTTCCTTAATAAACAATAAAGATAGGTCAATATAGTGAATTATAAAGGCATGTACTAGATCTTGTAAAAGTTTCAGTCTGATATCTTAAATAGTTTCTGAGATATTGGGTCAGTCATGAGTGAGGCAAATTTAACGTTGCTAGATATAATCTCTCCTTAAGTGTTTACATATTTGCATATATACTTTACTATGTAGACTAAGTAGTATAAATATTGTATACCATCCAAAAACTCAATACCAAGATATATAGAAAACATGTTTTGAGGTCCCCGAATCCAGAAAAAGATATTTAAAAAAATCCATGTGTATATATGTATGTAAAAACTACCTAAAATAAAAATGTCGGTTAAATAACTAAACAAGATATTCAGGTTCGATATCTTCCAAGCATCAACATGAAGTTTTCAAGAAAATACCCCCAAACTATGCTTTAAATGGAACATTTTTCGAAAGATTTACTTTTTTTCAAAAATAGCTATTAATTTTTATTAAATACCACATTCTTTAGATGTTTTCTTAAGAAATGAATTGATTTTCTGAGAAACAGCCTCTGAAGTCCTCTTCATTTTGAATGAAAAATATACAATCCTCTTACATAACACATTCATATTTACAAAATTAAAGATAAAAATAAAGAAAACACAGTTTGCATAACTGGTATACCATTAGAGATAGCACAAAACTTATTGTAGAAGTGTACATCTCGTTAAAACATACAATTTACGCCAAATATATGTTTTGTGGAGCTAAGCTTTTCGGAGATATCCTTGTTATTAGTTAAAAATTTCCGATACTTTTCTCAAATGGGAAGGCGTCATTTGTTTTAGCTTTTTTAACTGTATTATTATCATCATTATTATTATCATCATAATCATCATCATATTTACTCCTGGCCATGCAAAAATAACCGAATTTCAATACTACCACATAGCGACCCGCTTTTAAAACGTTTGAGTATACATTTAACTTAGTGTTTTCTAATTTTTCTTGTAGGTATATACAAGGAAATACATACGTGTAAGACCACATTTGTTAGTTTTATGTTGTTGCAGAATCGGTAGAGAAAGTAATATGATTGGAACACATTAGGTTTTCTTGTTTACTGAAAATGCCTCCAGGTAGAATGAGCATTAGGCCGTTTTTAACTAAAGCGATAGATGGAAGAAGTCTTTAAGATCGCTGCGGGCAAGCAACAGAACTGTGATAAACTCATTGTTCCGAGTGCATGCGTGCCAAGCAACAAATAAGAAAACTGCAGACCCGCCACCTGGTGAGTTCATGACGACATCCACGTTTCTGAACTTCGATTTCCTTTTATTTTCAAGAGCAAGCAACTCACGCGAACACTAGCGCGCGCTTGTTTACCACATGCCAGCGGCATCCATTGTTTTAATGCCTTACTCCGCCTTTATAAAATGTACCTACTCGAAATTCTCCTTTCTCTTATACTTTGTGAGAAAACTTGAAGTAAAAAAGTCGACGGCGAGGCCAAAGAACTCTTCTTTAAGGACTTTCAGAAGTTAGCCAATTTTGCCAACTTAAATATTAGTAAAGTTTCTTAAGTCAACAAAAGAATTATTATGATCTCTGAAATTATAATGCAGAATTTTTAAGGCAACTGCTGGTAATTTAATTAAGATATAGGGCAACGCCCATGAAATGAAAATTCAGAAAGTGTTGCGTTTAGAACAAATACCAATCAAATCAATCCACTTTAGCCTGTTTTACACAGGCTGGGATGGGAAGCTGCTACTAGCATTTAGTCGTACACCGTGATCTAGCCGCTGTTTCCGAAGGTTGCGGGTTCAAACCCAGTGGAGGGCGATGAATTTTTTCTGGTGCAAAAATACTTACCATGACTTCCTTGGAAGGGAAGTAAAACCGATAGTCCCGTGTCATTAATCATTTTTAGCTCAGAAACAGTAAGGACTGCTGTATAAGATTATAGTCTATTCGCATTCTTTTCGGTCGGTAGTTGCATCTAGAGACATCCTTCCCCCTCCTACAAGCCTTGACCGAAAAGAATACAAATGGAATGTACAAGAGCATGTGAACAGCCTAACTTTTGATACTTTGTGGATTTATTGGTTGTTACTATTAAATGCCATGAAATATATGGCCACAGGATCCGTAGTATATGTTGACTTTGCGGGTTTTAAAGAACTTCTGCGTATGTGCAACTGGTATGCCGTAATTACATCATGGAGCTAAATACATAGGAACCGTGCACCATGCCACGAAGTTTTTTTCCTGCACTCCGTTTCCATAATACCACTATAATTTTACACTAGGTGGTAGTACACTACAGTAGAAATTAGTCATTGTACCGGAAGTAGTTAAGGTGCACAAGCGTGCATACTCCCGGTTTTTCCATGCCTTACACATTACTTTACTCTCCCTCTAACACTGTATATTTAAATATATGCGTAGGAGTAAGCAAACACACAAAAATACTTTCTTTTGTCAGACAAATTATACATTATTATTATTATTATTATTATTTATTATTATTATTATTGTTGTTGCTGCGGGTGGCTGTGTCGCTATTAATTTATTCACAATCATAACTACGCAGCAGCAGATGATATTTCACCTTTTCAAACTACATTTTATTGAACAAATTTATATTTACAAGCCACCATTGCCCAGAAATCATATATCATATTGAAATGCTTAAGAATATACACATAGAGACATTACAAATACGCCTAGAAATACTTATCGTAAGACGGGGTCTTTTCGCTGACTCCACCCATGTCTTCCACCTGTTTACTATGCTCTTAAAACGTATTGGACCGAAGGGAAGGGGATAAACATGAAACATAACTTGAGACAAATAAAGTTCTGAGTTGCGAGTTGTGATACCTAAACTTTATGGTTGGAAAACACTCCACCCTTCTCACCGGGTGTTACAACATTAGATTAATCTTTTCTCTGCGCTACATACTGAAGTTCTAATGCCAAAGTAAGTCGCGTACGTGGTGGACTAAATTAACACACTGCTTATACAAGTCAACCTATTCATGAAGATTCAAGTGAAGTTGAGGAATGAGGAATAAAGGGTGAATTGCCCAATTAGTTTTGTCTTTTCTTACTCGCGTGGTATGTTGTACTAGAATGGCACCAATGATAATCATTTTAACACCCGAATCCCCATCAAACGTTCCCATTTTCAGCAAAATCTTAACGCCAGGCGTATTCTTATTGTCTCTGAGTGTACATTCGTGGCTTCTAAGTTTACCGATGTACATAATGTAATTGATTAAGAAAGATCGACCATTTTTGGTTAAACAAATTTCGACTAACATTTATAAGCAATTAATATTTGAAAAGAAAGAAAACATTTTGCCAATGTCAAAGTAGAACTATAACGACAACATTAAGGCGCTCCTTTTATTACTCTAATATTTAATATAGCGATCTTCAATGGCTTTTGGGAAAATGGGATTTATATCAGAAAATGTCAATTAGAGGAAACCTGTTTAAAGAAATAAGAAAAAAATAAAAGAAAAAAAAAAGATTGAAGAAATCCTGGTATATATATATATATATATATATATATATATATATATATATATATATATATATATATATATATATATATTTGTTAAGAAAGAAACTTAAGACACCTCGGCTTGGATATTTTTTGGCCGTTTAATCTCATTAAACGATACTAACAAATAATAATAATAATAATAATAAATATATTATTATTTCACAGAAGACGTGAAAGGCAGGAGTTAGCTAGGCAGAGCCAGACTGAAAAATTCAATGACATAGCCGGGATCTGAACCATGGTTCTCCCGGTCTCTAGCCGGTTGCTCTAACACTGAGCTACCATGGCAACATGCCGGCACAGCATAAATTCCTCAACTGACGCGTATGTTTCCCGGTAAAGCACAAGATTATTTCAAATTATTTTGAGATGACATGCCCCAATGGTGACCTGCAATGTTGTAAATAATTTTGAGTCCCGGGCTTTGTAGTTTAGCCAACTATTACTAGTGTTATTTTAATTATTTTTTTACACAAGCCGTGTGAGGGTCAGGAGTTGGTTAGGTATGTGCCGGCATGTTTCCACGGTAGCTCAGTGATTAGAGCAACCGACTAGAGAACGGAACATCCGTGGTTCAAATCCCGGTTATGGCATTGAATTTTTCAGTCTTATTTTATCTACTCAATAATAATGCTAATAAAACTGTCTGCTGTAACATCGTTAAATTTTAAAACTAGCTTATATCGCAACGCCTATTTGAAAGAAAAGACTATCTGACTATCTTGTTTTCTGGCTTCTGAAACGCGAGGTTCATTTCAATGCCCGGCTGGGATAAGAGCAGCTTTCTTAACACCAAAAGTATTGAGCAACAATTATTTGTAAATCAACACATACGACTTACGAAAATTGTTTCCCTCCAAACTGATCTAGGTAGTTACTTTTTCTTACTACAAAACAAAACCATGACATTACCGCGTCCCTATATTCAGTGTCTGCGTGGCTCAATTGATTGGACGCTGGCCTTCTGATCCCAATATCGCGGGTTTAAATCCGACCGATGGTTTTTAAAAATGCTTAAAAGTGACAGTTCGATGTCAACAGATTTACTGGCATGTAAAAGAAATTCATTGGGAAAATTCCGGCATACCAGTGGCACGATAATTCAGTGTCGTTAGCAAACAAATATTTATTCACTTTTGGTACACAGGATGTTAAACGCACTCTTAATATTTCAGTGCTAATTACGAAATTGAACATCCTGCCGAAACTCCTTTTCCGTAAGAGTTTCTGACGGCTAAAATTAATTCCAAATAGTTTAAATCCCCTGTATATGACAGATTTTCTTTTTCTGGTTTCTTCAGAGCAAAAGGTACCCGGGATGAGTATTGGGCAAAGAGCAGCATAGGGAACTTGGAAAGTAAGGAGTGGAACATTTCCACCCACTCTACTTAATAGATAGTAGTCGCTCGGTGTCAAACGCGAATGTCAACACAACTGTGTGTGTAATTGTAATGTCTACTGTCTTAATTTGAATAGAATAACATACTTTAGTACTGAAGCATTCTTTATGTAGAAATTCAGACATTAATACACACCTGCAAATATGAGTTTTTCGTTAAATTCATATGAGAATTTAATAAATCCAATTAAGCATTGTAAATATAATATTAACCCCGTTTAAAACGATCAAAATGATAAATACTGGTACTGGAAGTAATTAAAATCACACATTTACATTAGTACTGAAATCAGTTGAAAAAATACTATGCATATGTTTACGCATATACAAAATAATAGGTGTGTATGTGCATGTATTAGAAACACATAAACATATTCAGTATCTACTTGCATAATCATACAAGTGAATACTGAAAACAATGAAGGTATTATTTTGCAGTACAAGAGCACACTATGAGTCCTGAAAACATGTGATCAAATACTTTATGCAAAAACTCAGTCATCAGTACTAAATGTTTTTATTTATGTATACTCTCAATATTGTTTACTCTGGTGACACCTCTTATTTTCTACTAAATTTAGTTGGAAAGTAATCTAGCAAGAATATGTGCAATTTAAAGAGTACTTCATTAACATTTAAATTAGGCCACCGAATTGTTATACTTTGCTTCATTATTCAAAATAACTGTTCACATCTGCATGTGAACTCAAACATGGACATATACGTCCTGCAAATGTTTTCAAGTTAGGATATGTGTCTATGATTAGGAACAGATAAGTTTAGCCTGTGTCAAGCTTGTATATCTAGCAATCATAGTTTACTCCATGTAAAGGATATTCTCCAAGGACACTGGAGGACTGGCTGACTGGATGGGTCCTTCATTGTTCTCTTTAGGTATCTTGGTTAGTGAGTTAGGAATTGTTAAGGACTTTCGCGCATCTCTTTGACTTGTCTGTCTGTGGCCTGTAGCCTCCTGTGGTACCTTGCTTCATCCCTTCCTCCTGCAGCAATTAATCTCCTGTAGTCCAGTACACCAGGTGTCCCGTATACCCTCTACATACACAGAGATGTTCGCCTCTCTAGAGAAAGTAGTCTCTACCTCTCCTTTACTTATTTTCTACGTTATTTAGCTCTGTTATTGTGCTATGAGTTGTAGTTAGAACTAGAGGTTGCAAATAATCCATACTGTACCTTCAACTCATAGCACAGTAACAGAGGTAAATAACGTGGAGAAAGTTGTGACGTAATAGAGGGAGAGGCCACAACCGAATTCGGCGTTCAAGTAAGGGAGATACCGCGGTGGTATTGCTATTTCCCTTTCACGGATTGGTGATTATGAAATAACACAAACACCTTCCTTCCATGAGGGATAAAATATCCCTGCTGGTACCAGGAGTCGAACGCGTGTTCCCTGAATCAGAGGCGCGCGCGCTACCATGCACTAATAGTACAGATTATGTTAACATACATAGCGGAATTCACAGTTCAGCTGAAAGTGACATGCTAACCATTATTTGCCGGATTTAAAGTACATTTCAACTCAGAACGCAAAAATAAACTCTATGGGCCCTTTTAGAACTGGGTATTCCAAAATCCATTGTTCACTACTTTGTCCACTATTTCAATCCCCCCCCCACCCTTTAACTGCATGGTCCTTTTGGCGGCATTTTTGTGTGGAAATACCAAGCTTTATTTAACAGAGTTATGCTGTTTTAAACAAATGAACGCGCATTTTTCTAAAAATCTGATGTATTCCAATTACATATTTTTTTTATCTGTTCCAAACAGACAAGTCTTACAAAAGATTACATTTTATCTACAGCCTGCTAATTGAGATAAACGTTAGCAGAACACATGCTACTCTTATTGCTTAGTTCCTTAGTAGAAGGGAAACAAGGGAATTCACTAGTCTAAGGCAATAGTGAAACCTTTTAAAATTCGTCTATGGATTGCTATAGATTGAAATTGAAGTTTGGTTCTCCTTGCAAGGTCAAAAGTAAAAGAAGAGAGATATGAAACGAATAAGGATTCCAGTTTGAGAAAAGTTTAAGTATTTTAAAATTAAATTCAATAACAGGAAACATCTTGGAAATGGTTAGCTCTACAAAAATAAAATGGTAGATGACTTAAATTATGTGTTTTAACGAGATCTACATTTTTTGTGTAGTAAGTCTTTGTTTATCTTTTGCGGTTTATTAGATATGCAAAAGAATTCAGAATGAAGAGGACTTCAAAGGCTCTTACCAAGAAATTCAAGATATAAAATTTGTAACCATGTAAATATTTTAACGTACATTTGAATCAAAATTATTAGAGCCGTTTTTCGAAAAATGTTCAATCTAAAGAGTAGTTTGGAGTGAGGGATATTCCTGAAAATCTTCGTGTCACATCCTTGGAAGGTACTAATCTTAAATACTCAGTTTGGTATATAACCGACCTTTTGTTTTTGAGCGATGTTGTCCCAGACACACCCACACACACACATAGGGATATTTTTCTAACAATGCTTCCTTTTATTCAGGGCTCTTAAAACATGCATTTTGGCTGAAACCTTGGTACCAAATATTTGAGTGGAATGCAACACCTTCTCTGTCTATTATGTATGATGTAAATACGTGCTAGAGAAAGTAAAAATGTTGGAGTGTTTTCCTTCAAGAATACAAGATTCTCTTTACGTTTATCGTCAATGTTGGTATGTCTACATGTGATAAATTCTTTCTTGGATCTTTACTAAAGCTACCATAACTTACTGCATGTAATAATAATTTACCAGGTAATTACAGGTACAACAGCCATTATGACAGTGATGCAATAAATCTACAACATGTAGCTCGAACGCAGTGCAAATTAGGTACATATATGTAATATATACATATACTCTTTTTTTAAATCGTGAGTGATGAACAAGGCAAGCATTACATTACTGCATCCAGCGAGACATGGAATGAGAGAAACTGGTTTTAAAGAACAACTGTTGTTGGCTAAAGGCGTTGAACTCGACGCATAGCCCGAGGGCCGATAGAAATAGTTAACCTTCTGCCAGGTGTTCTCCAGCTGGGTTCGATTCCTGGTGGGGGAACATCTCAAGAACCCCCACTCCCGTTGTTATGGGAGTGCCCCAGCATCCGCAGGCAATGCGAGTGTAGTCATTTGTTTCTGCACTTGTCTCGTTATCGAGTAGGTACATTCCATGATCCTGTTATTCTTTTTAAGACGATGGAAGACAAGAAATGAAATTGTTGAAAGCTGAAATATAGCATTGTTAGCGTAATCTAGTAACATTGTTGACATTAGATAAGAATGTGTCATTTAATATGTATAGTAATGTATCTTCTGCTAAAGGCATTAACGATTTTGAATTACTTGGTTTGCTTTCGTGAGTGGGCAACTACATTTTTAAACGTAACCTTGCTATTATAAACAATTACTTTGTTTTTTAAACTAAAGTATATATTTATTAGTTTAAATCGAAATTTTAAAAAAACTAGTGTGTTACATTCGGATGACCTTCTCTACCCACTATGTTTATTAATGGATATACGAACTATTCTCACAAAGATTTCATTTCTATCTACTTCATTTTAATTAAAGATTAAACGTTTGCAGAAGTGATTATACATGTTTGCAGAAATAACTACAGTACACATTTTGTTATACTCACAAAGAGAATAGCGATGGAGTAATGTTTTAAAAGCTGGACGTTTTTATACCTACACTTCGTGTCGGGTTTATAAGGCAACAGTGGAAATAAAATTGTTAAATGCATCGGAAATATGAGAGTACTAGACAGAGGGAAAAAGTATTGAGTCACTAAATTATAAGGTAACCCCTCTCACGGCCTCTCTGCACTGCGCGAGAGATCCGAAAGTCGCCGGAAAAGTGGTGTCAACACTGGAGTCCTTACCTTAAATAAATGCTGAAAACATTGAACCATCTACTCCCAAACAGGCAGAATAACAAGTTAAAGATGTTCTCACTCATTCACCTTAGTTCAGCAGCAGAAATCTCTGGGTAATCTACAGAAACTTAGTGATAACACCATGTAAGAAATCACAAGGGTTCCTGCTGCTAAGCTTAGACGATGAGCAAGAGCAGCAAATTGTGCTGCCCGTAAGTGAGCAGAAGGTTAACATTTCCGTAATATATCTTAAGATAGGTATTTGAGTGCGCCTTTGCCGGCACCACTTTCCCGGTGACTCTCGGAACTCTTGCGCAGTGGAGAAAGGCCGCGACAGGGTTTACCCTATAATTTAACGACCTTATAGACCATAGATACAGAATGTTCTGTAAAGCGATTGTAGAGTTAAGTAGAGCAGCACTGAAAGGGGTAGAAATGAATGAAGACCAGGAAGAAGTGGAATGATCGAAGAGAGGGTACTGAAATATTGGTATAGGTATAGAAAAAGTGAAGATGAGAATATACTAAAAGCACGTATAAAACAGCTTAAGATAATTAAGAGCGAGAAGTGCTAATCAGGACAGCTAGGGAAATGTTGACAAAAATAGGGATGGAAGATATATAAGGAAGGAAGAAGAAAATTAAAAAGGATTCTGTAAGTCAGTGAGAAATAGGATAGAAGGCACAAACAGGAAATTTGTGGTAAGAAAATAATAGGTTGTTACGTAAACATGTATGCGTGTGTATTTGTGTAATAAACAAGAGAGGGGCGGATTAGCGTGGATGAGGAAAGGAGTATTACTTTTGAAAGAGATGAGAAGCAGTGAAATAGAACGTTGTGTTTTATGCAGGGGGAAAGACAGTATTGTTCACTGTTTAATTGAATGTGAAGGAGTACAAAATGGAGGCAAGCAATTTGGAAAGAAATGGGATAGTATGCCAGGAGAGATGGTTGCGATGGTTAAATGTAAAGGGAAAGAGAACCATTAAAGAAATGGGGTAATATTGGTAAAAGTAAAAGAAATGTGCATAAGAGAAAGAAAGAGAACAGCAGAGAAAACACAGAGAATGGAATGAAATAGGAGCACAAACCAAAGGGGCTACACTCGGTAACAGCCGGGGAGCATGCGGATGTAGCCGCTAAGTGGAGCTCAAATTTAATTGTATATTAGGACAAGTAATTTAATAATTGTGAAACATTTAAAAATAAAATCTTTCGTAATAAATTATCTGAATTCTAAACTTTAAGTAAATGTTTGGTTTTCCCATTTGGTGCACTTTAAATCCCAATAAGCTGAACCTATAAATGGTCAGGCGATTCTTATTACTTGTTACTCCCAATTTTAAACCTTATTTTCTGGAAACTTTTTTCCAACAACACTTTTCCATACTGAAAATGTTCAAAATGATGCAATGTCTACTAATTTGTTTCAGAATTGTTTCACTGTCACTAAAATGTTCATATGTTTGTTTTGTTTTTCGAAATAATGCTTCTCCAATTTTGAGAAATAGGTTATTGAATTGTGAAAATTCAAGATTTTTTTAGACAAAGAAAAGTAATACGTTTTCTACAAAAGTTAGGGTTAATCTAAAATAATTTAATACGACAGATCTATTTTTAAAAATGTATCATGTGGCTCATTTTTATTAGAACAATGAATTTAGACGATAAACAGTTATTATGTAAATAGCCATTCAAGCTAGAATTTTGATTTACAACAAAAAAATCGCTATTGCCATGCATAACAATAGAAATAAATTTAAATAAGATAGCTTATATATTGTGGAGTTTCCAAATTTCACATACGCATCACCGTAAGTTACAATAATTAAAAATATAACTTAAGTAAAATAAATTATTATCATTTTTTTTATTTTTATTATTAGGGTCTTAACGGCCCCCTCCGGAATTACATTTGAGTGCCTAGGGTGTTAGGCCTATTGAGAGCAGACGAACATAGCACCAGAGGGAAGAAACTGGAACGGGAGATATCCTTCACTAAGTAAGAATTAGGGGATGGAGGAATCTGATGTGTTCCATTCACATGACTTTCTCTACATCTCTGTAACAAATTGTTAATAAGCTTATTCGTATATTTATTTTATGCTAAAACATTAGCAGAAACAGTCTTATTGCTTAGTTCCTTTTAGATAGAAGGGAAATAAAGTAATGCACTAGGCTAAACCAACAGTCACATGTTTTATAATGTGTTGCTAGGGGATTGAAATCCGTTTCTTTGCGTGGCCAGGAGTTGACAAGTTCTCGTATGAGAACAGAGCAGTATTAAGTATTTTAAAACTGAAATCAATAAGAAAGGATATATTAAAAACGGTCAACCCCAGGGAAAAACGTATACGACATAAACTGTGTTCTCTACATTTTCTGTGCAATATGGTTTTGTCTATCTCTTACGGTTTACCAGTTATGCAAAATTCTGCAATATGTATTCAGTATAAAATGGTTTCAAAAACTATTCCCATAAAATTCAAGATATACATTTTATTTGTCATGTAAATATGGTTAATATACGATATTTTAATCAAAATCGTCAGAGCCATTTTTGAGAAAATCAACATTTTCGAAAAATGTTCCATCTAAAGGGTAGTTTGGGGTGGGAAGACACTTCGTGTCAATTCCTGGAAGATACTAAACCTAAATACCAATTCTGGTATTTAAAGCTCTTTTCGTTTTTGAGCTATACTGTCCAAAGGCACACACACAGAGCTTTTTCTAAAAATGCTTTTTCGGATTCAGGGCATCCGAAAACATATATTGCCGGTGAAATTCTGACAACGAATTTTTGGGTGGAATACAATGCCTTCTCTATCCACTATGCACATTGTACATGCAGGTTAAAGAAAGTAAAAGAAAAGATGAAATGGAGACGAAAGATGGTAATGAGTAATCGGTGGAATTAATGGCAGAGGAAGGTGGAGAACCCTCAGAAAACCCGCTATTGCTCATAATTTATCCACATGCTCTCTCCTGGGATTAAACCCGGGATTGGCGTTATTTATGATGGTCTTAATCATGAGAAACAATTGATCACAGAACGGACTGTCAAAGAAAAGCCAAATATTTAACAATTCGAGAAATACTAATATATGGGAAATGGCTTTTTGCACAAAAGAAATTTATTTAAAATAAATTCTGGTTTAAAAAAAAAAAAAGCTTCTCTCTAATAATGTTTACAGAATATATAACATGATCAAAATTCTGAATGCCATTCCTGAAAAATTAAAAATATAGTTTTATTTGATATGTAGATACGTTTATATATAGCATTGATAGTATTAACAATCACTGTTAGGTTATTTTTTTAGAAAATCAAGTGAATTTGTCACCGAAGCACGCTAGAAAGTCACACACTGAAGAATAACCTTGAACTTTGTAAATGGCGGTTCCCAAAAGGGAAGTGGCTTGGTTCTCTAGCAGAACAAAGCTTTAGGAGGGAAGTGCAGATAAAACCTGGCTCTTTACGATCCTCACTTCGGAAATGGAGACAATGGACGACCTGTCAGAGATTTACTGGCAGGTGGGCAAGTACCTTCTTGGGTCTAACATTGTGTTGTTAGGAAATAATTTCCTAACGAAGGGGGAGAAAGTGTTTATGGTACCCATAGCACTCCCGCCGTACTTTCTTCAGAAATCTGGTCACACCTTTCCACAAATTCCTGAAATAAAAACCCTAACTGTGTCAGTTCAATGTTGTCAACTAAACAGCATTCGACCGGCGTGCAACAGTTTTTTCATCAGCCTATCCAGTTTATTCTTTATAACTTTCTTCTAGCTGGGAAAGTATTTTTACTTTTTCTAGCACGTATGCACAATGTACATAATAGATAGAGAAGGTGTTGTATTCCATCCAAAAATTCGATACCAGATTTCACCGTAAATATTTTGGCGACACCTGAACCCCAAAAAAGCATTTTAGGCGGAAAAAAGTCCATGCATGTATTTGTCTGTGTGTGAGAGTATATATATATATATATATATATATATATATATATATATATAATATCTTATCATCAGGTTGAAACTGATAAAATCAACTTGCTTCTTACTTAATTTAAAACAAGTAAGGTTATTTTTATTTAAGTTTAGTGTCTTCAAAGGATACGACACGCAGATTTTCAGGAAAATCCTTCCACTCCAACTTACCCTTTATAAAAAAAAATTACATGGAATATTTTTAGATTTTGATTAAATTGTCGCAAATTAAATATGTTTACAAGGCAAATTGAATGCATGAATATCCACTTCCTCTTCGTTCTAAATAACTTATGTGTAACTGGTAAAACGTAAGAGACAAAAAGTGTTGATCTCATTTTTCTTTTTTAAGTGTTTAACGCTCGCTTTTACTGCTCTGGCACCGCAGGCGATGCCGCTGATGATACATGAAGATGGAGCCCCGGTGGATTGTGATTGCGGGGAAACCCCGAAGAACTCGGAGAAAACCGGCTCCTGAGCCGCTTTGTCCAACACAAATCTCACATATGGTCGCTTGGGATCGAACCCGGGCCGTCTAGGTGAGAGGCAAGTGGTCTGACTACTCGGCCACGGCGCGGGCTGTTGATCTCGTTAAAAGACACAATATGTGTCATACACAGTTGTTTGTGGAGCTATACATTTTAAGATATTCCCTTATATTGATTTCATTTTTAAAAAAAATCGTATGTGTACCATTCACATGACTTTCTCTATATCCCTGCTTATTCTTAAAAAGCTTATACTTCTATTTACTTTATGCTAATCAGAAAAATTTAGCAGAAATAGACTTATTACTTGCTTCCTTGTAAGGCTACCATAGGTTAAAATGATAGTCAAAAGCTGGTTGCTATGTCAATGAAGTTCCTGTGTTTATATGGATCGGAGTTGACACGTTCCTGTATGAGAAAAATATAAGTTTTTCATAGCAGAAACCAAAAATAAGGAATGTCTCAAAAACGACGAACTCCACGAAAAAAATGTATACAACACAACTTGTGTGTTTTAACGTGCTCTACATTAATTGTGTAGTAAGTTTTTGTCCAACTCTTACTGTTTAGCAGTTATTCAAAATTCAGTAAAATTCATCCAGAATAAACTACTCTTCAGAGGCTATTCCCAGATAATTCAAGATATACATTTTATTTGTCAGGTAAATATGTTTAATATACGAAATTTTAATCAAAATCGTTAGAGCCATTTTTAAGAAAATCAAAATTTTCGAAAAAAGTTCCATGTAAAGGGTAGTTGGGGTGGGGGGATTTTTCTCAAAATCTTCGTGTCGCATCCCTGGAAGATACTAAACATAAATACCAAGTTTGGTATTTTACCGACTTTTCGTTTTTGAGTTATCGTGTTCACAGATACACGGACACACGGACACACACACACACACACACACACACAAACACGGACGTTTTTGTGAAAATGCTTTTTTTGGATATTGGGGACCCTAAAACATATATTTCCGGCGAAATCTCGGTATCAAAATTTTTGATTGGAGTGCAATACCTTCTCTATACACTATGTTCATAGTGCGTATAGAGAAAGTAAAAACTTAAAAACTTTTTCAAACGAGAAGTCCTCGTGTTTCACACCTCTTTTGTTTTCTCCTGTCCAAGACACAGCGACAGCCTTTAAAAGGTTTGACTGTAGCTTTAGCCAAGTGAATTCTCTTTATTTCCCAGCTACTTTAAATAAACTGTTTATCTTGATTAGCAGGTATATAAAAGAGTAATCCTTTTAAGAATTCTTTTGTAGAACAGATATAGAGAAAGTCATGAAGTAATGTGAATGGAATACATCAGATTTTTTGTTTATGCTTAAATTGCATTATTTTTGTTCTAAATTTTAATGCACTTTTCCAATAGCCATGCAGAAAAATCTTACTTTTTACCTTAATCGTACATTCATATCCTGATCTTCATCGAATTTTGAAATTACGAGCAGATGTGAAACCCTATTTATGTTCAAAGGTATTCGACGTGGTTATTATTTTATTATCTAATTGCGGACAGACAATAGTGTAGTTTACTAGTTTACATAAACCTGTTAAAATCGGACAACAGTTATAGGGGTGACCTTTTACTGAAGATATTAAGTATAATCTTGGTATTTTCCCCCGATTGTGGAATCTTCTTTAGTCATCAGTCCGTTGATTGGTTTGCAGCGATTCTCCATTCCGATCTATCTGTCTTCCAAAAAAGTCGTCATACGTTCTGCAATTCATATCGTTATTTGGTCCATGCTCTTCCTTTACTATCCTTGCTTTCGATTGCACTTAAGTTTTTAGTTTTCAAAATACTTTGGTGTCCTATTATTGTTATTCTTCTTTCTCTTATTCGGTTCCAACCTCATCCTTTTTACTTTTGCTGTATCATGATCTTTATTGATAATCTTATCAGTCCAACTAATTTTCAGCATTTTCTTGTAGCATCATATGTCATGCTCCTATTCTTCTTCTTTTTGATTTTAATATTATCCAAATGTCACGTCTATATACGAGCGTATCCGGAAAGTAAGTACAATTTCTTTCGTCCGTCACCGCAACGCTAGTGTCGCAGTCTCATTATACGCACTCGTCTTTCAGGTTCATTGTCTGTCTACTGACTCCATTACAGCCGTGCAGTATTGTGTTTACAGTTATTAGTGATCATTCAAATTGTTTAAGTCATTTTCTGATCCCGTCGACTGTAATACTATTTTTTAATGCAGGAATGTTAAGCCGGCTGAAATTCATCGTCAATGTGTACAGCTTTACGGTTAAAATGTAATGACAGATGGAATGGTGAGAAAGTGGGTTAGGCAATTGAATGATGGATGCCAATGCTCAGCCTTTTATTGTCTTTGATGGTTTGGTTGAATATAGAATACTTTGAGATGTGTTTCCACAAATTTTAACTGTTTTGCATGAGCTAGTCGCAAATTGCTTAAATTATCGCAAACTATGTTCCCGCTGGATTCCGTCCACAAAACGAAGCAACTGGACAGTTCTTTGACATTGCTTACCCGATACGGTGATCAGGCAGATGAATTCTTAAGCAGAATAGCGACCGGTGATCAAAATTGGATTTGTCATGGCACGCCAGAATCAAAACAGCAATCGATGAAGCGGAGGCACACAGGGTCTCTTAACTATAAAACAACGTTATTAGCACGAAAAACCATGTGCACGTGTTCTGGAATAGACTAGGCATTCTGCTTGTTGAGTTCCATCCCAGAAATGCAACCGTCAATGTGGTACGATACTGTAAGATATTGAGAAATCTTCGGCGTAATTCAAAACAAAAGGCTCAATGCTCAGTCAATTCATTGTATTGCTTCAAGACAAAGCACGGTGATATTTGAGCTGTTAGTTTCCGTTCATAACCAGTAACGCTTCCTCAAATATGCAGGTGTTTAGTTAATGTTTTTATAGGGTCACAGTAGTTAAATTTGCATGTCGATCGTTTAGTCATTTGGCTAAAGCTTTGGCTCTCTCATATCCAATTCTCTATAATAGTGGTGCCCAACCTACAGCCGAAGAGGGGAGGAGTTTTACTTCCTCCCATTTGTTTGTAGCATCAGGCAAAAACCTCTATGATGTTGCTTTCTATCAGTGGCGGGGGCTGCAGCAACGTTAATGTTATATGAGATGGTACAAATACTAAAAAACCCTTCTTGAACGCCATTCTTATTAGTGACTTGGTTACCACTGTTTACTTAGTATCAGTTTATCAAGTTTGCCGACAGGGATGAAGAACAAAGTCTTAAAAGGCAGACCAAATGATCCTGCCCTCCCTTCCTTACTACAATATTTGCTTTTTAATGTATTCATTTTCGAGAACATTTGTTCACAAATATGTGACGAATCAAATATTGATATATGCTTTCTAAAAAATCGTAATTTGGGAATTTTTGGGAACAGATTTAAATAATTCCCAATCTTTTTTCTGAGAATATTTAATGGCGGTTGAATTTTGCAAAGCAACCAGTTCCATTTCAAGATCATGGGGAGTGTCTTTCAGGTAAAATTAATTCAAATTCAATAGCTATTACTGATTGCATACCTGATAAAATGTTCGCCATAATCAATATGCTGGTATTTTTCGAAGTGTCGTTTAATTTACAACCCTAAGATAAGTGGTACTTACAAATAAGACAGTTCACATTTAACAAAAAAATATTCTTCCTCCCATTCTTTCTGGAATATGATATGTTTGGTTCGCTTGACACTTGCCTTCGTGTCGAGAGTTGAGCTCAGTTAAACGCCACTGAATGATCTGCTCGGAATCTTTTTATTATTTCAAATAAATATGGAACTGCATGTTTCAGTGCTATAACACAAGTTCCACCATTTCTATGTAATCAATGATAATAAAATATATGGCATGTATATCGGAAATTCTTCAATTATCTGCAGATGATACAGGAAAGCGACTACAGAAACTAATGTCATTTTTCTGGTATGAACTGGCATAAATGTACCCGTAAACTAAATAAATGCGGTAAAAGCCTTGCTCTAGAAAAAATTATCACATCCTCAGGCAAATATTTTTACTTTCTCTGCCACGTTCATTATAGAAGATTGAGAAGGTATTGTATTACATCCAAATTTTGATAAGAGATTTCATCGGAAATGCATGTTTTAAATCCGCGAAGGTCCATGTAATCTGTGCGTGTCTGTGAATTGCGAAGCTCAAAAACGAAAACACAATTAATTACCAAACTTGATATTTAGTATCTTCAAAGGATGTGACTCAAAGAATGGCTCGAAAGATTATGATTAAAATGCCATATACTAAAGATATTTACATAAAACTAAAATGCATATCTTAAATGTCTGGAATTAGCCTCAATGACATCTTTTCCATTCTGGATGATTTTTGCCTAATTGGTAAACTCTAAGATATAGACTACATGTTACTTCACAAAAAATATAAATATCTTTAAGATACATTTTATCTTAAATGCTTTCTTCGTGGAATTAATAATTACCGAGATATTTTAATACATTTAAATTGTCCAATATTTTTTCAAATGGGAAGCTGTAAATCGTTTTTTTTTTTTTTCCTTCCCTTCTATTTTCCCGAGCGCGAAAAGAGAACGAAATTTTAATGTTATCAGCAATGACTTTGCGCTACCTTTTAAAAGATTTCACTATCTCTTATACTAGTATATTCCATTATTTCTCCTGCACCTAAAAGTAAATAACTAACCAGGCTATTTCTGCCATTTTTTATATCCTGATTAGAAAGAAGTAGGTAGGGCAATAAGCATTTGTAAGAATAGTTTGTTGCAGAATACAAAAGTCATGTGAATGGAACATATCCGAACTTTTTGTTCACATAGGTATACGGAAGAACTATTACATTGGTATAGTTGCAATTTTAAATAAAACTCAAATGTGTTCCATTCACATGATTGTTTCTACATCTCGCTAATAGATTATTGTTGAATGGTTTATACTTGTCTGCTTCATACTAATTGACATAAAAATTAGAGGAAATTATCATATTACTTGCTTCCTTGTAAGTAGAAGTGAAATAATGAAGTACGCTAGGCTTTAGCGATAGTCAAATGTTTTAAAAGTCGGTTGAAATCCATTCCTTTGCATTACCAGGAGTTGATAAATTCCTGTATGAGAAAGGTTTATTTTAAAACTGAAATCAATAACAGGAAAATATTTGAAATGATCAATTGTACGAAAAAAAAAAAATATATGAAAAATTGTGTGTTTTAATTAGATTTTGTGGAGTAAGTTTTTGTCTGTCTCTTACGGTTTACCGGTTAAGCAAATTTCAGCAAAATTCATTCAGAAAGAAGAGCTCTTCAGAGGCTATTTTCAGAAAATTCAAAATTTAAACATCATGTAAATTTATTTGTCATGTAAATATGTTTAATATACTATTTTAATCAAAACATTTAGAGTCATTTTTGAGAAAATCCACATTTTTTAATTTTTTTCAACGTAAAAGGTAATTTCTGGTGAGGGGATTTTCTTCAAAATCTTCGTGTCGCATCCTTTGGCAGATATTAAACTTAAATATCAAGTTTGGTATTTTACCGACTTTTCTTTTTTAGTTATCATGCTCACAGACACACATAGATATATATATATATATATATATATATATGTATACCTATATATTTGTGATATATTTTATGCCACTTTTACTTTCACTACAACACTATGCACATAGTGTATACAGAATATTGCATTCCACCCAAAAATTTGATACCAATATTTCTCCAGAAACCTTGTTTTAGGTTCCCTATATATAGGGATATATAGGGATATTTATAGGACATATAGGACGTATATAGGGAGAAATATTTTTTCGGAGAAATATTGGTATCAAATTTTTGGATGGAATGCAATATTCTGTATACACTATGTACACAGTATTGTAGTGAAAGTAAGAATGGCATAAAATATATCACAAAACGCCATATTACTATCAGAAAACCCTAACACATTGTCTGATGATACTCTCGTTATACTATATCTAGCACTCAAGTTAAAAGTTGGCCGCCCTGACATGGACCATTAGCCATCTTTGGCTGTGTTCCCTATAATACGAGCAAGCCAGAGGCGTTTTAACTTTTGATTACAAAAATAGACCACTATATCTTATATCGGCAAGGCTTCACATCGAAGAAACAGTATTAAAATTGCGTATAGAATTAGTTAAGCGCAGGAAGTAGGAACAATTACATTATAGACTTGAATGCCTGTCCATATATTAAAATCGTAACGCTTAATTTCTTCCGCTTTTTTGTTAAATCATCACATCATAATAGTTATAATAGGTGGCAGAAACTGGCAAAATGTGTTCGTTGATAGCAAGTAAGTGTTACGGTAGCAAGTATTATCTAAGAATAATGAATATTAATAGTGTACTGAATAATAAATTGAGCACGGCTACCAATAATCGAGTGATTAATATTCATTATTCCCTAATAACGACGTACACGTCGACACCTGTGCATAATTATTGTTCTTGTCGGCAAATAAATTTTACATATTAACGTTATAAGTACATCATACACACTTTTGGTTAAGAACTGTTACAAATAAAAGCAACAAGTCCTGAAAGAAGTAAATAATATAGAACAACTACATATTCTAACACTGTGCACTCAATGTCAGATAAACTGTAAGTTTCTTACTTTTAGAGTACTCAGAGATGAAATTTTGTTAAAAAAAAATTCTGATGTGTTACACTCATTTGACTTTCTCTAGCTGATCTACATACTTCCCACAAAAGATTCTTCTTCTTTCTACACAATGCTAACCGAAATAAACACTAGCAGAATACTCTTATTACTTAGTTCTTATAAGTAAAAGGGAAATAAGGTAATACACTAGGCTAAAATGATAGTCAAATATTTTAAAAGCTATCGTTATGCGATTGTCATTGCAAATCGCTTCTTTGCTTGGCCAAGGATAGAACAAAAGAAAAACGGACACTTCCTGTCTGAGAATAGTTAAAGTACTTCACAATTGAAAGCAATAACAAGGAATACGAATGGCTCTAACGATTTTGATTAAAACCTCGTATATTTAAGATATTTACTTGACAAATAAAATGTATATCTTGAATTTTCTGGGAATAGCCTCTGAAGACTATTTTATTCTGGATTAATTTTATATAACTGCTAAACCGTAAGAGATTGACAAAAATTTACCACACAAAAAATGTAGAGCACCTTAAAACACAGAGATTATGCTATATACATTTTTTTTTCGTGGAGTATGTTGTTTTTGAAATATTCCTTGTTTTTGGTTTCTCCTTCAAAAAAGTTATACTTTTGTCATACAGGAATTTGTCAACTCCTATCCATACAAACAAAGGAATTTCAGTCACATGGCAACCAGGTTTTGTCTATCACTTTAACCTATGGTACTCCCTTATTTCACTTCTACTTACAAAGAAGCAAGTAATAAGACTATTTTTGCAATTTTTTTCTCGATTAGCATGAAGTAAATAGAAGCAAGAGCGTTTTAACAATAATTTGTTGCAGAGATGTAGAGGTCATATGAATGGAACACATCAGAATTTTTATTATCTTTATTATCTCACCACCCCTTATAATACTTGCGTAGTCTTTTTAACTCAAGAATATTCTTTTATAAGCTTTCCCCCTGCTCCCTGGCTATAGTCCTCAAAAACCCTGCTAGAGATTTTTCTTGTTTGATATGTACAGTCTGAGCTATATCTTATCTTTTATAACTAGCATAGGCTAATATCCTCTAATAATATAATCTTATTATATTAGTACATACATTTATTTACATTATCTTGCTTGTTAATTATCTACACATTCTTGCAGTCATTAGTACTGCTTCACCTTTTCCTCGACTCTGATATTTCTTACACTTTTGCACATTAAAACGTTCCTTAACATGTAGTTTGTAACCAATATTTTTCAAAATTTCATCACAAACTAATGAGATAGTGGAATTAAGAAATTGGAAATTGGTTTCTGCTACCTTTCAAATTTCTCAACATATGACATGTCTAATTCATGTATGTTGCACGAGAGAGAGAGAGAGAGAGAGAGAGAGAGAGAGAGATTGTTATAGATAACATAGCACTATTTGATGAGATTACCCGTTTATGAACAGCTAGGATCAGAAATAAGAAAAATTTTCGGAAAAATTCGGAGTATAGGTTGTGTACATTTTTTGAGCAGTCATTTAGATAACAGGTGCATCAAAGTGTTGAAAATTGTTCAGTGTTTATTTTCAATTCCGGCTAGAATACCTGGCTAGAAGCCCGAGAAGATTTGGAATTATATTTTATTGGTTATGTAAATACCTTTTTTTTTAATTTATTCTTTATTTTAGGTCGTAGAACTTCCAGATCTTTTAGCGACCACATTAAAAACGTTATGTACAGTTTACATCCAGTATACATTGAAAATGTTGAACATTATAAGTAAAGCATTATATACACAGGTATTAAAATATACCAGTAATGCTTATTGGTATATAAAAATAGTGGTTTAAGTAGAAATAATATAACAATATTAAAATTATATTACAAGAAACAGTGACAATTGAATTAGGTATAACATGTTAGTAATTATAATTCTGATAATTATATACAGCTATATAGATTGATTTCTTTAATACATTAACTAAACTTTTTGTGTATGTAAGTGTTAATTCAAAGTTTTTTGAAATTCTATGCTGATTTTTGACATGATTGTATTTTGGACGCTGAAATATAATCCTCTGTAAGAGGACTTATGCACAAATCACAATATAGTGGTGCTTCTTTTGACAGTAAATAAGAATGTGTGAGTTCTTTATGGCCTTTTCTTAGTCTTAGTATCTTAACTTGATCTTTTTTGTAGAATTTGTTGTAGAGAACACTCTGGTTGTTTATTTATTATTTCATGTAATTTGCTGGAGGAGTGTCATTGCAATGATTTATCCATGTTGCTTTGAATTTGGTGACTATGACTGAGGCAAGGTCTGGGTGAGCAGTAGGAATGTGAGAAGTGGAAACTAGATCTTTTGCTATTGTTTTGGCTTCCTTGTCAGCTTCCTTTTTACCACCTATACCCCTGTGAGAGAATATACATATGAAAATAATGTCCTTACCCTGGATTTTAAATTTATGGTGTAGAATTTGTATGTTGAATCAATTTATCTGTAGCTATATATTGCCTATAGAGAACTCATGGAATTAGAAAGGACGATAAAATAGCTGTTATCTGAATTATGTTTCTGTATCAGGGTATGTTTAGTATGTTAATATCTTTAATATACGGTATTATAGACATTTTTGAGAAAATAAAAATTTTCGAAATTTTTTCCACGTAAAAGGTAGTTTGGGGGATTTTGCTCAAAACATTCCTGTTGCACTTAAATATCAAATTTGGTATTTAAAGGTATTTTAGTTTATAGACTATGCTGTTCAAAGACACACACACAGATGCACACACTGACCTTTTTCTAAAAGTGCTGTTTTTATATGAGTCCTCAAAACATGTATTTCTTGTGAAATCTCTGTATCGAATTTTGGGTGAAATACAATACCTTCTCTGTATACTATTTACACAGTGCGTGTAGAGAAAGTAAAATTAAACGTTAAAAACCCCACAGCTTGGCTAGCGAAATACCAGCAGTTGTTTCTAAAATAGACATGGGACGAATCGCGAGAATCGCGCTACCTTCAACATGAATCGTCGTTCAAAAATAATCGCGAGAATCGTGTTAGTCTCAACATGAAGCGTCGTTCAAAAAGAATCGCGGGAATCGTGCGAGTCTCAACATGAATTGTCGTTCAAAAAGAATCGCGAGAATCGTACTAGTCTCAATGAATCGCCATTCAAAAAGAATCGCATGAATCGTGTCAATCTTAGCAGGTATCGTCGTTCAAAAAAATTGCAAATTTGAAGAATCGTTATCAGGTATTGATGTTTGTTTTTCTTTTGCTTCCACCTTTCGAAGTACCAAGCCGAACTTCGACGAAAACTGCCGAGTGCGCAAGATGTGTACCGAATTTATTACCATTTATTTTATTGCGAGAAAATAAATAGTGCTGAAGCTATGATGATGATAATGGTGTTTAAGGGCGCTCAACTGCCGAGGTTATAGCGCCCTTATGATTAAAACTTGGCAATAGGCAGTAAGAAAATACCAAACAAAAAAGTAAACACAAGTACAAGAGCTAACACAGTTGAAACGGAAGTAACAGAAACGTCCAGCCCTCTAACCAGAGCTGGATATAAAACTCCATCTAAAATCAACACATTAAAACCAAAAGAGTTTAAAAAACGGCTATCACACTAAAACGTCAAGGTAAAAGAAACTTTTGCTAAAAATTTAAAAACCCTGTCCACTGCTCTTGGGTCATCTGCCAGGACCTCAGCAAGAGAGGCCGGCATGCCCATAGATGACCGAATGTGTGCCAGGTGACCACACTCCAGCAACACATGACGAACTGTCTGTGCCTCCCCACAGAGCGCACAGACAGGAGCAGGTTCACGTTTAAAAAGGTAACTGTGAGTAAAAATACAGTGGCCAATTCTTAGCCGAGCTAGTACTACCTCCTCCCGGCGGAATAAACGAGAGGAGGTTACCCAGTTGACAGGGAGATCCTTCACCTCTCGCAGCTTATTACCACGGAGAGCCGACCACTCCGCATGCCAAGTCGAAAAAACGGCTCTCCGTACAGCCACTCTAAAATCTTCTGCTGTTGAATGGGTAATCGTAACACTGGGCGCTGTGACTGCCGATTTCGCTGCCAAATCCGCCGTGTCATTCCCTGGCAAGCCAACGTGTCCAGGAATCCATGCGCACTCCACATTAAAACCAGAAGCGTGCAAAATGTGGAGAACGTCCTGGATGCGCTGCACCAAAGGATGGTAATTGTACAGCTCACGAATGCTCTGAAGGGCACTAAGGGAATCACTAAGAATAAGGCATTTCACCTAATTTTCGACGTCGAATATACAGAAGGGCTTGATAAATAGCATATAGCTCGGCAGAATATATGGATGTGCAACTAGGCAAACCGTAAGTAGAAGTTGCGGTGCCAGTGACAAAGGCACATCCAACACCGTCGGGGCTCTTACTACCATCGGTGTAAATATAAATACGGACACTGTATTTGGATAAAAATTCTAAAAAGCAACGACGAATACTATCAAGAGGCGTAACAGATTTCCCGTAGAGCGTCATCCCGAGATCGACATGGGAGGTAGCGCGTAACCAAGGGGGGTGTATACTCTCTCCCTTGGATAACAGCCGAGGAATGTCAACATGGTGCTGGCGTAGAAGCTCACGGAAACGAAAACCTGCTGGCCTGGGGCTCAGAGAGCGGAGACAGTATCGCTCGTGCAGCACAGGGGAGAAAAACGCGTGATAAGTTGGATGCCCAGGCATACACTTCAGCCCACAGCCATAATTAGCAAGCAGGACATCACGCCGACAACGCAGAGGAGGTTCTCCCGATTCGGCGTAGAGGCTAACAACTGGGCTCGTTGGAAAAGCTCCAACGGCCACACGGATGCCCTGATCATGGACAGTGTCTAACCTTCTGAGCACTGAAGGTCGAGCTGAGGAATACACAATGCTGCCATAGTCCAACTTCGAACGAATCACAGCACGATAAAGACGGAGCAATGCCGTCCGATCCGCACCCCAAGATTTGCCACTTAGTATCCGTAAAAGATTTAGAGAACGGTCACATCGTGCTCTAAGCTGTGCTATTTGTGGTGCCCAACAAAGTTTCCGATCGAAGATCAAACCAAGGAATCTCGCCTCGTCTGCGAAAGGAAGTAAATCTGGCCCGAGTCGAAGAGACGGCGGCATTTGCTACTTACGGCGCCAGAAGTTAACGCAGACTGTCTTCTCAGGGGAGAAACGAAAACCGTGTTTCGAGCTCCAAGCATAGAGATTGTCCAAACACCGCTGGAGACGGCGTTCCAAAAACGATGTACGCTGAGAAGTACAGAAGATGGCAAAGTCGTCCACGAATAAACAGGAAGAGACACCTTGAGGCACACATAGTGATATGGAATTTATCGCAATAGCAAATAGAGTCACGCTGAGTACCGAGCCCTGCGGCACTCCGTTCTCTTGAATAAAATGGTTAGAAAAAACCGAGCCCACTCTCACTCGAAAAACGCGGTCCCGCATAAACTCCTGAATGACCAACGGTAGGCGTCTACGTATGTTCCAGTTGTGCAGAGAACGCAATATTCCCGCCCGCCAACACGTGTCGTAGGCCTTCTCGAGGTCAAAAAATATCCCAACTGTGGGGCTGTTCTTAAGAAGCCCGTCCATAATCTGAGTTGACAGAGAGACAAGGTGGTCAGCAGTTGAACGTCGTCGTCGAAAGCCACACTGGATGTTCGTCAGAAGATTGTGGGATTCCAGCCACCACACCAACCGTCCATTGATCATGCGTTCCATCACCTTGCACACGCAACTGGTGAGGGAAATAGGACGGTAACTGGAAGGAAGATGGCGGTCCTTTCCAGGTTTAAGAATGGGTATGATGGTGGCCTCCCGCCACTTGTCTGGAAAAATGCCATCAACCCAGACACGATTATAGACCTCGAGTAGGAAATCTTAGCCATCAGGAGAGAGATGTTGCAACATTTGGACGTGGATACCATCTGGACCTGGTGCTGAGTGTCGTGAAGAGGAGAGTGCATTGTCTAGCTCTGCCAGGGTGAAAAGGCGATTATAATCCTCAAGGTTGCCAGAAAGAAACGAGAATTCTTGAGATTCCACCTGATTTAACTGTAAGAAACTCAGGGGAATAATTGCCTGAGCTAGACACCTGAGCGAAAGCACTGCCTAAAGTATTCGCCACGTCAAATGTATCAACAACAGCTCCGGTAGGTGTTTTGAGACCGGCGATGGGCATATGGTTCGGTTTCCCAGCCACACGTCTTAACTTATCCCATACGACAGAGGAAGGTGTATGTCGATTAAAGGAACCCACGAATTTATTCCATGACAACTTTTTGCTATCCTTAATAACCCGCCTAGAATGTGCACGCATCCGTTTATAGTGTATCAGGTTATCCAGTGTAGGAAAACGCTGGAAAACCCGTAGAGCTCGTCTGCGAGCGCGAATAGCATCCCGACAGTCATCGGTTCACCAAGGTACCGGAAATCGACGGTTGTAGCCAGTCGAACGCGGAATGGATTGCTCAGCAGCAGAAAGAATGGTCCCTGTGAGATGTTCGACCAAGTGGTTCACAGAGTCGTGCTCTTCGTAGCTAAATTCAGCCAAGTGGGAGTACAGTTCCCAGCTGGCGTGGTAAGGCGCCAACTAGGTAAACGGGTGGAACATACAACGGGTGTCAAGACACTAATACGACAAGGAAAGTGGTCACTAGAATGCAAATCCGAGATGATATTCCAGCATAAGGTGACTGCTAGCTGAGGGGAACAAATTGCAATATCAATGTGTGAAAAACTATGAAAGGCGTCAGAAAGAAAGGTGGGCTCTCCGGTGTTCAAGAGAGCAAGATTCTGACTATCCAAGAAGTCTTTAAGTAGCGTACCTCTCGCACAAGCCCGAGGAGAGCCCCAAAGAGGGTGATGAGCATTCACGTCGCCTACCAATAAAAAGGGTGGTGGCAACTGCGAAATGAGGTGTTCTAAGTCGCTGTGCGAGAGGTCCGCAGATGGAGGCAAATAGATACTGCAGATGGTGAATGAAGCGGAGGGTAGCTTAATGCTGACAGCAACGGACTGGATTGCAGATTGTATGGGTACGGAGTTGGCAAAAATATCATCTCGAATAAGCATCATAGTGCCCCCATGTGCCGGGACACCGTCCTCCGGGGATAAATCACATCGTACGCAGGAGTACTGCCTGATGGTAACGGTGTCCTGTGGACGGAGCTTCGTCTCTTGTAAGCATACAGCCAAGGGTTCATGCTAGCGCAGCAACAAGTCAAGCTCTGGTCGATGTGGTCGAATTCCGCGTATGTTCCAATGGAGGATAGCCATTGAGTATATTATGGGATAAGTTTCAAATCGAAAGACGCTTCTGCAGATTGGGATTAGCTGGTCGGTTCAATTTGTTCTTCTTAGGCGTTGGGCTAGTACTATTTTCAGGAGCACGATCCTGCCGTTTCCGCACTGTCCCTCTGGCAGTGGCGGCAGAATCCTCCTGGTCCATCTCCTCCACAAGGGAGGTCCCCTTTTCAAGAGCAAATTTCGGTCCGAGTAGTTCGAACCGATTGGATGTGCTGATCGGCGAAGACGGCCGTCGCCGATTCACGCCCTGCTCCCCAGATGACCCTTCAGAGGAGGATACACGTGTGGAGTTGCGTGTACTTTTCTTACCCTTAGTGACTTGGTAATAGATTGCACATTCTCTTTCAAGAAGTCTTGTCGTACATACTTGGTCTTAAATTGTTTTTCCGGGGCAGAAGACGTCGTGAATTTACCAGCTTTAGTTCCCGAGGTCGAGGTTTTCGGTGACAAGTGTGCAGGACTATTCTGTAAGCTGGCGGATTTGGCAGATGTTGATACCAACTTGGGTGTAGGTGCCGAAGGCTTTGGCAGCGCTTGGGCTAAAATAACCTTTTCCGCAATTGTAGCCCCGTTCATATCACCGGTCTGTGTTGCGATTTCCCGACGCGGTACCGGTTTAGCTGCAACTGAGCTATAGGTACCGGACCACGGGCAGAGGGTTGGCGGAGTCGCAGGAGCTTCCGGGCTTCCAAGAAGGACACCTTCTCTTTCAACCGTATCTCCTGGATCGCTCGTTCCTCTGCAAAACGGGGGCAGTCTCGGGAACTAGATGGGTGTTCCCCGTTACAGTTCACACACGATGGAGCTGAAGCACAAGCCCCATCGTGGGAGATGTCACCGCAGTGGACGCAGGTGGACTTGCCGGTACACAACTCACTAGTGTGACCAAAATGTTGGCATTTAAAGCACCTCAGCGGATTGGGTATATAAGGCCTAACTTCGATGTCTTCATACCCTGCCCTAATCTTTTGAGGCAGATCAACCCGATCAAAAGTAAGAAACAGGGTACGAGTAGGCAGGAATTCACCGTTGATCTTACGTTGTACCCGATAAACAGCTGAGACACCCTGAGTCGCAAGATTTTCTTGGATCTCCTCAATGGACAAACCGTCCAACGCGCGGGTTGTTATTACACCGCGGGAGGAGTTCAGCGACTTGTGCACCTCGACCTTCACTGGATAGCTGGCTAACATGGTGGCTTTAAGTATTCTTGCAGCTTGCGAGGCGGAGTTGGCTTCGACAAGAAGTGTACCATTGCGAGCTCGAACGCAGGATTTAACAGGACCAGCAATGGCATCGAGACCCTTTTGGATAGTAAAAGGGCTCACCGTAAGGAACTTCTTACCTTCCTCTGTCCTATGAATAACCAAGTAGCGAGGACCACATGACTCGACTACTTCCTTTCCAACGTCTTTATTTGCATTAAGGGGTTTTAGTTTTGGTGCCATAGAAAAAATGGTATAAATTCATCCCCCAGTGCTCCCCACCCACCACGGAGCCCAACGAGGGGTCACCCCACTGGGGTGACAGGGCTACACAGGGGATATAGCGGGCTCGCCGTCCCACTCATCCTGGAGTTCGGTGTAATACCTAGTCCTGGCCGATTGACTAGGGGTGGGTTAGTCCCTAGCCTCCCGTTTAGGCAAATCAGAAACCAAAGCGGTGTATTAGGCTGCGCACCCTCCCCAGTTACTGAAAGACAGAAGCCCAGGCTCAGGTACGCAACCCTCAACCAACCAGGATATTCCTTTTCACCGACACTGGTCTCCACGCACGGCCTACACGTGGGTGGGCATTTTGACCTTCTGACTCCCTCACCACTCTGAGGTTGCCCACAGAGGGAGTCAAGGTGGCTCGGGACCCCGGGTGCGCCTAACCCGTACCTACCGTAGTAGGCTCCTGGGGGGCGCTGAAGCTATGAGGCTAAATATAAGAATATATAGAAATATAAAAAAAAAATATATATATATATATATATATATATATATATATATATAATTGAGGCTAAATAAAGAATATACTATATAATGTACAATATACATAAGAAAACGAACACTGCCCATCATTGCCGAAGCTATCACTATTCTTTATATTGTTTAGGGGTGAGTTATTGTACATGTAAAGCGTTAGAATTTACAACTGTTTTATGTGTATTTACTTTTTGCAGTATTTTAAATAAGATAATATATGCACAGTTAAATCGTCACGACATTATCAAGATATATAACTTCAGGAACAAAATTTTAGGACAAATAAAGCAATTATGCTCCAACATAATAGGTATAGAATCATACATTAAAATTACCTCGAATATTCCTGAAGAAAGTAATACTTATTCTGGGTACTAGTGTTGCCTTATAATGATGTATTTATAAAAATTACGTGACTTAGTGGCGCGCAACCGCGACAGTGATGAATAATAATTACTCTGCGTATTAACATTACAGAAATATCGCATGCAGTCGAAGTTTAGACTTTAAAAAAATTTTTATGTTGCTGTTTTTTTCTTGTTTTTTTTTTTCTTCGAATAATGGAGGAAATTTTACCAAATATTTTTTGCACACATGGAAAAGAATGGGACGTTCTTATATAAATTACTGTTTTTATGCTAAAGGAGCTACTGTATGACTATCATTCCCGTGTATTATATGTCAGAAACAGAGAAAGCATGGCGACAATTAATAACGAATCGTATGAATCGATTACTGAAAATGAAACGCTCGACCCAACTCTATTCTCAAATCAAAACCTTCTATATGAACATCATTTAAGGCAACTAATGAAACAGAAATGAAAATATTTATTTCGATAACGCTTAAATAGATAGAACAATTTGATTTTACCCAATAGATTGTTATTATCTATCCATGTAAGGGAAAAGTCACTTCTTTTTCTTTTTTTTATTAATATTTATTTATAGTCGCTTTGACTCGTAAGAGTCTCATCGCGACTGATACATTGTGATAACAATAATTATTACAGGATGGTTATAAAGATATATTGGAATATAATACAAATTGTGCTAATTAACAGGTAACAATGAATACAAAATTACTTCTTATGAAGTTAATATAGAGTAATATTAAACTGTACAGATATATTTAATTTTAATGATCTATAATATATTACTAACATTTTTGTGAACGAGAGCAAATGAAAGCTGTGTTAATGTTTATTGCAATTTTAGTCACTTCTTTGTTTGAAAGTTCATTGTATTAATTCAAGATCTTCTCGGGCTTCTAGCCAGGTAAAAACTTGGCTTGAACTGATGCATCAGTTCACCCTGAAGACGAGGAAGATGCACTTCTTCGAAACGTTGGTGTCAAGCCAAGTTTTTACCTGGCTAGAAGCCCTAGAAGATCTTGAATTAACACGTCGCCAGGAAAGCTATAGCTCTTATTTCATTGTATTATTTTATAAGCAAATATTTCTGCATTCCCAAGAGTAGAAACAAACGTTTATTGCAACTTTGTAGAAACTGGTTTTCTCATCGACTTTTTTTTTTTTTTTTTTTTTTTTTTGGCAGGTTTCTTGCCCCAAGGGTCGTAAAGTTTACTTCAGTGCCAATGCCCTGCCGCTATTCCTGACACACAATTAAACCACTTTTCCCAAGCGGGGCGCAATTCTAATTTCAAACTTTAATTTTGCTCCTTATCTTTTCACCTCCAGAGCCATCTGTCGTCCTGTCAGGCAGTCTGAGGATGAGGATATTTCATTTAAACTGTCTCTAGCTCACTTTTATTCTGCCTTGTCATCACAAAGTAGATTCATTTGTCACGCTGCTCCTTTCATAAGGCTTAAGTTACAGAATGTCTTCAGGTGACATTTGTAGCAGCTCTGAACAAATCGAAATATCTGTCGCCTGGTGACAAACAACTTTACTGCTCTACAACTCACTTTGAGGTTTCCATCGGGATGTAAGTAAAGCATCGGAATATTCTCTGTAATCATTTCGCAAGCTAATGCTTAATCACGTAAACTCATTCTGACTGCTCTGTTTGGTCAGAGGAAGACTCTTATCTTATCCAGATTTTAGAGCCAACTTTAACAACTTGAAGCTGTAATAGTCCAAATATCCTAATCTTTAATAGTAATGATAATGACGATCAAGATAATAATAACAATAATAATTCTTCAATCTAGTTTAAGTTTCATAGATTCCTTTGTAGTTTCCTGGGTTTTCCTCGTTGTCTTTTTCCTCTCGCTGTGTATTCAAGTGCCCCATTCTTTCCAAGTGATTTGTCCATTTTTGTCTTTGATTAATTAATTTTATTAATGGTTCGTTCTTTAATTCTTCTCTTATACTTCATTTCTTATCCTACCCATTCTTGTGCAGCCTTTAACACTTCTTAGAAATTTCGTTTCAGTAGACTGCATTTTACTTAATTGGTACTCAGGCTTCACTTCCATATATCAATGTCCACCCCGTCATTGCTTTAAGAAATTCTATTATTCCTGTTCTGTTCCATTTAGCATGTTTAAGCCGTCTATCAAGCAGGATTTAGGTCGGGCAAATCGTATTTAGAGCAAATCCTGAGTCTTAAACTTATTTGAAGACATAAAATTTGTAGCAATAATTTATATGGACATTTATAGGACCTATGATTTTGTTGAATGTAAATTATTTAAACACTGAAAGAGTAAGGTTTAGACCAGAAAAAAGTTTGAGCTTATTAAACAGACACTAATGGATAGAGAGGCTAAAATTAAATTATTGGGTTATACTCTGAATCTTTCGAAGTTAAAACATGAGTTAGATAAGGAGATGGTCTTCCTCCACTACTTTTCAACTACACTATTATAGAATCAATACAATGGCGTAATCAAACAACAATTTTTAAAATTAATTAACAAACATAAGGTAGAGGAATATATTCTAGCTTATGCAGATAATCTGGCAGTTCTCCCTCGAGACATTATCGCAGCTCAAAAACAGAATGAATAACTGAAAGAATCGGTCTCCAATTAGCCTTCAAAAAATAAAAATACACACTTTGCAATATTTAATGCCAAATTACATTGAAACCAAATATAGAAAAATTAAACGAGTTTCCAATTTAAACACCCTGGTGAAATAATTTAAGAGCATTGAATCGAAACCACAGCAAACAAAACTAAATGTCAAAAAAATAGAAACTGCATATTGGCTTACTACTAATCAGTTTTTTTCTAATTAGGACGTTGAAAAGTTATGGAGTTACAAAACAAGTGTATTCTAACACGCTCACAAAGCAAATAATTCTATTTTACAAACACGGCAGTAAAGCACGAATAGGTGTTATAAAATGAATTGCTGAACTTAAAAAGGACCTAAAATTGGCCCCGAAATATCCAATAGAAATTACGAAGTATGATCGGAAACTAAGGTTACAAGGTCATATTATTGGTGTTTTTGATCTTTCTCAGCGAACTTAGCGGTGTGCGGTAATTCTAATACATGCGGTTGGCAATAGTGCAGAGTTCAGTCAACTGCCACCGAAAACGCTATTGCAAGATAAATATAAATGACGACATGTTTGGAAACCTGGTCTCGCGAAGAAATCCGCTCAGTTATTCGATTTCTGTGGAGGAACCACATAACCGTGGCTGACCTCACCGACAGCCGGTAGAGGTTTATAGAGAGACTGTAATGTCTCGCCAGCATGTCGTAGAATGTGTCGAATGTTTGTGGCCGGTAGTGAAAACATCACCTTCGAGGATCGCCATGGACGACCCAGCATTGCTTTCACAGCTTTGATCACAGTTCGCGTGGAGGAGCTGATTCAGGACAACTGGGAATGTCTTTTGGAAACGTTCATCACATTGTTCACGAAAAGTTTCTTTTTTTCCCCGATGGGTTTCGCGAAATCTGTTCAACCAACACTGTGACTTTTGCAATGGTTTTTCACGGAAAGGAACCGTTTTCTTCACACGGGTGACGAAATATGGATCTACCACTGTACCCCCAGCAGTAAGCGTCGTCATTGGAGTGGATACATCCCTTTTCTCCAAAGATAAAGAAGTTTAAGTTGGCGCCATCTGCCGGTAAGGTGATGGCCACAGTGTTTAGGGATAGCGGAATTTTTGGAAAGAGAGCATATAGTGACCGCTGACCGATACTGCGAGATTATGACACGAAGCAATCGGGAGGAAACGGCCAGGACTTCTCACCGAGAGCGTCATCTTCCTTCACGAAAGCGCGACCTCATAAAGCCCTAAGACCACCAAGCTGTTGAAGCCGTTTCTCTGAGATATCATGGACCACCCTCCTTAATTCCGGATCTCACTCAGGCGACTTTCACCTTTTTCCTCATTTGTAGGAACACCTAGAAGGCCGGCGATTAGCTTCAGATGAGAAGGTGCAACACTTCACGACTACATGGTTAAACATGCAAATACAGGCTTTTACCAGGAAGGAATATTTAAACTCATCCCACTAAGCGACAAGCCCGCAACCGATATGGAGACCATGTGGAAAAATGACTTAATGAATTTATTCTCAAATGGCTGTATTGGTTGTACGAAATAAAATATTCTCATTTCACTGCAGGCTTTGTAACCTCAGTTTTCGATCATTCCTTGTATCTGAAAATACGAAGTTTTGCTTTACCTACCACATACATTGTAGGTATAGAAAAGCAAAAAAGCAAAATTTGATACCAAAATTACTTGGAAATACATGTTTTGAGAAACTCTGAATATGTGTACGTGACCGTGTATCTGTGAACAAGGGAACATAAAAAAGAAAAATATGTTAAATATAAAATTGGATATATATCTCCAGAATTTTCCAAGGACATGAAGCTTTTCAATAGAATCCCCCAAAATAGTTAGTTACATTTAAAATCTGTCGAAAGTTTTGATTTTCATTGACTAACGATTTTCGTTAAAATACCATACACCTAACATATTTTCATGACAAACCAAATGTACCTATATTTTTTATTTTCTGCAATAGCATCTGAAGTGTTCTTTGTCCTAAATGGCTATTTTATAAACGGTTACAATGACAAACATAGACCAAAAATGAAAATTTATGTCAAATGCATTTGTTCTGGAGTTAATCATTTCCGAGATATTCCTTGTTTTTTAGTTATAAAATACTAATAGAACTATTCTCGAATGGAAAAACTATTTTCCTTTTTCTTTCACCTGGTCAAGCAATAGAACGAAATTTCAAACTATCACAGTGACCAGCACTTAAAATGTTTGACCAAACTTAATCCTAATGCCCATTATATGTGCAAGGAAATGTGTAATAAAATAATTTCTGCAAACTGCAAACTTTCGATTAACTTGAAGCAGATAGCAGAATAAGAATAGTTTGTTGAAGAATCTGTAGAGAAATTCATATGAATATAACACCTCGGAATATTTGTCGGCATCTTTATCAAATTTCTGTTACGTTACGTTACTACTAATAATAATCACTCTTTCTAACCTATATAAACAATGTACATAGTGAAGACATTGTATTCTACCCAAAAATTCGATACCAAGGTTTCACCGGAATATATGTTTTGAGACCCCTGTGTCCGAAAAAAGTAATTTTAGAAAAAAGTCCGCGAGTTTTGTTTCTGTGTGTGTTTGTGTTTTCTGTGGATAGCATAGCTCGAAAACGAAAAAACAGCTTGGTATTTATGTTCATATCTCCCAAAGATGCGACGCGAAGATTTTTCAAGAAAATCCCCCTCCCCAGCTACCCTTTACATGGAAAAATTGTCGAAAATTTTCGATTTTCTGAAAAATGGCCTTAACGATTTTGACTAAAATGTTGTATATCAAAGATATTTACATCACAAACAATATGTAGATCTTGAATTTTCTGGGAATAGCCTCTGAAGACCTCTATTTTTTTTTTGGCAAATTTTGTTGAATTTTGCAAAACTGGTAAACCGTAAGAGATAGACAAAAACTTACCACACAAACGTGTAGATTGGTTAAACCCGTTTCTGAGAAATTACTTATTGGTTTCGGTTTTAAAACAGTTATACTTCTCAAACGGGACCATAGAAAGCGTCGCCCTCCGTGGTGTAATGGTTACCATGCTGACTTCATATACCCAAGGTCGCGGGTTCAAACCCGGCGGAGGACGATGGATATTTTCGGGCGTAAAAATCCTTAGCATGGCTTCCTTCGGAAGGGAAGTCGGTTGGTCCCGTGTCGTAGATTTACGGCACGTAAAAGAACTTCAAGTCTGATAGAGAGGCCTCTGAGCAAAATTAAGCGGTCTTTCACGCCTAATATAGAATGGGACGCTGAGAATCACAGCAGTTAAAGAGCGTCCATAAATAGCACGCCATTTTTTTTTTCCATAGAAAGCAAACTCGAATATCAATTGCTTCACATAGCGACGGGCTTTTAAAGGATTTGACTATCTCTTTAACCTAATGTATTCCTTTATTTCCCTTCTACTTTCAAGGAAGCAAGTAATAAGACTAATTATGCTAATGTCTATGTCGATTAGAATTGTTTAGATAGAAGAATAATCTTTTGTAAGTATAGTTTGTATTTGGAACAGCTAGAGAATATTAAGTGAACGGAACACATCAGATTTTTAATTTTTTTTTTTTTTTTTTTTTTTTTTTTTTTTTTTTTTTTTTTTTTTGTGGAAGGCCCTCTAAAGGCCAATTTTTTTTTTTTTCTGGAGTGCTTGTTCGTAAATTAAATTATTTTATAATATTGACAGGTTAAACACTGCTCTTTTTAATGCAATTTCAATTCCTGAAATTACGCAATTAGTAATGTATATATTATTAAAGCTATATTTGGTAAAACTCTTGAATTTTAATTTATATTCTCTTACCCCTTTATGATTGGAAATGTTGTGTTTCTTTATATGGACTTTTAATTACTTTTATTAGATATTCCTCTTTTATGTAAAATGTTCCAGAGTATAAATGCATATAAGGCAAAGATCTGGCAAAGCGAGATTGTGGGGCCTAATTATCTGGCTTGAAGTATTGCTTCAGACATCCTTATTATTAATAGAAGAAAATAAGAAGAAGTTATTTCGCTTTCATTAATCACAAGTCGCTGTCTTTGCCGTTTAGCAACTGCTGATGCAGATAAAAAGTGGCGAACTCTGACATGCGCGATGAGAAACAAAGGAGAAGCTACAAAAAGTTGAAAGGAGCGGCAGACTAGCTTGTCACTGGCGACAGCGGTACTGCGATAAATGAAACAGACCGTGCATTTGAACACGCAATTATCGCAGGTGTCATGTAGGGTCGCTGTGTAGTTCAGCGCCACCAGTTACATGCCACGAATAATAACGGCGCATCAAGATCTGCGAGTTGAGTTGACAGTAGTCGTGTTCATGCTCTAAACAAATTGGCTTGGTGGAAACATTTCTGAAAAAAGATGGAGTTGTAATGTGCGCTACGAGTAGATACATTGCAAAGTTCTCGAAATTATCCACAGATTGCAGTCGCATTTTTGAAGCACTTTTGTTTTTTAAACCAGCTATCTTTCATGGAAGCATTAATTGTGCATTAACGCAGAGATTGTTCAAGAATCATTTTGCAAAATAGTTTGTAGCAGTTTATGCGTGTGTATGTAGAAAACAGTGCAAATATCAATGTGCTATTATTAAGCACTTTGCAAGAACAATTGAGAATGAAACAAAAATCCATACCCATGTGACAAGCATTCTGAGAATCTCAACATTATGATTTCAAACCATTTCCTAATGAATTACGTAGGTTTACCCAGTGCCTAGGTTGTCATTTGGCAATAAATCTGTTTAGTTCTAGATGTTTAATATTTTAGCTTTGTTTTCATATTCGTATAGGGCATTGAACAAAAAGAATAGACATATTTGTAGCTGTTTTGTATGAACTTTAATTTATTTCAACATTACTGTATTTTGCGTATGTTTTATGTATTAAAAGCAAAATCTATGCAACTACAGCCAAATATGGTGCCGTTATAATCTTCGTGTGCCATTACACCGATTATTTTCATGGAACCTCCCCCTTCTTTACCACATACGTTATTTTTACTGCAGTTGCTGACGGCTTTAAATCCAACACATTTTGTCTCGCTTTAATGTTTGTGGCCATTCAGATCACATCCATTTAGGTACCTGTAACAAGGATATATAAAGCGGTTTAGGGCTTGGAAGAAGAGGGCATATATAACAAGATGATGCATATATTAGAGGATTTAACCGTGAAACCTTACAAGATGACGCCTGCAGCGGAAGACCGACATCCTCCACAATGAAGTAACCGTGGTTATGCGGAATCATCGAATAAAAATACTCGAAATGCCAAAAACTTGGGAATTTAAGGTACCCGTGTTTCACATGTTGAGAGAGAGAGAGAGAGAGAGAGAGAGAGAGGCCAACATGAAAATTATTTGTAAAATGGATGTGGGACTACTGACTCTGGATCAAAAGAGAATCAGAGTACAAATTGATCAGCAAAGTTTCGCTCGTTTTCAGCTTTATTTCGATTTGTTGCAAATGATGAAACATGAGGCAATTAGATCAAACCTGAAAAAAAAAAACAAATGTGTAAGCAACAGATTCACCAAGATTCACTACCGCCAAATTAATTAGGCCAAGAGTATGAAATCAGCCCAGATCATGACTTAGCCTTTCTTCTTCTTCTTCTTCTTTTTTTTTCCTGAGATGCGAAGGTGTGCTGCTAATTATATATTTCCCCTGTAAAATCCATCCTTGGACCATATTAAGCTAACCTTCTAGACCAATTGATAAAAGAAATATAAACGCGAAAAGGGCTAGGTTTGGCAAAGAAGTTATCTTCCAGTAAGACAATGCTCGTTTTCACACATATGTTTTTACAAAGGTGAAAATCAACAAAACGGTATATCTTTTGTTGACAAATATATTATTTTACCTTATCTGTTCTATAAACTGTAAAATTTCCATTATGGTAACGACTTTTCCTCCGATGACTATAAATGTACCTGGAAGAATGTAATTCCATGCATCATCGGTGAATCAATTGCATTGATGTCAGGGAGTTTGTGTTGAAAACGAGTTGAGATGTGTTGAACTCTCATGCATTTATTTACTCACTCTGCTATGAAATATTCTTATAAAACCTTATTATTCTACCTACTTAGTATACTTATTATTCCATCTACTTATTAATCCAGATAAAGTCTCAATTTACATGTCCACCTTTCAATGTAGGACACATAGGGTAAAGCGAGAGTCAAATTATTAAAGAGCGTGTCGCTATGTGATGCCTCTTTGTATGACCACGAGAAAATATTAAAATTCAAGCTAGTAACACAGAATATATAGATTATACTCAGTCACAAAATAATGATTTGACAAAGTCAGCGCTTTAACATGTTCAAGGTTATTTGTGTGGTAAGAATGTTAAAATTTAACAGTTATGTAAAAATCGTTCAGAATGAAGGGAACAGAAAATTCAAAATACCTATACATTTAATTTTTCATGATACAATGTGTTGAACGGTAATATTTTAACCAATCGTTTGAGCCATTTTTTACAAAAACCAAAAGCGAACTTTGCCATGGAAATGATTGCTTGTTATGGTGGATTTTTTAGTTTTCGTTTCGCCTCCTTGAAAGATGTGGAACTGAATTTGGTGTTTAACAGAAATTTCGTTTTCTGCTATTTTGTTCAGACACACATGCAGTAATAAAAGGATATATATTGCAATATTCTTCAATCAACGGTGTTTTGAATTGAAAGATTTGATGCACACATTTTCTAATTTTTCTTTTTCTTTTTTTATTCAGCTGGCCTCAAAACGTATATTCGCTATTAAATCTCACTGTTGAATTTTGCGATGGAAGGCAAAACTTCCTCTATTATCAATAAGTAAGCAGTAGTTAGAGAAACAATCTGATGTGTTCCATTCACATGACTTTCTCTAGCTGTTCCACAAACAAACTTTTTTCTTACAAAAGATTATTCTTTTATCCACATCATACTCATCAATATAAACATTACTCGAGTTAGACTTTTACTTGCTTCTTTGTAAGTAGAAGGGAAATAAGAGAGTCCACAGGATAGTCAAAGCACTTCGTTTAAAAGCCGGTCGCGATGTGCTACAACTGAAATTCGGTTTTGTTTGCTTGCTAGGAATGACTTCCTGTTTGAGAAAAGCCTAAGTATCTTAAACTGAAACCAACAACTCGGAATATCTCTAAAATAGTCAACTCTACAAAAAAAGTATATGATATAAATTGTGTGTTTTAAGGAGATCCACATTTTTTAGAGTAAGATTTTGTCTATTTCTTACAATTTACCACTTGTACACAAGTTATATAAAAGTAATCCAAAATGAGCTGGTTTTCAGAGGATATTCCCAGAAAATTCAAGATATAAATTTCTTAGGTCATAAAAATATCTTAAATATATGATACTTTAATCATAATTGTTAGAGCCATATTTGAGAAAATCAAAATTTTCGAAAAATGTTCCATGTAAAGGATAGTTGAGTGGGGGGATTATCTTGAAAATCGTCATGTCGCATGTTGGAAGATGCTGAATTTAAATGCCAAGTTAGATGCTCAACTGACTTTTCATTTTTGAGCTTTGCTGCACACACACACACGAAAATGTTTCAAACCTGCTTTTTTGGATTCGGGGGATTTCAGAACATATACTTCCGGTGAAATCTCGATTTCGAATTTTTGGCTGGAATACACTACCTTCTCTATCCACTATGCTTCCCGGGGAGAGGTTCCAACTTCTGCAGTTGCTCCTAGCACTCGTGGCACTTCTGACGTGACCAGAAGTAGTCGGGTCGAAAGTCTGAGCCTTTCCCGTAAGGGAGTTGTTCGGATTGGGTTGGTCTCTACGTGGCAGTGATCCCGATATCCATAGGAGATTGGGTACGTCTTGGCAACAACGCCTTGATGGGGCTGTGAGAAACCTAATTGTCCTCCGGTAGTAGCCTGGGTAGCTAGTAGACGGAATCCTAGATTTCTGTCGGCCCCATCGAGGTTCTTGCCTTCGGGGTTGACGCGCGAAAGTGGCGTAGCCCATTCCGTTCTGGTATGTGCCCATGCCGAGGGTATTGCCCTAACGGAAGGCCCCATGGAGATTAAAGAGTGAAGGTTTCGACCTCGGGTAAACACTCGCGCTGAATTGTACATACGGGTTAGAGAAAGAAGTAAACATGTGGATATGTGTTTGCTGCGTTGATTAATCTCCAGAAGTACGGAGGAATAAATGTAACGCTCCTGGGGTTTAAAATCTCTCCAAAAAATGTAATTGTTTAGAATGACGTGTTAGGAAGACGTTAATTGCTTCTGTGCAGTTTTCGTTTCAAGATGGTATGATAACCATCTGTATATAGTCATCTCTTCAAGGTACAGGAAATCAGTTCCCAGTCCCCATCTGTGCTCCAAAGCAAAAATGTTGAAGTGCTCGCTTGGATGTGGAATGTTCTAGCCGGAGGAAAAACACGATGTTGCCACTGACTGTTTGGAATGAGCACTCGTCTTGAGAACAAAGAGCTAGTACATTAATCCTCATGAATCGATTAAGCGATTTACATATAAAAATAATTTTGGCGACTCTCCTAGATACCAACGTGACTTTTCCATTTTAGAATTACTAGTTTACCTAATCGTTCACGATCTAACGTCGTGCTCAGAGAAGAGTTTCCGTAAGAGGAGTAAACACACTCCCTAAAATTGGTTCGGTATATTATTTCTACTTTCTCCAGCACGTATGTACATACACTGTACACAGTAGCTAGGGAATTTGGAGTTGTATTCCATACGAAATTTTGACATCGAGAGTTCACCGGAAATACATGTTATAAGCTCCCCTGAGTCTAAAAAAGGCATTTAAAAAAAGGCTGTGGACAGCATAACTCAAAAAACGAAAAGACCGTTAGAAACCAAACTTGGTTTTTATGTTTCATATCTTCCAAGGAAGTGACACAAAGATTTTCAAAAAAAATCCCTCCACTGCAAACTACCATTTACGTGGATTTTTTTTAATTTTTTTTTTCAAAAATTGTGTTTTTCAAAAATTGTTTTTATGATTTTAATTAAAATACCGTATATTAAGGATATTTACATTACATATAAAATTTATATTTTGAATTTTCCTGGAATAGCCTCTGAAAACTTCTTTATTTTAGATGATTTTGCATAATGGCTAAACTGTAAGAGGTAGACAAAAACTTAGTAACTAAAATATAGATCTTGTAAAGACTCATAATTTATGTCATATACATCATGCTAATGTATAATGTTTTTCTTTAGAGTTGACGTTTTTAAGATATTTCTTGTTACTGGTTTCAATTTTAAACTAATTTACTTTTCTCAAACGGGAGCATGCGAAGCGAACCGTACCTCAGCTGTTTCATATAGCGACCAGCCTTTAAAAGATATGACTATCGCTTTAGCTTACTGTATTCCTTTATTTCCCTTCTATTTACAAGGAAGCAGATAATAAGACCAATTCTGCTAATGTTTATCCAGATTAGCATGATGTATATAAAAGAATAATCCTTTGCAAGAAAAAATTGTTTTTTGAAGAGCTAGAGAAAGTTATATGAATGGAAATCATCAGACGTTTCTATTTATTTTTATTTTACTTATTTTTGTGGCGTTATTCATTTTGATGTATTATATTTTTTCTGAAATAGAAAGTCGTCGTTCATTTTTCTGTTTGTTTTACTTTTGGTAACAAAGAGAACAATTTCAGTGCATCATATAGCGACCAGATCTTAAAAGGTTTAACTAACTCCTTATCCTAGTGATTTACGTTGTTTCTCTGATATCTACAAAAAAATGATATTGAGTATGATTTATGGACGCTCGTTAATTGCTGTGGGTCTCAGCGTCCTATTCTATATTGAGCGAGAAAAATCGCTTAATTTTGTTCAGATGCCGCTTTATTATTATAAATATTTTGTGTGCCGTAAATCTACATCAGACCAATGAGTTTACTGCCTTTCTAAAGAAAGCCAGGCTGAGGATTTTTATGACCAAAGAAAATCTATCGCCCTCCGCCGGATTTGAACCCACGATCTAAGAACCAGACTCTGGCATGTTACCCTAGAACGTGGAGGACGATACACGAACACCTATAAGGAAGTTAGTACTAAGACATTTCTGTGTATGGTTATCTCGATTATCATGAAGCAGAAGAATAAGTTTTTGTTAAGTTTTTGTGGCAGAACAACGAAAGGTATGTCAATGTTACATATCAGTTTTTTTATTCTTTCTCGTTAGTCTATGCAAAGAGTATATAATAGTCCTGCTTGTTAAACATTTGCTTATCCTACGGTATGATCCGTGTTGTAGCAAAAATGTATACTGGTATTGAAACTATTTCAGACAAATTTGAACATAATTAGCAATTAAGTATTTTGAAACAATGTCTTGATTTTTCAAGAGAAGATTACCCGACAAAGCACTTGGGTCAACAGAATTAAAATTGTTTTGGAAAAAAATTGTAACGGATGAGAGAGAGAGAGAGAGAGAGAGAGAGAGAGAGTGAAAAGTTTTGTTTTGGAAAGAAACTAAATTAACAAGTAAAGATGTATCCGCCTCGGTATGTTGCATATCTGCCACAAATTCAAGAGGTCGCAAGTTCGAATCTCGCTTATGGTATTTATTTCGGGGTTTTTCCTTGTCCTGAGAAGATGAATATTGAGCAACTTTAAGCCCCATGGACCCCGCGATAATTTTAGTATCATTTCACCGATTTCATTCATCGTCCGATATGCCAACCAGGTTAAAGGACGTTAAGCATTTAAAGATTAATAATAATAATAATAATAATAATAATAATAATAATAATAATAATGAAATTCAGGAAGTATTTTTAAAAACAAATAATCAACAAACATTTACAAGCAATTAAGCTAGATTGGGAAAGTGGAAGTGTGTGGTAAAGAGCCAAATTTGCTAGGGAAGGAATTGCATGGTGTAGAAGAAGGTCAGTAAACCGAAAACCTTAAGGATAGGACAGATGCTGTCGGAGGGGACTTAGCTCCGAACATGAGGTTATTGAACCTACGCCACACGAGGAAGCCCCCTTGAGGGAGGGATGAGATGTGATGCACCAGGCGGCTGGTACCAGGAGTGACGACATAGAAATTACAGGATTCCTAAGTTTCTATATTGAAGCACCCCGACAGTTGGACCGGTAGACCGGGCCCCCGCTCTATTTAGACTCAAATACCCCCACCCCCTCTTCGACAACAGTCGAACTTTGAGCATCCTTTTTCCTTGCCTCGTCACACCGGCCAGTATCGCCAACACTTTAAACTCTCAAAAAGTCCATCGAAACGAAGGATGAATTACATGGAAATGAAATGGAGAGACGGAAAATGTGAGGGATGAAAGAATGCTACCCTAGCATTCGCCTGGAACGCGAGTATGCCGGCCAAGGTGAGCGATCCTGCGACCTCCCCAATATGGGCTACAGTCGAAACCGCCTGAGGCACCTGCTCGATCAGTGTTTAAGAGATGATATATACATAATATCCAATGTGTGGAATCAAACCTAAATTGGCATTGAGTTTGAGATGTGAGGAAGCCAATGTTATATAAGAAAAATTAAGGTAGGAGAAATGGGCTAACTTGCCAATAAAGGCGAAAGTTGTTAAAATGCAAATCAGTTGTGGATATTGATGATTATTTAGGAAAGGTAAAAACAAAATTGACTAAACATTTAAACAAGGAAGATAAAGTAGGTTCTATGGTGGTAGACTTTGGGTAAATATTTTATGTAGAGTGGTCCCAATAACCGCAGTGTTAACATTTACCAGGACCAGTAGAATAGTCAGCAACTCGTGTGTGTTTCAATATATTCTGCTATTAAGATTTGTCTTATTTAATAATAATAATAATAATAATAATAATAATAGTAGTAGTAGTAGTAATACGTCGTCTCCTTAGCGCGGAGGTAGCGCAGCTGCTTGGCAAGCGGGAGACTTGGGTTCGATTCCCGGTACCGGCGTGGGGATTCTCCCCCCCCTGGGAGACCTGGTCCTGGGTACACTCAGCCTTGTGACGTCCCTGGGGGGGCCAATAGAGGAGCTAATTGAAGGAGAAGTAGGGACTCCAGGTCATGAGGACTGCATTAACTGTCAGGGGGTTCGAGGCGCTGACCACGTTTCACCCTCCAATACTGCACCCCAACCATGAATTAGTCATGGACCGAGATGGGATCGCAGCGGCCAGACGGTAGGCCAAGGTTCCTTGTGAGCTGTCGTGCCATGGAATTGTATTATTAATATAATATAATATAATAATATGATATATATAATAGTATTATATTATATTACATTAATAATAATAATAATAATAATAATACTTGGTCTATTGGTCTTTGCAGATTATGTGTTACCTGCCACCAGAGAGTAATAGCCTCTGTTGTTTAAATTTTGTTTATTGATACGTGCTTTGAGTATCTAACTTAAAAACAACTGTTTAAGGATGCCTCGCTATAAAAACAATATATGATTAGGATTCGGAATGAGAAATGAACAAAAAGTACAGTTTTTCTTTTAAAATTGTGTAATGAAATGTCCCCATCCGCCTTTTGGCGTTTTATCGTACTATTTAACACTGTCCAACATGCATGAACATAAGAAAATTTAAAAATATGTGATGAATCAGCATATTTTATTGAACATGCTGCTGATTTATCGTGTTACAATCACAATTGGGAGCATTCTACGTAGTATTTTTTATACAATTATAATATTTGCAAGATACGTAACAGCCGCAAGGCTAAAGTTGATATACATAAGAGACTCCTTTCAAGTCCTTATTTGCAAATTTTGCTAGCAGTATAAGCATTGTTTTAGCAGTATATTAAGCGAGTTATTTAAGTTGCGTGAGAGGTTGTGGGTCCATGACAAAACGAGCGTGTCATGGACGGATAAGGAAACGTGTTGAAAACAAATTGATAAGGTCATTTAGAACGGATTGTAGAAACCAGGATTCCAAAAAGGGCATCAAGGTTGAGATGTTTCCCCTTACTAAATCTAAGATTATGGCTATCGAAAGAAAAATCTAGGAAGTAGTTAATTGTCTCAACAGGCTAGTGTTGACAATCACAATGTGTGCTTAATTTCGTATTGAAATACTCATTTATTTAATGGTCTGCCAAGAAAGCAACTGGTTAAGGTAAGAGTAGAAAAGACGGTTGACCTGTTACCTGTTCAAAAGCTAAATACGAGGGCCGTTTTTGCATCCTCCGATAAGCTATAAATAAAATACATGTTTATTGGTTATTTTTCAACATAATCACCGAAAAGATTGAGACATTTGTTGTACCTGAGCACAAGTTTTGCAATACCCGCTTCAAAAAATGTTGCCGCCAATGATTTCAAATGAGCATTGACGTTGTTTTGAAGATCTTCGTTGGTTTGAAAGTGCTGCCTTCCTAGCCACGTCTTCAGTTCAGGAAAAGGTGAAAGTCGTTGGGTGCCAGGACAGGACTAGGACTGTACGGCGGATGATGGAACATGTCCCATTGAAATTGTTCAAGGAGCCGATGGGTTGTGCCAGCAGTTTAATACCATAGGTTGGACTTTGACGTTACTTCGAATCAATGCCAGTCAAATGGTCAATGCTAATGCAAATAGTCTTATTACTTATAAAGAAGAAGGGAACTAAGGTAATACATTAGGCTAAAGACACAGTCTAATATTTTAAAAGCTGTCGCTATGTAATTGTCATTGAAATTCGCTTCTTTGCATGGCCCGGAGTAAAACAAAAGAGTCACGGAGGATTTCCTATTTGAGAATAGTTTAAGTATTTTAACATTGAAATTAATAATAAGGAATATATTGAAAACGATTAGCTCTAGAATAAAAATGTAAAGGACATAAATCGTGTGTTTGGCGAGATCTACATTTTTGTGCAGTAAATTTTTGTAATGGGTTTTTCCGTTATACAAGGTCTTTTGAAACGAAGAGATCTTCCAAGATTATTACAAAAAATTCAACATACGCATGCTGCCGTTTGTGAAAGTTGCAACACCAGAAAGGAAACTCATGAATGCAATGAATTTAATACCACAGATAAGGTACCTGACAAGTAACAAGTGATAAACTTTTCAAATCTATACATGATCATCTGGTGTGGCCTCCATGCACTGCAATTAGAGCTACTATACGCCGTGGCATTGAATCAAAAAGGTTCTGAATAAATTCCTGGGGGATTTCCTGCATTCGAATGCAGTTTGTATTCAAGCCCACAAATTCGTGACATTGGTTACTGGAGCAGCGTAACGCACCAGGTGCCAAGCAACCATATCCCAGACATATTCGATGGACGACATGCCAGGCTAACTTGCAGGCCACGGGAGCAATGGTACCCGTCGCTCTTCGAAGAAGGCTTGTACATTTCTCGCAATATGTGGACGGGCATTGTCCCGCCGAAATATGAGATGCCTGAAGCATGGAAAGTGCCTCGGGCTCTACAGCCACCTGTAGGTACCGGTTGCAGTTCAAAATGCCCTCAATTCGAAGGAGGCGAGATAGGTTGTTATAACCAATGACTTGGCAACTGCGAGGGCTGATTTCCATCCGCAAACCTCCTAATCCCAAACTTTAAATCCAGGTCGCCTTTAGCAAATAGTCAATGTTCTAAAACCTACTTTACTTACAATAAAGTAAGTAATAAGACCATGTCTGCTAAAGTTTATCTCGATTAGCATGAAACACATGAAGAAAAATGTTTTAACAATAAGTTGTTACTGAGATATAGAGAAAGTCATGTGAATGGAACATTAGATTTTTAACTTCTACATAGTTATTTTCCTAAAAGGCTGAAGTGGTAACGTGTATACATATGTCAATGTTAGATGGCATACAAGGCAGTGGCGTAGGGTATTGCACCATCGAATGGCGCCATCTCTTGTGCTATAAATGTTTCTATTTGTACAGGTCTATGCTTGAGAGGCATTTCTGTAGCAGGCATTGCAATTTTGAAGGCTAATGAGAATATAATTGTTTTTGGTTAGACATTTTTGGTTGAATTAAAATGACTAGAACTCCCAAGTATTTACGTAAAGAAGCGTTGAAACTTATTTAATTCCCTTTTACCTGAATGAGCTGCCTATGCGATCTGTGTCGCTGTTGCACAAAGGGCAATTCCTCCTCCATTCTTCACACGCCCATTAGTCCCCCCTTTTCTACCTGTTAAATTTCGGGGCCGGACTAGCGTTTGTCGGGCCGCGGTGGATGAGAGGGCCGTGACCGGTCTGTGGGCTTCGCCTCGAGGTATGTGCTGGCCATCAGGAAGCTACATTCTTCTGAAGGGATTTTTGTGTTTTCGACAAGATGGCTATTGCTGACAAAAGAACATCAAGTGCCATTAGTGTCAACAGCAAAGGAGGGTGCAATCAACAACGGTTATTCTGCTGGCGTTTCTCCACTTTATTAGGCGGGATCTTTTCCTGGGAAAATTCTCTTAAGTGCTTATTAAAGTGCACAGTAATGCAGGGAATTGCATTCTGTCTTTGTCATTGGATATAATCCTTTCTAGGTTTCAAATCATGTCTTTTGAAACTAAGCAAATTTTCTTTGTCCTCGGTCACAACCTTCTGCTTAGTTCAAATCAAACCCACAATATTATTCGCTCTTTAGCTTTGCTCTTTATCGCCACATATGCTCTTCTTTTTTTGGATAAATGTTCTCTCCCCCAATCCTTATGATATTCACTGTTCCTTTCAAAATACCTTGTAGTAACCAGTTTCTTCTCATTCTTGAATGTGTAGATATTTCTCTAAAAATGTGTGCGCTTTATTTGTTGAGCTTAAATCGAGCATAATTTATTTTAAGAGTTCATGTTGAAAAGGAAGATTGTTGGGCTAAGATTATATTGGGTACGAAGCAATTTCTTTTCCTTTTTGTATTCACTACAGTAATATTCTTTATGGTTTAGAAAACAGATGTATTGCCTATATTTGACTTGCTCTATATGGTGTACATTGTACGCAAGTAGAGAAGGCATTGCACTCCATCCAAAAATTCGATACCGACGTTTTCACAGGAAATAAACGTTTTAAGTTCACCTGTATCCAAAAAAAGTATATTATCTTATTTTTCTTTTCTATTTTTTAGTAAAAAGGTCCCTTTGTGTGTCCGTGTGTCCGTAGACCAATAACTCAAAAACTAAAGGTCGGTAAAATATCAAACTTAGTATTTAAGTTTAGTATCTTTAAAGGGTTCGCACGAAGATTTTGAGGAAAATCCCCGCACCCTAAACTGTCCTTTACAGGAAAATTTTGATTTGTTCAAAAATGGCTCTAGAGGTTTTGATTAGAACACGTTATGTTGAAGATACATCATAAATAAAATATATGTTTTGAATTTTCTGGGAATAGGCGCTGAAGAGTTCTTCATTCTGGATGAATTTTGCTGTATTTTCCATAACTGGTAAACTGTAAGAGATGGATTAAACAATTACACAAAAATATAGATCTCCTTAAAACAAAATTTATGTCATATACATTTTTTCGTGAAATTGACCATTTTTAGATATTCCTTGTTATTGATTCCACTTTTAAAATATTTTCTCATGCGGAAATTTGTTAACTCCCGACAATGCAAGAAACGGATTTCAATCAAATAACAACCAGCTTTTAAAAGAGTTGAATGTCGCTTTAGCCTAGTGTATTCCGTTATTTCTCTTCTACTTACAAGAAAGCAAGTAATAAGAACATTTCTGCCAGTTTTATCTCGATTAGCATGAAGTAGAGAGAAGATAAGCTTTTGAATAGCAATTTGTTACAGAGCTGTAAAGAAAGTCGTGAATGGAGCACATCAGATAGTTTCTATTTCACAAGCTCCGTTTTTTTAATATCCACATATTAAATACTTCCAACAGCTTTTCTTTACATAATTTCAGAATAGGTATATGTATAGCATGTTATACTCCATAAAAATTGCTACTGACCTCTGCTTTTATCTTCAACTAGCCATAGAAAACGATCCTCCTTCTCTTAATGGCTTACTTTGTGATTGTGTCTAGGTCTTTACTAAACTTATCCTCTTGCTCCACTAATTCCATCTCAAATTCGCAAGTTAAACTTGTTTACTTCTAATAACCGCAGCAGGCTACTACAGACAGAGATCCAACATCACTTTCAAAGGTTCGTAATGCAATAACTGGTTTTAACACTGTGGCTTTCTACAGCTATACGTTTCAGAATATACCTACTAAGCATTCCACTGCCACTCTTTCATGGTTATGATCTACCATTTAACCTGTTCCATTACTGCCTTACTAACTGCGCTTAAATGTGTTGTTAAGATTTAAAAATAATATTTTATACTTTTTATTTTTATCTTCTATTTTATTTTATTTTTTCACATTAACTTGTAAGTCATAACTTGACGGATTTGTTCCATTGGATACCCCGTTAACTTTTAAGGAATGTGCCCTTAACCTACCACTTTCGCTGCAGGCCAAGTAGAAGGCAATGGGATGCCACAGTCTGATTAATTTCACCATCTGTAGTCAGAATGGCGCGTACGGCTACACTACGGACCTCTAATCACCATCCATAGTCAGATAATAGAGTTCAGTCAGCCCCACGAGGCCATTCCCCATAGATCTTTCTACTCCGTTGCGCGACAAACTGGGTGCCGTCTGGTCTCGTGCTTGTACTATAGTACGTTTGTTACAAAACTTGACCTCCAAGAAGACGACCCGCGTGACCATCACTGCATTTTACTGCGCGGGCGTCCTCCGTTCTATCATCAAACATGGGTAAGTCTTACTTCTGTTCTAGTCACGTGAATAGCATTAGGAATATTTAGGAGTGTTTAGTTTTACTTGAAGTGCTTTCAAAATGCAGTATACAGTACACAAGAAACTGACATTTCGAAAGCTTCAGCATGGAAAGCAACAAAACTTTCAAATCCCAAGTCATACAGGGTTACTGTTGTCTCTCAAGAGACCGCATGTGAGATTTTTGGTGGACAAAGCGGCGTAGGAGCGGGTTTTCTCCGGGTTCTTCAGAATCCTCAGCAATTGCATTACACCGGTGCTCCATCTTCATTCCATTATCATCAGTGTCATGGCCTGCGGTGCAAGAAGTAGTAAAAAAGGGCATTAAACACAACTCCCCTCCCAAAAAGTTACTGTTGTCCTGGAATTGCTACCACGTGATCACCAGAGTCGGGCAAATTTCTGTAACTGGATTTTGAAGAATGTTAATGATGGAACAATCGTTCCACGATTAATGCTGTTCAGCGACGAAACATGATTTCATTTGCATGATCATGTGTCATCAGAACACAACCGATATTATGCTACAAACAAACCCAATGTTGTTCATGAAACTCCTTTGCATGATAAAAAATGGGAGCATGGTGCGCAAAAAATGGATATGGAATAATAGGGTATTTTTTTTTTAAGTGTACCATAAATGTAGAAAAATACAGAAATAATATGCTGGCACCAAGTTTCGAACACTGACAGACATTGAATGTAGGTCTGAATATTTCAGGCAGGGTTCTCGCATACAGTTGATCTTACAGCATGCGATATTCATTTATGGGGAAATTTGAAAAATAAAATATACACAACTAATCTCCACACATTATAAGAATTAAAACAAAATGTTGGGACACAAATTAACGCTATTTCGGAAGCTGAGCTGATGCGTGTGAATGTGTTCTTCTTGATCACCATAAAAAATTGCTTGCTTTAACTCCCATTTTTACTTTCTCTACACGTACCATGAACATAGTGTATAGAGAAGGTATTGCTCCACCAAAAATTTCGACACCGAGATTTCACCGGAAATATATGTGTTAGGGTCCCCTGTGTCCAAAAAAAAAATCACAAAAAGGTCCGTGTGTGTGTGTGTGTAAGTCAGAGTGTCCGTGTGTCTGTGAATACGATAACTTAAGAACGAAAAGTCGTAAAATACCAAACTTGGTATTTAAGTTTAGTATCTTCCAGGGATGCGACACGAACATTTTGAGAAACCCCTACCCCAAACTACCCTTTACATGGAACTTTTTCGAAATTTTTTATTTTCTCAAGAATGGCTCTAACGATTTTGATTAAAATATCATCTACTAAAGATATTTACCTGACAAATAAAATGTATTTCCTGAATTTTCTAGGAATAGCCTCTAAAGACCACTTTATTCTGGATGAATTTTACGAAATGTTGCATAACTCTTAAACAGTAAGAGATGGAGAAAAACTTACCACACAAAAAATGTAGATCACTTTAAAACACACAATTTATGTTATATGCATATTTTTCGTTGATTTGGTCGTTTTTGAGATATTCCTTGGTTTTAGTTTTAGCTTTAAAAAACTCACACAGGACTTTGTCAACTCCTATCCATACAAACAAAGGAACATAGCAACCAGCTTTTGACTGTCACTTTAACCTATGGTACTCCCTTATTTCACTTCTACTTACAAGGGCAAGTAATAAGACTATTTCTGCTAATTTTTTCTCGATTAGCATGAGTAAATAGAAGCCTAAGCTTTTTAATAATAATCTGTTGCATAGATGTAGAGAAATTCATGTGAATGGAACACATCAGATTTTTCCTTAATGTGACACAGCTATATCTTATACTTACAAAAGGTACCTAGTTGTACATACATGCGTTAAATGTAATCATATTCTGTTTATAAACCCTGTCCATAAACTCTTTGTTTACTCGCTACAGCATCCGGAATGAGAAGACGGAAGACCCATGTAGACAAACCTTCAACTCAACGACAAGCAGTAGACATCACATTCACTAGTTACCTATAGTATGCGCTTCATTCTTTAACAATTACCTTGATCCAAAGAACAGTAAGCAAGCCAAGATATACCTTTCTTTTCTGTATTCCGCAAACTTGTGGTCCGTGTAATTGGATGCAATATGTAGTGTGAATCGCCTGCGCTGAGTGCAGATTTGTCGAAAGGATGTTAGTGTATTTTTAGGTAGATACATTAATTAATTTTGTGATGCCTGCTTTAATTTCAAAATTAAAAGAAAAGAAAGAAAGAAACACTTCAAGATTCAAACTCGTGAGGTAATGCTAATAAATATATATGATGGAAGGTGCAAGTTTAAGGTTCGGCACTCTCCCAAGCTTTCCAATGGAATCCAAAAGCAGAAGCATACATTAAAGCAAAAATATGAAAAGGACCCAAGGAAAATATTCAGATGTGTTACACTCATATGACTTTCTCTAAGTGCTCTATGGACAAGCTTCTTACAAAAGATTCTTCTTCTTTCTATACGATGCTAATCGAGATAAAGATTAGCAGAATGTCCTTATTACAAGTTCCTTAGAAGTAGATGGTAACTAAAGGAATACGCTATGCTAAAGTGATAGTTGTTTTAAAAACTGTCGTCATTGCAAATCGCTTTTTTGCTTGGCCAGGAGTAGAACAAAAGATACATGGACACTTCCTGTATGAGAAAAGTATAAGTACTTTACAATTGAAACTAATAACAAGGAATATCTGGAAACGGTTACTTCCACAATGTGTGTTTTGATGAGATCTACATTTTTTGTGCAGTAAATTTTTTTCTATCCCTTACGGTTTAGCATTTAAGCAAAATTCATCCAGAATAAGGAAGTCTTCAGAGCCTATCCCAGAAAAATCAAGATATACATTTTATTTGGGATGTAAATATCTTTATTATACATGATTTTAGTAAAAATCATTGGAGCCATTTTATAATAACAATTTTCGAAAAAATGTCCACGTAAAGGGTAATTTGTGGTGGGAGGATTTTATTAAAAATATTCGTGTCGCATCCTTGGAAGATACCAAACCTAAATACCAAGTTTGGTATTTAACGGTATTTTCGTTGTGGAGTTATGCTGTCCACAGACACACACACACATACATACAGATTCAAGCAGACACACACTGACCTTTTTCTAAAATGCTTTTTTCGGACTCAGGTGACCCCAAAACATATATTTCCGGTGAAATCTCGACAACAAATGTTTAGATGGAATATATATCTTCTCTATCCACTATTTACATTGTACATGCGGGCTAGAGAAAGTAAAAAGCATAACATGCGGAAAAAAGTAACAACACTGAACGAAAGTTGGCAGAAGTGTGAGGGGTGTGTTGACTTGGTGAGTATGGGATGTGTTGAGAACTGAAACAATTATAACGCAAGGCAATGGGGTGGTAAGCAGTGATGAGAACTATCTACATTGATAGTGATTCCACAGCAGACGAAGATATGCCAGGCTTATAAGAATTGATGTGTGATAAAAGACTAAAATTATTGTACTATTCAGTACGAAGTGTGAAATCTTATGGTATTTAATTTGGTAGTAATTATATGAATACTCTATATAGAGACATGTGATTGGTAGGTGAGAGACTTCATTACAGTATGACATATCGTTGCTACGGAAGGCAAATGACTCGCATCCAAGCTTTCATTTACGTTCTGGAACGATGCATAGCAGTGCATCACCCTCCTACAGATAACGGTAATGTTTATCTGTTTAGTATTCCATACACTGCAAAATTATGTGGGAATGGAAAATGTCCTTGCACAAAAACGCAGAGAACCCGGTGAAGCCCGAAGGAACGCAAGAGAGGTTTGCCGGCTGTATCAACTACTTTATCCCTACAGGTAACACCCAGTATTACCCTTGCAAATAGACGTGAGCAGTCAAGTTGCGCAGTACAAGGAGTGGGGGAAAGAGGCGCAGACTGGAAGCGATAGCCATGCAGTATGTAAACGCACGAAGATATCGGATGCCCGCCGACTGCAGCAATCAGATCGTGACACTGCGCATCATGTTTACACCGCTCTCGTCTACTTGCGCAGTTAATACACACCATAGTTCCAGGGTTGGAGAGGCATTTAAAGCAGCCTACGTTCTAACAAACATCCCTGTGGACGTCCGCAGACAGCCGTACACCAATGTTTGTTATTTAACCAGGCAAAAATGTATTAACGTCAACAGCAGCCCTTTTAAGCACTTTCAGTAGTTGATTCAAATGTTGTTCACCTATACCAGGCATCCCCAAGTCGAGTCAAGGTCGCTTGAGGACGCGCGGGGCTAACATTACACTCACTGTGGGCCGCACAGCTACACAGCATATCCGTGCAGTGGTGGTGCAACGCTACATATTCGTATTGTGGTGTTCTACTTACGATGATTGGAACAACTTCGTTGGGAAGACCGTCTCGTCACCTGTGATGTTTCAAGCAGAATGGGAAGAAAACTTTTTGTTTATGGAAGAGAATGACGCACGTGTGTTGTTGTAGATCTGAAACGTAAAATGAACAAGGAAGATGTAAATACTCATGCTAGAGTTGTTAGAGGAGTTTCAAAATAGCGTCACATATTGCCAGGAACATGCGATCCTTCAGTGAAGGTGAGATGGTGAAACAATATTTAATTGATGCAGCTGAAGAATTGAGCTCAGAGTATGTACACGGTTATCAATCAGTCAGTTTATCCGCCTCCTCGATAACACGTCGTGTGGAGGACCTTGCAAACGATTCGGAGTCAGCTGTCTGAGATAACTACAACATTTATTGCGTGTTCTCTTGCAATGGATGAGAGCAATGATATAACCGACACTACACATCTTGTCATCTACATCAGTGTGTAGAACCTTGGACTTTGATGAATAGGTATATAACAAACGACAATTGCGAGAAGAATTCGAACGTAGAGTCCAGGACATTATACCACTTGAGAAACAATTTAAGTCATTTGCAACACCATTTTCATTGGGTATCCTCGAAAGTCCTTTTGAACAGTGGTTGGAATTAATAGATATGCAAAATGATATTGAGTTAAAAGATAAATATCAAAATAGAAAAAAGTATAAACCAATTTACACCTCTGTAATATATGAAATATTTCCTAAACTCACAATATGGCATGTTCGGGACAGCCTATGTTTGCGGATCACTGTTTTCCTTAATGTTTTCCTCAAAAAAGTGACGAGCATTTGAAAGCATGTTTACGATTGGCTAGCTCGAAAACAATAGTATTGAACAGCTGGTTGAAAACAGAAACTGCGATTGTCTGATGCCTAAGAAAGAGTAGGTTTCACAGAGACATTTATTTGAAGAATATTATGTTTATTTGTATTGTTTACTTCATTGAATTGCATATCACCAACACGAAGAAAGGTCAATATCATATTACATTATTTATTCAGTTTATTAGTTTTATACGAGTGTTTGTATTTCGTTAATTGAATTTCCTGACAATTGGATTTTATTCTGTATTATATTAATTATCAGTATTAAAGTGTATAAAATACTGCAATCATTTTTATGGAATTGACAGTGAAAGTGTAAGTTAATTTACACAATCGTAGTTCCGCCACTGTAGCACCTACATTTCACGCCCGCAACCGGACGGTCATGGCTTGAGGGTTTTTACTGCCGCCCGAGCGGGCGGTCTGTTGGGGACGCCTGACCTATGCTATTGGTATTTTATTTATGTCAAATCTGTTGTGATTCTTACTATCTATGTACGTTCTTCTCCATATTTCAGAAATCCTGGAAAGTAAACAATATTTCTGGACATGGTGTTTATTAACAAACTATGATATGATTATATGACACTCATTACCTATCATCGAGCCTTGCTACATATATCTATTTGCAACCTGTGTTATCATTTTATTTATTTAATTTTTGGATTTAAATTTTTTTTATATTTCACACTCACAATAGCTTTATTGTGATGTTCCCTTGTTGATCTACATTCCGTATTGCTTCAAGCAAGAATGGCAAGGAATGTACATGATTACTTCATTAGCTCAGGACTGAATTCCATTGCAAGGATTTCGCATTCCCCTAAATAGAATTTCGTAACCAAGAATATCAGCTTTTTTGCTTGCTTACTTACCCTCTCTCTCTCTCGACCGATGCTTTGCAACCTCGAAGGAGAAGTTTAGCTTTATATATAATGCTGTTACAAAACTCCCCAGTGGTTTAATTTTAATTTAACTTAATAAAACGCCACATTAAATATTGCGAAAAGTTTAAAACTAGGGTGATTTGCCTTCTTATATTACAGTCGTTACTCTACAACTGGATATTACTCATATTTCTATGTCAAGAAGCATACCAACAGGTTTGTGAAGAGCTCCAAAACAGCGTGTATTACGGACTAACAAAAAACGGAACATATTTTAAAAAGGTATTGAGTATATTTAGGAAATTTCACAAAATAATTCATGCTTCTATCCAACTGGGTTGGATTATTTGTGCAAGGTAGGTTGCCAAAACAATAAAGCAAAAGATATGAGAGTAAATGAATAAAATCTAACTACAAATCTATTCTGTTTCAAAATTAAATATCAAAATACATTTATTTGGTGCTGTTTAGAATTTGAAGGAAAGGGTGACTATGTTTATGAACACGAAACCTAAAATGCAATTGACCTATTTTAGCTTTCCACTCAATTAAATTAATATCAAATAAGTAGCTATTTGGAAGGGTAAGTTCTAAATTTCTAGGACAAAAACTACGTGATCAGATGAAATGTGTCGAGCGTCGGAGGGAATTCCTAGGAAGGTAGTTGCAAAACGCTTTATAATATGTTTTTGATTGTTAGATTCTTATGTTAGATTCTTGACTACAATTAATGAAATATGTATATAAATACACGCACGGTGATAAGCTCTTGTGTAAGTAGAAAGAAAGTAAAAGTGCCGTATAGTAAATGTGCTTCCATAATGTTTGCTTTAATATGTCCTTTCAGTTTGGTTATTTGATTATTATTGAGGTCGCGTGTACAATTTAGTTTAAATGTGACTTTGCAGGATTAACAGCGTTAATTATAAGTGCATGATTACAGAAGGATAGCGTTATATGGATAGAACAGTTACATTGTGCTGAAAGCAATTTTGTTTAAAGAATGGTTATTATTAACAATAATGGGGACTATATGTGAAAGTTGCTACAAATTACTTCTTTTTCTTTTTTCGCAGTCTAATTACTTAGAATTTCCTCTTTAATTTGATATATAGTATATCACGCTATCTGTAGAAATCTTTTGAAACTATATAAATGTTTAAGAAAAAAGCATTTTAGAAAAGAACTGCTCACGCGTGTCTGCCTATATGTATGTCTGCGCGCCCACGAACAGCTTAACTCAAAAACCAAAAACTCAATAATTCCAAATATTTGTATTTAAGCTATGTCCCAAATTTGCGACAAGGATTTTCAAAGCTCATCTCGGTATTGTGGGTGTCTGCCTCACTTTCAAGAGACCGCGAGCTCGAATCTTGCCTAGGGTGAGTTGCCCGGATAAGGTTTTATCGGGGTTTTATCTTATTCTGAGAAGAAGATGTCAAGCAACTTTAGTCTCTGTGGACCCAGAAATCATTTGGGTATCATTTCAACCGATTTTAATGATCCTCCGATGTGATTTGCTAAATTAAAAGATGTTAAACGAAAAAAAAAGTCCCCTTATCCAATTATCCCTTACGTGGAACATTTTCCTTTTTTTTTTTTTTTATTATTATTATTTTTTTGTTTATTTTCGCAATAATTGATCCAAGGATTTTAATTAAAATACTGTAAATTCAAGATATTTACCCGACAAGATAAATGTATACCTTGGATATTTGGAGAATAAACTATGAAGATCTCTCCATTTGAGGGGTCTGTTGCATGGTCTTGCATAACTGTTATGCGTTAAGCGAAGATTTTCTATACAAACTTATGGATCTGTTTAAAACATACAATTTATTTCAAATACTTTAGTTATTCGAGTGATGAAGTTTTCATCTTTGAGACAATATTTGATTCATGTTGAGAATTGCAACATTGCTATCGATAATGTAAACAGCATATCCGTCACTGAGATTGTCCGCGAAAAAGTTATTACTTTTTAAAAAGTGCCAATTATGTCGCATTTATGCTTCAGAAGTATCTCATCAATAGAGAAGTTGTTGTCTCTTACGGTTTACCAGCTATGCAAACTCTATTCAGATTGAAGAGGTCTTTAAGAGCTATTTCCAGAAAATATCCTAAAACATGTGGCATTTTAATAATATATATATACATATATATAAGCTACTTGCGAGATATCTGTCTTACTGTTCTATTGCCCACGATCTGTAGGTTGGCCCTTAGCTGTTAGAAAAAGAAGGAAATCTCTTTTTTCTACACCGTCCCTCTTTTATGCGAACCAGACAGCAATGGATGATATCATGCTTTGTCTGTCTGTTCTTCCACTACAATAATAACAGTTGCAACATCATGGCGGAGGGGAGTGTCAGGGGGTACTCCACCTTGTTAGACATGGGAAGTAGTAAAAGTTCCAACTTAAAACCCCTGGACTGTAGTTTCTCAATGCTCTCGCTATTCTCTTTATGTGTATAATTCAATGTGTAACTTAGCTATTTTTACAAAGCTCCCCTCCTAATTTACACCCCACCTTTAATCACAATCCTACTGGTGTTAACTCGTAAAGGTACAGTAAGTTGGCATTGGATTTCTGGTTGTGGGCTGGCCCCGAAACTCAGTCAATAGACCAACTGTCTGCTCTGCAAGGGCTCGGGGTTGAAATCCAAACTGATGAATGGGAACTTTTCAGTAGCCAAAATTATTCCCTACCCTTCCCAAAGTTTATCTGTCTGAATGAAGTGTGAATCTAATGCATAAAATCCAAAGAAAACCTTTTTCTAAATTAACATTAACTGTGGAATCACTTGGATAACAATTGCAGTATTTCGAAATTTTAGTTCTGGTAACTTTAATGGAAGTTTGACTATTCGGTTTATTATCGAAATGTGTTACAATACAGCTCTATCCTAAATATCCTCCTAACTCGTTTGCAACTATCTCGTAGCTGACTGCCATTATTTATTCACTAGTATTATAATAATCAGTGATGCTTTAGTTCGACATTATAGCCAGCATGACCTATACGTGATATTCTAACAAAACATAAAATACAACTTTAACAAAATATAAAATACATTACCCACACGCTAGTCCTTGAATTTCTTATAACTACATAAATAAACTTTCCTTGACCATTCTGAAAGTATATTAGCAGTTGAATCCTGTATTCTTTTAAAATTTTTCCTAACCAACCTGAAAATCATCATCTTCGCCCATTGTTACCTTAAAGTAACATACAAAGCTAGCATAAAAAATGTCAACAACAATATTTGTTGATTTATTGTATCTTATTTCCAAAGCCCACATTACTCTTTCTCTAAACATTCTCTAAACATATGGTTTTCGCAATAAATAAATAAATGTAATTAAATATACTAAATTACAGCATGTGCTAAACTATATCTTGAACACAGATCAAATATTGTAGACAACACCTTGCAAGATTAGGTTCAGGAACTCGCTGCTTCCAATACTTGACCAGGAGCCAGGAGCAGGAACTAGTCGCCGAAGTGTACTCGGGCGGGGGCAAATCACCACGGTACCTATCCGCTTTTCTCGCGGATTTACCCGTGTGATATAAAAGATGTAGTCTTGTGCAAGCGTTTATGTCTGTGTCGAAGTAATGTGGGCAGGGTGTTTCCCTCTGCGCAGCCGGCGCGGGCTGGCTTACCTACCTGAGTGGTCACTCACCCAGTGAGGGACCAGGCCCGATGCTACTTACCTTGGCCAGCCGCTTGCGGGCTGTCAAGGAAAGCAGTGCCGGCTAGCGGGGAGAACTGAAGGGATGTAGGTACGGGGTGGGGGAAGCCAGTGTTGCAGATCTGGTCGGAGTACAACTGGACGGTCACCCGTCCGAGTCGGGACCGGGCCCGATGCTGCTTAACTTGGCGGGTAGAACTGTAAAGAAGGGAGAGGCGGCCGGAAAACTACCATCCCAAGGCGTCCTTGGGAAGGCGGTAGCTTACGCGTCTCCTAGGCAGCGTGTGGTCGTAAAGACCGAGAGTGTTCACCTGGGGATTTGGGTGGGGAGCAAGTTTAGTGTATATTGTGCGAGCTCTTTCTCGCTCAACGTCCACTATGTAAGGGATTCCGGAGTGGGAATGGAGAATGTGGGACGGGAATCTACGGTCTGTGCCATATATCATCCTCAATGCCCTGTTTTGCACGGTCTGCAGCCTGCGGATGGTGGAACGAGCCACCGAACCCCAGACCTCGCAGCCGTACAGCATCAGGGGCGGGATGACTGCGCGGTACAGCCGTAGTTTTAGGTGTGTAGGCATGGTGGAGCGGAAGATGGGAAACAACTGCCGTAGGGCAGCGTGTCCCATACCGAACTTCTCCCTGACATGTGGAGTGAAAGTAAGGCCGCGGTCGAGGAGGACTCCTAGGTATTTGGCGGTGCAGACCCAGGGGATACGCCGCCGCCGCAATCTCAGCGCCAGCCACGGACTTTAGCCAGCAGTAGAGCTGAGCTCTTCTGCGGGCTGATGGCCAACCGCCACTGTTCACTCCATCTGCCTATGGCCTGGAGCTGTCTCTGTAGCGGGGGGAAGCAATATCGGGCGTTCTTGTTACGCGCCATTATGAGGACATCGTCGGCATACTGGCACGTAACTGTACTGGGTTCTGTGGGGAAGTCGGACATGTAGGCGGCAAAGAGTAACGGCGACAGCACGCTGCCTTCCGGCACTCCCGCCGCTATGGGTCTGACTGTGGAATGCCTCCCCTCCACCCTCACCCTGAAAGTGCGGTCCCGAAGGAAGCTACTAAGCAGGTGAAGGTAGGGGGGAGGGATTTCTGCGTTCTTGAGCTTGTACAAGAGTCCCTGATGCCACGTGGTGGCGAAGGCCTTTTCCACGTCCAAGAGTACCGCGACTGTTTTGAAGTTGTTCTGTAAGCCCAGGGCAGCCTTCTCAGCCAGTCGCAGCAACTGCAGGGTTGTGGAATGTCCAGTATGGAAACCAAACTGATGATCCGGGAGTAGGAGTCTCTCTTCGAAGAGAGGGGTGAGGCGAGGTAGGATTAACCGCTCGAATACTTTCGAGACGATCGGAAGTAAGCTAATAGATCTATAGCTTGACGGGAAGACCGGGTCCTTGCCGGTTTTCAAAATGCATACTACCTTCGCCTTCTTCCAACACGTTGGAAAGTGACGTAGATGCAGGCATGCATTGTAAATCCGTGTCAGGTGGATTACGGCCTTTCTGGGTAGGTGCTGGAGCATAGGCGCCGTAACGCCGTCATGTCCAGGGACTTTGTTAGGCTTTAGGTTGTTGAGTTGGGAAGCCACCTCTTTCGGGGCGACTAAAGGAATGCGGATCTCCTCATGGGGCGGCGGGGGCTCCTCATAGAGGTAGTCTACCGTCGCTTCCACGAGCTCAGTAAAGTCCTTGTCCTGGGGGTCTTCGCGGGGTTCGAATTGAGACTCCAGATAATCTGCGAAATCCGTGGCTTTATCCTGGGGCTCAAAAAAGAGTCTCGCACGGGTGCCATGGATGGGATGCTGAAACTGACTTTTGTCTTTCCTGAGGGATCGGATGATCCTCCAGGGTTGTTTCTCTTCCAGGTTTACATTTGCCATTGTGTGTTCCCAGGCCGCTTTGCGGTGCGCGCGAAGCAGGCGCCTTGCCAGGGATTTGAACCTCTGGTACACTGCTTAGATCCTGGGATGGCGGAAGCGCTGCCATAGCTTCCGTACGGTTGCCTTGGCTTTTAGCAGCTGACGGAGTTCATTAGGTATGGTTCTCGGGTTAGGTTTGTTAGATGGGATGCGGTAGGTATGCGCGCGTACCACATTCAGGAGTTGTCGGGATAAGGCCGTGGCTGCCGCTTCCAGCGCTTCGATGGAATCGATGCGCGGTCGCGGGTCCACGGTTTGGTGTAGGTCTAGGACGGCTGCGTCCCAGTCGATCTCATTTATCCAGTCTGGTGTTACCAGAGCTGATACGGTCTCGGTTGTATCCACCACGACAGGGTCATGGTCGGAGTCCAACTCGTTGACCGCCGAGAGGTCTAGATGAAATGGTGTGTTCTTGGTGATTATGATGTCAAGAACATCCGATCTGCCGCGAGCCGGATGACACGTAGGTCCTCTCGGTCCGTGCGCGACGAGGGCGGGGTTGCCGCTGATGAGGTGGTAGAGCTCGCGGCCTCGGGGGTTGTTGGTGCGGCTGTGCCAGAGGGCATGTTTCGCGTTGAGATCTCCTGCGATGCATACCACTGGGTGAAGGTTGAGTAGGGTGGTGTAGTCCGCTTCATGGAAGCGGTGGTTTGGTGGGTCATATGCAGCTATCAGCAGCGCGTCTAGCCCGCCGACGGCAAGCCGGATTGCACAGGCCTCCACGTGCTGTAGTGCTGGGAGTTGGACAGGAGTATGGGTTATGTGGTTCTTAATGAATATAGCTGTACCGCCACCCTGTCTGCCGACCCGATCGGACCGATGGGTGACGTAACTAGGCAGCGAGAAGTCAGTAACAGCATCCAGATGGGTTTCGCAAACCATCAGGATGTCAATTCCGTACGATTGTACAAACTCAAGGACGCCTGGGCGTTGTCCCCGGAATCCGTTCGCGTTCCAGTATGCGAATCGCAATGGTCTCCGAACGAATCTAGAGGCCATTACTTAGCGGAACCCGGGTACAACTGCTCCAAGGTTTGGAGGAGCAGGGTGTGTTTCTGGAGCGGGGAGAGTCTGGGGTCACTGTACTGCAACTTGAACTTTCGCAGTATAGGTAGGACCTTACTTAGGAGGTCACCGAACCACAGGGCAGGGTCCTGAAGTTCATCCAGGTCCGCCTGTGGGATGGCCGCTGTAAAGGCCGAGGAAGCCGCTGTGGTGGTAGGTGCAGCGGGAGCCTCCGCTGCTGGAGTCGGCACTGTGGCGGCAGCTGCTGGAGCTTCCGCCACTGGTAGCTGCTGGAGTGCTGGGCGCGTGGCCTCGGGTCTCACAGAGGTGGGAGCCTCTGATTGGCCCGACTGGCCGGGCGCCCGGCGGTTCTTCTTACCTCTCTTCTTGGACTTCTTTTTTGGAGCAGTCCGGCGAGGGCGTCGGGGCGGCTTCCTCCGTTGACGTAGACGGACCAGGTTGGGGGGTTGGGGTCTCCGTCAAGGACGGAGCTGGCACAATCTCTGCAGTGACTGCGGGGGTGGGAGTTGCTGCTGCCTCTGCGGCGCGCAGCGTTCCCTCAGCGCGGTTTAGTGCCGAGGAGAAGGACACCCCAGGGCGCACATTAGCTGGCTCCGGGGCCTTCGCGGCGGCTCTCAACAAGGCGCTTCCGCACCTTACAGTCTTTATATGAGCCCACGTGCGCCTCACCACAGTTCACACAGTGGCGAGCTTCATAGGGCTTTATGCAGTCCCTCAGTAGATGGGCTTCACCACACCGCAGGCATGCGAGCTTGCGCTCGCACACACTGCTAGAGTGATTGAAGCCCATGCACCTATGGCACTGCACAGGTCCCTCTTTGCCGTGGTATCTTTCGATACGCACGACGGTGAAGATAAGCCGACGGACGGCGTCTATCGGCTGAACTGTCTGGGCGCGTTCCCTTGGTACCACGACCAGGAATAAGAGCATAGGCACTCGCTGAGTGCCGTCGTCTGTTGCCACCGTCTTACTGAGACGTGCCACGGAGGTAGGGGTGATGTACTCGTCCTGAAGGGCCGCCTTGACATCCTCAGGGGTGCAGTCGGAGTCAAGGCCCCGTATTATCCTACGCTCCACGTAGGGCCGCTGCAGCGAGTAGCTGTAGAACGGGATTTGTTCGTCCCGTAATACAGCCTTCGCTGCCTCGAAATCCCTTTCCGAGGAGGTATGGAGGTGGACTTTCCTTAGCTTCCGCCGGGCCTCGAAGGGGCCCCTAAGCTTCGTTGCCAGCTTTCTCATTACCACAACGTGGTTGCGGAAAGCGTCGGCAACTATAGGCGGGATTTTGCGCCCCCCTTGGTTTGGGGGTTGGCTAATTCCCTGTGGTGGTGCGGTTGGGTTGGGGGAGGAACGACCGCTTCTGCGGCCCCCTGCGTGGACAGTTATCCACGGCCCGTCAGGTTCGACGTCGATGTCGGAGTCGGGCATAGGGATGGTGTAAGGACTGGTGGGGTCCTGACTGGTGTGTACACTCTCAACCGCTACGAGGCGGTGAGGCGAAGATGGCTTGCGCCTGTTGCTGCCGCCAATAGACGTCCTGCTTCGCTTGCGCGAAGGTTCGGCCGTCTCTGGTGAGGGAATAAGTTGACTGGTGCTTGGCTGATGCCCGTCGTCACTGGTCAGGGTATATGCGGTTGCCCTACGGCTGTCCGCAGAGGACCGGACCTCCTTAGAGGAGGCGCCTGTGCGAGCCATATCGGCTCGAGGTTTCAGGCCAATGGCCTTCACCCTTGGAATACTTGACCGACTTTACCTATAGGTTCACTTTCTCCATCCCCGCGCTCAAAGCCTTCATCGATAGCTTGTCCGACTAATCACGCGGGGTTGACCATGGTTTTGTAATGTTGGCATCGAAGTTTTGGGTAGAATTCCAGAACACTTCTGGAATTAGAAAAAAGCAAATATGCACATGCTCATAACCTTATATTTTTGTTTCCGTAAAGGTATATATTATCTCAAAATACACATTCATTATTATTTGGTAACAAAAGTAATGACATGGTGCCTTTGAGCTTTTGACGAGCCATTGCAGCATTCGCATTATCATTTGTCATCAATTCTTAAACAATTGTATCTCTTGTTTTACTAAAAACTAATGGAAATATTAACTGGCATTTAAAACTCTGTTCGTTTATATTTCCTGTCCTTTTTCTATCCTTTGTACTTTCTCTACACGTACTACGTGTATAGTAGAGAAGGTATTACATTCCATCAAAAATTTCGATGCCGAGGTTTTACCGGAAATAGATGTTTTAGGGCCCCCTATATCCAAAAAAAAAGTATTTTTAGAAATACGTGTCCGTCGGTCTGTGAACACGATAACTCAAAAACGAAAAGTTGATAAAATACCAAATTTGGCATATAAGTTAAGTATCTTCCAAGGATGCGACACGAACACTTTGAGAAAAATCCCCCCAACCGAAACTACCGTTTACTTGGATTTTTTTTTTTTTTAATGTTGGTTTTTTCAAAACTGGTTCTTACGATTTTGATTAAAACACTGTATATTAAAGATATTTATACGACAGATAAAATGTGTATCTTGAATTTTCTGGTAATAGCCTACGAAGACGTTTTTACTCTGGATGAATTTTCTGAATTTTGCATAGCTAGTAAACCGTAAGAGATAGACAAAAACTTACCACACAAAATATGTAGATCTCGTTGAAACACACAATTTATGTCATATATATTTTTTCATGAAGTTAACCATTTTGAGGTATTCCTTGGTTTATTATTTGTTTCAGTTTTAAAATAGTTAAAACTTTTCACATATGTGAATTTGTCAATTGTTGACAATGCAAAGAAACGGATTTTATTCACATGGCAACCAGCTTGTAAAAGATATGACTATCCTTTAGTGTATCCCATTGTTTCTCTTCTTTTTATAAGAAAGCATTTCTGCTAGCGTTTATCATGATTAACATGAAATAGAAGAATAAGCTATTTCATAATAATTTGTTACAGAGATGTAGAGAACGTCATGTGAATAGAATACATCAGATATTTTCTGAATCACTTTGATCAACTTCACTTGAAGTCAGTGATAACATTAAAGGAAAAAGTGATTGATTCACTAAGTTTCTTATTTTAAAAGTTCTCTAAATAAGTATTATATTTTAATAAAATAATTTTTCGTTATCAAATCCAGTTTTAAGGAAAACGGTGCTCTTTGGGGTTACAATTTGCATATGCAAAGTGTGTTTATATACATCAACATTTTATTTATTATAACCGTTTTATAACATTGTATTCTTACTTTGTATTTTTATGCTTCCCTCATCCCACAGTCTCTGAAGAAAGCCAGGTCGTTAAGACAAACAAGCGCTTTAGGCGGGCAGACTATTAAAAGGGAAAAAAATTAACTAAAGGGAAGGTTAGCAAGAGTAACCGTGTGCATTAAGCAGCTATTAAAACAAATGCCTGCTACAGAGAAAATGGTGTGCTATTAAATATACCTGTAGAAGGTTCGGCGGTGTTGTTTTAACAAGACAGTTCGGGGGCGAGATGTTGTAACAGATTTCACTGTCAGAAGGAAAAATGAGCTCTAACCTGGGGAAGTGGCACAGCATTTCCAGGAAACTTGTAATAAAGCCATACCATTTTAGGAAAGATAGACTTCGGTCCACGCCCCATGTGCTTACACTGTTTGGGGGGCCGCTCCCCACCGTGCTATTTAAATACAGAGGAGAATAAATTCTTAACAGTGCTTAATGTCGTCATGTCAGCTTTGAGCCAGGTAGGTAGAAAACCTTATGTGTGGGTCAGTTGCCCTTTTCTATTCAGCAAGTTTTAAATTAGAGAGCTGCTCTAGACTGTAATAAGAATGGCTCATTGCACCTTGTGATGAAGCGAGGTTTCATGTTTTTACACATGGTGTAAGGGTAGGGTAGGAACATAGAACCTTCACCCGCAATCGGGGTAAAGCAGCCACTTTGCTTACACCATGATCCCTGGGAGAAAGGGATGAGAGAGAGAGGGCCCGAAGGGTTACCAAAACCTGTTGACGGACGCAAGTATCGACGAACGTACAAACGCATTCGGCGAACCCGGGCGCACCTATAAGCCTGAACCACTGGGGGTTCTACAAACGGAACGCCAGTCCGATAGCAACCTGAGGCGGGTCGTATAAAAAAAAAATCTGATGTGCTTCATTCACATGACTTTCTCTACATTTTTACTCAATGCTAATTGAGAAAAAATTAGCAGAAAGAGTCTTATTACTTGCTTCCTAATAAGTAGAAGAGAAACAAGGGAGTACCATAGGCTAAAGCTATAGTCTGATCTTTTAAAAGCTGGTTGCTATGTGACTGAAGTTCCTTTGTTTATATGGACAAGAGATGACCAATTCCCGTATGAGAAAGGTAGAAGTAATTTAAAGTTGAAACTAACAACATGGAATAACTTAAAACGGTCAAACTCATAAATGTTTTAACCAGCTCTACATTGTTAGTATGGTAAGCTTTTGTCGATCTCTTACGGTTTACCAGTTATGCAAAATTCCGCAAAATTCATCCAGAATAAGCATGTCTTCAGAAGCTATTCCCAGAAAATTTAAGATATACACTTTATTTGTCATGTAAATATCTTAAATATAAGAGATTTTAATCAAAATCGTTAGAGCCATTTCTGAGAAAATCAAAATGTTCGTATTTTTTTCCATGCAAAAGGTAGTTGTGTGTAGGGGAGTTTCTTAAAAATCTTCGTGTCACATCTGTGGAAGGCACCAAACTTAAATACCAAGTTTGACAGACAGACAGATTTTTCTAAAAAGGCTTTTTTGGGTTCAGAGGATCTCAAAACATGTATTTCCAATGAAATCTAGGTATCGAAGTTTTAGGTGCAATACAATATCTTCTCTATACACTATATACATAGTATGTGTAGAGAAAGTAAAAAACGCAAAGCAACAACACCAGAAAGCTAAAGACATACTCCATTAACAATTTGCAGTCGTAATAAGTTGATAGTTTAAACCATTATGAAAGAGGAAGAAAAGATTCCCTTGCTTCTGTTACTGAGGATTCAGTTCAATCGGACTTTGTTCCAAAAGCGTTTATATAAGCAACACTGGATTGCTCTCAACTATCCCTCACAGAGAAGCTCAAAAATGTACAGCGAGACCTGTAAGCTAGGGTTTTAAATTCCAATGTGTGCTACCAATTTTAAGAATGATAAACATGGGTTGCTCTGCGTTTCTTCTACCTTGTGTTTAAACCATAATATTTGTCGTTATGTTTTATTAAATTTCTTTGTTTAAATTTACCCCTTTATTAACATTTATTACGTTCTCTATACGTACTATGTACATACTGTATAGAGAAGATATTGTAATGCACCCAAAAATTCGATACCGAGATTTCACCGGAAATACATGTTTTGAGAACTCCTGAATCCAAAAAAAGCATTTTTAGAAAAATGTCCGTGTGTGTGTGTCTGGGCAGCATAGCTAAAAAATGAAAAGACCGTTAAAAACTAAACTTGGTATTTAAGTTTGGTATCTTCTAAGGATGCGACACGAAGATTTTCAAGAAAATCCCCCCACCCCAAACTACCCTTTACATGGAACTTTTTTCGAAAATGTTGTTTTTCTTAAAAATGGCTCTAACGATTTTGATTAAAATCTCGTATATTTAAGATACTTACTTGATAAATAAAATGTGTATCTTGAATTTTCTGGGAATAGCCTCTGAAGACTACTTTATTTTGGATGAATTTGACGGATTTTTGCATAGCTGTTAAACCGTAAGAGATGGACGAAAACTTACCACACAGCAAACATTAAAAACACATAATTTATGTTTTATATATATATTGTTTTCGTGGAGATGGTTCTTTTTAAGATATTCCTTGCTTTTAGCTTCAGTTTTAAAAAACATACTTTTCTCATACTTCTGTCCTTACAAACAAAGGAACTTCTGTTTCATAGCAACCAGCCTTTGACTGTTAGTTTAGCCTATGGTAGTCTCTTATTTCACTTTTACTTACAAGGAAGCAAGTAATAAGATTATTTCTGATAATCTTGTTCTCGATTATCATTAAGTAAAGAGAGGAATAAGCTTTTTATCAGTAATTTGTTGCAGAGATGTAGAGAAAGTCATGTGAATAGAAAACATCAGATTTTTTATTACGTCAGTCACTTTATAATCGACGACTCGTTTATATTTTCTTAGACGATTGCAGATGAAAGTCAAACATGTATCTTAAACATGCAGAATATTAATTAAAATTGTTGGAGCATTTTGTGAAATTAAAAATAACATAAATATAAATAACTTTTCCATGTAAAGTGTAGTATAGGGCCCGGTATTTTCTCGATAATCTTCGTGTTGGTTCCTTGGATGATTACTAAACCTGGTATATTATCCAATTTTCGTTTTTAAGTTATACTGTTCACAGACCACATACACGCAGACATACACACATATATATACCTGTTTCTAAAATGCTTTTTTATTTATTCAAAGTGTCTCAAAACATGAAATTTCGGTATCGAATTGGTACAATACCATCTCTACTTACTTTAGCTATAATAGTCTTGCTTTAACTTTCTCTATTTAATACAGAGTACGTAGATAGAGAAGTTGTTCCCGTGATTTCACCGGAAATACTCGTTTTTGTGTCCTCTGTATAAAAAAAAACATTTTTAGAAAAAGACCCGTGTGTATGTGTGTTTCTATGAACAAGATAACTTTAAAACGAAAAGTCGGTAAAATACCAGACCTAATGTTGAAGTTAGTGTCTTTCAAGGATGGGAAACGAAGATTTTTAGGAAAATTCCTTCAGGCAGAACTACTCTTTACATGTAAAAGGTTACATTTTTTTCTCTCTAAAATGGCTCTAACGATTTTGATTAAAATTTCGTATATTAAAGATATTTACATGACAAATAAAATGTATATCTTGAACTTTCTAGGAATAGCCTCTGAAGACCCCTTCATTCTGGATGGCTTTTGCATAATGAGTAAACCGAAAAGAGATAGGCAAAAACTTACCACAAAAATAATATAGATCTCGTTAAAAACAACAATTTATGTCATATACTCTTTTTTTAGAATGTTTATAATAGAGTTAACCATTTATGAGATATTCCTAGTTATTGGTTTCAATTTTAAAATAGGTGAGCAGTTCTCATTAAGGAATTTATCAAACAGCTTTTACAAGATTTGACTATCGCTTTAGCCCAGCGTGTTCCCTAATTTCCCCTCTGCCTACAAGGAAGCAAATAATAACAATTTCTGGTAATGTTTATCTCGATTAGCATGAAGTAGATAGAGGAATACGCTTTTTAAGAATAATTTTACAAAGATAAGTTTAAAGATAAAGTTTCATGTGAATGGAACACGCCAGATATTTTATGCACTGTTATGTAGCATTATAGGAAGCTATATTTTGATATTTGTTCAATAATCTAGCTTTCTATTGCTAATTTAGATCTATAAGTTTTGTAACTATTACATTCAACAAGATTAATGTCAATGCATTTCAAATATGATAAATATGAGGAAATATATGATGTGATACAATCACTTGACTTTCACTATCTCTTCTGAAACGAATTTCTTATTTTATCTAACTGTTTCATGCTAATCGAGATAAACCTTAGAAGAACTTGTCTCATTACTTAGTTCCTTATGAGTAGATGGTAACTAAGGGAATGCACTAGGTTTAAGCGATATTAAAATCTCTTAAATGCTGTTGTTAAACGATTGACAATGAAATTGAGTTATTTTTGTATGACCAGGAGTAAAACAAAAGAAACACAAATGACGGTTTCCTGTTTGAACCACCTTGTGGTTTACCGGGAAACATACGAGTCAGCTGAGAAATTCAATGCTATGTCGGCATGTTGCCATGGAAGCTCAGTGGTAGAGCAACCGGATAGAGACCGGGAGATCCGTGGTTCAAATCTCGGCTATGGGATTGAATTTTTCAGTCTGACTTTACCTCTCCAACTCCTGTCCTATACACCTTGTGTGAAAAAAACAATTGCCTATAAGTACTTTAAAGCTCAAACGAATAATAAAGAATATCTCGAAGATAACGCCATAAAAATGTATATGGCATAGATTTATGTGCTATCGAGGTATACACTTTTTCTGCACTAAGTTTTGTTAATCTTTTACGGTTTACCAGTTATGTGAAAATCATCTAGAATGAAGAGGCTATTTCCAGCAAATTCAGGATGTACATTTTATTTCTCAAGTACTCTTCTTTTCTCATGTACACTTCTTTAATATACGCTATTTTAATCAAAAGCGTAGAGTCAGTTTTTAGAAATGCAAAATGTTTTAAATCATAAATCTTCGCTCCTCATCTTTGGAGGATACTAAACTTGTATGTCAAGTTTGAAATTTAAGGCATTTGTCGTTTTTGAGACATGCTTCACCCAGACATGCTCTTACACACTACACACACACATGCACTCACCACACACACACATGCACGCACAGTTAGACACGCACACGCGGACCTTTATATTAAAATACTTCTATTAAAATATTCCTTTACTTTGTCTATCACGTATGTACAATGTACATAGTGGATGTGTGTCTGTGGCAGCAAAAAACGAAAGGTATATATATATATATATATAAGTACAGTATCTTCCAAGGATGCCACTTGGAGATATTAAAAAAGTACCCTTCCCACAACTATCCTTTATATGGAACGTTTTAGAAAAGTTTTATGTTCTCAAAAATGGCCCTCAAAATTTTGTTTGGAATGCTTTTAAGATGTTTTTATGACAAACGAAATGTATATCTTGAGTAGTCTTTGAAGATATCTTCACTCTGCATGACATTTTGATAACTTTTGTACAACTGGTAAACCGTACGGGATAGATAAATCTTACTACAGAAAAAATGTAGGTCTGCCTAAAACATACAATTTATGTCATATACATTTTTTTGTGTAGAGTTATCCATTTTCAAGATATTCCGAGTTATTGCTTCAGTTCTAACCTACATATAACTTTCAAACGGGAAGCATCTTTCTTTATGTCCCTCTTTTGCTTATTCCTAGCAAGCAAAAAGAATTGAATTTCAAATGTTTCATATTGCGACAGGCTTTTAAAATATGTGTCTCGCTTTGGCCTGTACATGCCCTTATTTCCCTTTTACTTACAAAGAAGCTAGTAATAAAACAATTCTGGTAATGCTATGCCGGCATGTTGCCATGTAAGCTCAGTGGTAGAGCAACCGGCTATAGACCTGGAGATCCGTGGTTCAAATTCCGGCTATGGCATTGGATTTATCAGTCTGACTCTACCTATCCAACTCCTGGCCTACACACGGCTTGTGTGAAAAAAAAAAAAAAAAAAAAACCAATTAAATCAATTTTAATTGACCACGATATTTGGCTATACTATGAATCTTGGGACTTAAAGTAGTTAAACACTGTAAGTCGCCATTGAGGTATGTCATCCCAAAATAATTTGACATCACCTTGTGGTTTACCAGGAAAAATGCAAGTCACTTGAGAAATTTAATGTTATGCGGGTACGTTGCCATGATAGGTGAGTGGTAGAGCAACCGGCTAGAGACCGGGAAATCCGTGGTTCAAATTCCGGTTATGGCATTGCATTTTTCAGTCTGACTCTACCTATCCAACTCTTGTCCTACACACGACTTGTGTGAAAAAACAATTAAATAAATTCTGGTAATGTTTATCTTGACTGGTAGGATGTAGATAAAAGAATAATATTTTGTACGAAAAGTTTGTTTGTGGAATAGCTAGAGAAAGTCATGAGAATGGAACACAGAGGAGTTAAAAACTTGCATTCCCAGTGAAATTTCGATATCTAATTTTTGGATGTAAGGCAATGTCTTCTCTACCATGTACTATGTACGAAGTAGAGAAAGTAAAAATGAAGGGAAGCGAGAGGGAGAGAAAATGGCCTATGTGTACAAGAGCCCTAGAACTAACAGTAGACCAGAACTGCCGATGTCTCGACTAAAAGCCACTTGGAGCTTTGTTTCTGCATACTGGAGGTGTCGGAGTAAGGGATCTGAAGGATCTTTTCCCTGCTTCTAATGAGTGACGTGGGAAATATTGTGATAAGGGAAGACCTCTTCACTCAAGTCGATACTATATCTAGAGGGTCCTTCCGCTACTCCATGGGAAAGTATTAGAGAGATAGCCCTCCTGGCGCCATCCTGGCTCTCCTTTAACGAGACTTTATAGTAACGGCTATTGTACAGTAAGTGTCAAAACATCTGCATCTTGTGAAAACTATAGAAAGTGTTATATCATTTCGTTGTATTAATAAGAGTGTCTATATAATATTGCTTACTATTTATTTTGAGGTAGTACTAATAAATACAGGATTGTGAATAATTAATAAGCAAGATAATGTAAATAAATATATGTAATATAAAAATAAGATTAGATTATTAGAGGATGTCAGCATAAGCTTCGTTATGAGAGAGACGAGAAAGCTGAAACTGTACATGGGTCATAAAAGATAAATCTTTCTTAAGGATTTTGTGAATAATAGCTAAGTTAGGGGGCAACGTATAAAAAATGTTCCTTGAACTAAAAGATCTGATGCGTTTCATTCACATGACTTCTTCTACATCTCTAAAGCAAATTACTGTTAAAAAAAAACTTATTCTTCTGTCTACTTCATGCTAATCGAGATACACATTAATAGAAATGCTTTCTTGTAAGTAGAAGGAAAATATTGGAACACACCAGACTAAAAATATAGTTAAATCTTTTAAAAGCTGGTTGCCATGTGGATGAAATCCGTTTCTATGCATTGTCAGGAATTGAAAAATTCCCGTATGTGAAAAGTATAAGTATTTTAAAACTGAAATCAATAACAAAGAATATCTCGGAAGTGGTCAAATCAATGAAAGAAGTGCATATGATATAAATTGTGTGTAGTAAGTTTTTGTCTATCTCTTACGGTTTACTAGTTACGAAAAATACAGCAAAAGGTAGTTTTCCTGTATTTTCGTGTCGTATCCTTGGAAGATACTAAACTTACATACCAAGTTTGGTATTTTCGTTTTAGAGTTATCGTGTTCATAGACACACGGATACATATACACCCCGACCTTTTCTAAAAATGCTTTTCTTGGATGCACGGGACCATAAAACATCTATTTCCGGTGAAATATCGGCATTGGGTGAAATGCAATACCTACCTTCTCTATACACTATGTGCATAATATATGTAGAGAAAGTAAAAAAGATAGCGTAAACTTCAGGAGGTGATGAGATTGTGAAAGTTATTGGAAGGTTGCTGAGAGTTAGCAGCCTAAATAAAATAGTAGGATAGTTTCTATTAGCTCATGAAAAGGGACGCTACTGGGAGCGGGAAAAACAGGCCAATTAGAACACAGTGGACAAGGCAGGACAAGGTTGTTCCACAGAGACGCAAGTTCTGATACAGTTCGTCCTCATTTACTGTAGAGTTCAGTTTGTTCTTTGGATAGCAGTACAGTCACTTGTTCTCCACAGTACTTAGCTCCTACATATTATTTACCTAAGAAATGTGATACGCGACATCTAAGTTTCACTTGTAAGTGAATGCGTATAATACAGTTTCAGCTAGGATCACAAAGAATTATAAAGTGTATATAAGTTGATAATATTCTTGGTAACAGTCTAAATAAGTTACACAAACCAACAGTTACAAAGGTTCTATGAATATTCCTTTTACCGTTCACGCCTGTTAAGAGATACCTGTTCTACAAAGAACCCAACCAGCCGGAGCAAAAATATGGATAATATGTATATTAAAAACACAAACAATAACAAACGAGGAACATGCGTTACGTCGCCAATTACAGAAATTCACAAGTCTTACTCATACTAAAGAGGAAAGCAATGTGTTCTTGTTTCAGACTGTTAGCTGTCAAATATATACTTATTCTAAATACATCGCGTGTTTGTACATTGTTAAGCGAAGATTTATTCGTGATAAAAGGTAAATTAGGTGTTCAATTACGATACACATATTACTTATAAACAACCCAAAGCTAGCTAATGTTATAAAATCTAATGAAAGACATAGATTTATATCTTATTTACGGGACGGTACTATGTTCCAGCTCGCTGCGAGATTGATTCTACTGGCGACCTCTGTTTAATTGTATTCTGGAGGTATCTATCGCTATAGTACGCGATGCCACGCTTATCTTATGCCTTGATTAATTACCACTCTACGTGTTAAACAGAATTATTAGTATTGCATACAAGTATTTGTAATCTATGTGCATATATGATTTCGATACAAACTGTTCACAGTATATAATAGTGTATATTTCTAAATGTGAAAAAAAGCGAAACTACTCCTATTTTCACCCAAAAAAATATGCTTGCACCGTGGTGTTTTAGGTACATATTTAACATAAGCACTATTGTATACGTTATTGAAACCAAGCTACATGCTGTTTATTTTACAGCTTCTGAGTAAATAGGAATCGATCCTGAACAAATGAAACACATGCTCGTTCACAATTTGCTTTTCCTTTCATAGTGCAATTACCTTTGAACCCATGACCTCTGCGATGCCAATATAGGTAAGCGACAACCAACCCAAAAGCCATACACACTAGGATAAATTGTCGTCCTTGCTTATTTAGCATTATTTTAAATGATTGTATGTGTTGTTCTTTTAATAATGTACTATCTGAGAAATCTAAAGCTCTAAATTACCTATATACCATTGTGCTTGAAGCATCACTGTAAAGGATAAAACAAAATTTTGTTTTGTTTACATCGAGTCATAATCGCTAGCAATAACTGCATACCAGTTGGGATTAAGATCAAGATTAAGATTAATTAAGGGAAGTCTTATGCACTGTGACCACTATTAATCTATTGTGCTTCCCCTTATTTAGATACCCAAGACCTTTCCCTACCTATCTCATAAAAGCTGAATATTTCTTAGCCTATCTTTCCTGAAATGCATGCAATTGTTTGATTTCATCAAATGTGCTTAACCCTAAGAACTGTGAGAGTTTCATTAGAATGAGTATTTAATGAATGTTCAATATTTATATAAATGACGAGGCCAAAATTTGACAAGAACAGCTGTTTTGTAATTTTAAAAGAAAATTCTAAGTACACTTCTTTTTACGGACACCAAGTTGCTTTGGCAGAATCTGAGGATAACTTACAAACGGTTGTGTGTACTTATATGTACTGACTTACAGCTCAGGGGCTATACTTGGCAAGCACATATCAGAAAAGCAAGCGACTTTCTCCTTGTTTGTTATCAGCAAAACTATCCTAGATTTCAGTAAAGGGGTAACGGGCAGTTACCTACATATGATTTGGAAAGTTTTGAGGTTGTTGAAAGCGGAACATATGTAGTTTACCCTAAACACGAGTATGTTATTACCCTATTCATTTTGTGAATGTCTTCATAGGAAACTCTCAATAATTACTGCAAACAACAAGAACTCACTGTGTAATTTACAAATGTTTCATTTAGTGTTAATTTATTTTAGAGTTAAAACAGTAAAATAAACTTATTGTATCACTGCAAATTTTTGATAACTTTATCTACAGTCCTTGGATGGTATTCTTGCGTCTGTTGTCTTTTACCAGTTTCTTGACTACATTTTCGATAAATTGCTTCTAAGTGTTAGTTTAGCGATGTGCGCATCCCAGGTTATTATGTAAATAATTTCCTTTCATTCATTGCCTGTTTTAAGGTCTCCGGAGTCCGAAAAAGCATTTTAAGAAAAAATGTGCGTGTGTAAGTTGACAGTATAGCTCAAAAACGCAAAGACCCTTAAATACCAAACTTAGTATTTATGTTTAGTATCCTCCAAGGATGCAATACGAAACTTTCCAATCTTATTCCCCATCACAAACCACCCCTTACATGGAAACATGTTTTAATTCATTTTCTTCAAACATCGCTCTATCGAGTTTGATTAAAATGCCGTATATTAAGGATATTTACATCACAAATAAAAAAAATCTGATGTGTTCCATTCACATGACTTTCTCTATATCTCTGTAGCAAATTGTCATGGAAACATGTTTTAATTCATTTTCTTCAAACATCGCTCTATCGAGTTTGATTAAAATGCCGTATATTAAGGATATTTACATCACAAATAAAAAAAATCTGATGTGTTCCATTCACATGACTTTCTCTATATCTCTGTAGCAAATTGTCATTAATAAGCTTATTCTTCCTTTTACTTCATGCTAATCGGAAAAAATTAGCAGAAATAGTCTTTATCACTTGTTTCCTTGTAAGTAGAAGCGAAATAAGGGAATACCATAGGTCAAAGTGATAGTAAAAAGCCAGTGGTTATGTGACTAAAGTTCCTTTGTTTGAATGGACACGAGTTAAAAAATTCCTGTATGAGAAAATTATAAGTTTTTAAAGCTGAAACCAAAAACAAGGAGTATCTAAAAACGATCAACTCCATGAAAAAATGTACTTTACATAAATTGTGTGTTTTAACGTGCTCTACATTTTTTCTGTGGTAAGTTTTTGTCCATCTGCTGTTATGCAAAATTCCGCAAAATTAATCCTGAATAAAGTAGCCCTCAGAGACTAGTCCCAGAAAATTCAAGATATACATTTTATTTGTCAGGTAAATATCTTTAATGTACGATATTTTAATCAAAATCGTTAGAGCCATTTTTAAGAAAATCAAAATTTTCGAAAAAAGTTCTATGTAAAGGGTAGTTGGGGGTAGGGGACTTTCTTGAAAATCTTCGTGTCGCATCCTTGGAAGATACCAAAGCTAAATACGAAGTTTGGTATTTAATGGCCTTTTTGTTTTTGAGCTATGCTGTCCACAGACACACACACCAGGCACACACACACACGCACACTCACACACGTACATTTTCCTAAAAATGCTTTTTTTGGATTTAGGGGGACCCAAAACATATATTTCCGGTGAAATTTCGATATCGAATTTTTGGGTGGCATACAATAACTTCTCTATCCCTATGTACATTGTACATTAGAGAAAGTAATATATGTATTGAATTAAAATATATTTTGAATCTTCTGAGAATAGCCTCTGAAGACCTCTGTTTTGGATGAGTTTTGCAGAATTTTGCATAACGGTGAAAAGGTAAAAATACTAAATATGTAGATATTGTTAAAACGCATTATTTATGTCATACGCGATTTTCTTGTAGAGTTGACATCTTTTGTGATATTCCTTGTTATTGGTTTAAGTTATAGTACATTTTCTCAAATCTTTTAAGAACTAGTTGCCATGTGTATGACCAGGAGTTGATAAATTCCCGTATATAAAAAGTTTTAAATATTTTGAAACTGAAACCAATAACAAGGAATGTCTTAAAAATGGCTCATCTCCATGAAAAATATGTATATGACATAAATTGTGTGTTTTAACTAGATATACATTTTTGTGCAGTGAGTTTTGTCTATCTCTTACGGTTTACCAGTTATGCGAAATTCAGCAAAATTCATCCAGAATAAAGAGATTTTCAAAGGATCTTCCCAGAAAATTCAGAAAATATACATTATATTTGTCATGTAAGTATTTTTAATATACGGTATTTTAGTCAAAATCGTTGAACCATTTATGAGAAAATCAAAATATTCTAAATTTTATTCATGTAAAGGGTAATTTTTGGTAGGATGATTTTCCTCACAATCTTCGTGTCGCATCTTTGGAAGATTTAAATTAAATATCAAATTTGGTATTTTGCGGACTTGTCGTTTTTAATTATTGGGACACAGGGACACACACACACACATTGACCTTTTTATAAAAAATCTGATCTGTTACACTCACATGACTTTCTCTAGCTGTTCTACAAACTTCTTATATAAGATTATTCTTCTTTCCGCATCTTGCTAATCGAGGTACTCATTAGCACAATATTTTTATTACTTAGTTCCTTATAAGTAGGAAAAAATAAGGGAATACACTAGGCTAAACTGATAGTCAAATGTTTTAAAAGCTGCCGTTATGCGATTGTCATTACAAACCCCTTCTTTTCTTGACCAGGAGTAGAACACAACTGAAACTAATAACAATGAATACCTCGAAAACTGTAAGCTCCATGAGAAAAATGTATGTGACATAGCTTGTGTATTTTAACAAGACCTACATTTTTGTACAGTACGTTTTTGTCTATCTCTTACAGTTTACTAGTTATGCCAAATTAAGCAACATTCATCCAGAATAAACAGGTCTTTAGAGGCTATTCCCAGAAAATTCAACATATACATATTATTTGTCAGCTAAATATCTTTAATATATGATATTTTAATCAAAATCGTTAGAGCCATTTTTGAGAAAATCAAAATTTTCGAAAAAAGTTCCATGTAAAAAGTAGTTTGGGGTGGGGAGATTTTTCACAAAATATTCGTGTCGCATCCCTGGAAGATACTAAACTTAAATACCAAGTTTGGCGCTTTAACGAATTTTCGTTTTTGAGTTATCGTGTTCACAGACACACGGACACACACACACACACACACACACACACACACACACACACACACACGGACCTTTTTGTGAAAATGATTTTATTTTTGGATACAGGGACCCTAAAACATATATTTCCGGTGAAATCTCGGTATCGAATTTTTGGGTGGAATACAATACTTCTCTATCCTTATGTACATTGTACATACGGGGCTAGAGAAAGTAAAAATGCTCTTGCATTTGATATGAAATACGTGTATTTCCGGTGATATCTCGGTATTGTATTTTCGGGCGGAGTACAATACCTTCTCTATTCTACGTAATATTTAGAGAAAGTAATAAAAAGTAGAAAGACAATAACCCTTTTCAGCGTAAAAGATAAGTATGTTCTGGTTTTAAACCAATAGGCTTTTACAGTATATTTTGATAAATGGAATGAATATAGCAAAAGCGACAAGAAATGAGATCTTTTAGTGTAGAATTTCATTATCCACGAATATCGGTGAACGTATTGTGAAAGCATTTGTTTATTTATTACAGCTAGTGTTACAACCTTGATCATAGAGAACTTGTCTCGTTGCCTTCCCACATCGCGATGCTGTATTTCTCCTGTGAGGAAGTGACGTGAAATATTGTCGTCACGAAAGCGTTTTTGTTTTTTCTCTTCTCTCGCTGCCATAACAACGTTTTGTGTTTCAGCCCTCATGCGTTGAAGTTTTCGTCTTTTAGACAGTGATTGATTTATGTTGAGGTTAGTAACACTGCTATCGATAATGTAACAGCAATATTCTTCGCAGTGGTTGTCTGTGGAAAGCTTGGCAGTTAAAAAAACTGCAAATTATATCACAGCTATACTTCAGAAGTATTTATTACTGGGAGAGCCCGGCTCTAGTAAATTTTAATTTTATGAGCTTTAATATAGTTAATATTAATGTGAAAATAGGTCTTTGTGAACGTTAAAATATAACGATTTGCCTAAAGATTTCTTTGATAAACGAAACGTGTGACAACTTACTCCAAAGGCACAAGACTATAAATCAATAATTCAAACAAATGAAGATAATGTAATTTGCACTCATTTAACAAAGCATTTAGTTAAAGGTGTGAGAAACAGCATTTTAAGCCTTCATCTTGGATATCAGAATTACAATTCACGAAAATAAAGTTCCATTTGAATCCTCGTGTGCATTTTAAATGGCCTCACTATGATATCGGATGCATTGAATACACTCTTCTTAGGAACTTTTCCACGTAAAACGAGAAAAATGTTTAATCAATTTCATCATCGTATTTTAATGGCAATTTCCTGTGTAATTTTATTTTAGGTTCCATTGTTGTGGTTTTTCATAAAGTAATTTTATGGTTTCGGTTTTTTATCTTATTATAGATTTTTGGCTTTCGCTTACAGTTTTTAGACATTATTGATATTATTTTGGTAACGGAATATTATTTGAGCATTTTTTTTTGTTCTGGAGGAGCCATGTTTGTTCATTTATAGCTGATGTATTAGGTCGATATATATGAGACTCAAAATGATAGAAATCTTAATTCGTTTTTCTGCTATATGTTCTTGGCATATTAACAGCTTCAAAATACAGAAAGGCAAAATTAGAAAAATGTTGCTGGAAAATTAGAAATATTTAATGGCGAGGTTAGTTCACCGACCCAGCTTACCCAGTAAAAATATGCCAACTTATCGCGATGTGTGTGGTTGAAAAGACAGTTCTGTTTACTAAGAAAATACTTATATTGATTTTCAAGTGCTCAAGACACATGCTTACAAGTTTTCACTGCTACACAGTCACTAGAAAAGAAACTATTTTTGTTTTCCCGAAGGAGCTCTGGCAGTGCAAAAACACACTGCAGAAGGAGGATAGCTCCAAATGCAACAAACTATTGCAACAAAGCCTGTAGATATGTACCGTTGCACGGTAGGGTTGTTAAGTTATTCACAGTGTTCCAAGTACAGCCTCTAGCCTACTAGACCCTAAAGCCAACTATATCGGGCTCCTCTAACCAGCGACTGCAATTAAATTTAGGGTAGAACATAATTTGCGGGTATGTGGTAACAGAAATATTAGAGAAATTGTAACATTTCCGTGAGTTTTTATTGAAGGGTTGCAATTAATTTTTGTTCGGCTTAAAAGTTGAATGTCATTTGAAGTATATGCAATGTCTTCAGACTCAATGTTACTGCTACATTTGCTGCATAATGAATAGAAATTAAGAAAGCATAATATTAGGTTCTTAGTAGGGATACTGTAGTGCGATTAGAAATAAGAATATATCAGGCGCTGGTACAAATTCAACATACTTTTATTCCTAATTTTTAAAAGTAAAGTATATTTCCAAGTTTATGTTTGATTATATTCTTTTAATCATTAAATTCTTCCTTCAGGATCTCTTGGATGTGAAGCAGACACGCTATTCGCACATCATGAGGGTGAACATAACAGTTTGTAGAACAGTAGCAAAACCATGTGAATATAACACATCACATTTATCAAATATGACATCCTGGAATTATGTATTTTACTAACGTATCGTGAAAACCAATTTTATTTTCGGTTTTGAAAACACCAATCAGAGGTCGCGTGGCGAGACAAGAGCAAAACATTAAGTTGCGCGGTGGCTACTCTGTACCTGTGGGAAAAGTTTCGTCAAAATGTATGCGCAGAAGTCGTAACAATTCTGTCCACGAAGGAGTGAAGTACGCTAGCGCTATTTTTAGTGTGGCATTCTTTAGTGTTTATGTAAGTAAACACTCGCAGATTATTGTTAACCTGCAGGAAGACAGTGATGCCGGCGATATCAATAGCGATGCTGGTTATAAGAACGAAGGTAAAAGTGTAATGAGCGGGATTGAGGAGTTGTAGAAACATGTGGTGAGTGTAGTAACATTGCTTATTGTTTGGTTGCCAACTCACTGTGTGGTAAGCTGGATCGCAACCAAAAATAACATATCCAAATTACTTCAAGCAAAATACTCCGTCTCACCTCTACATCTTGCTAATGATATATTATATATGAATAAAAATTAACTTTATAACGAACAACGCAATTTCGCTATAACATGTGCCAACAATTACTTTCATTTGAACTGCAATGCTTGTTTAACGATGCACGCTCTTGTGGTTGTGTTATTTGCGCCAAGCTGGCATCTCTATTACCCCTCTCAGCCATTGCTCAACTTCCCCTATGCGCAAGATTTGCTTATGTCTCTCATAACCTAAATATGCAAGATACGTAGAGGGAGGGAAAGACAGAACAAACAGTAGCTGAGGGTATAGAGGAAAAGATAAGTTTAGAGTGTTAGACAGAAACAAGAGAGGATGAAGATAGAGAGAGAAGAAAAAAGAAAGAAAGGAAAAACTCTAGCGGAGGTGCAGATTCTATTTATTCTAAATAAAAGCTTACAGCTTTTGAGGGATGTTTTAACAACATAAAACAGCTTAGGAAGGGAAGTATATTTCGAATTTAAAGGGAACATGAAATATAGTAACGTGGCTTTACATAGGTATGAAGTGTTATATGAAAGATGAAAAAGGACTTCTCAAACTGTCACGGTCGCGTTTATGAAACCACATACAACTCCAGTTTTATGAGGCACTGAAGTAACCAGTTGCCGTAAATACAGCAATGAGCATGGACCCTCAGGGAAGGAGATAAAAGCGAAATAACACCGGAGAGAGAAATTTACGAGCCTGATGGGACCGAAACCAACAACAACTATAATAGAATAGCTGAAAGAGTATATAGCATTACGAAACTAGAGGCATCTGCAACAAACCACAAAATAAAATGCTGATGGTCTGGCTTTCTCTAGTCACTTTTTCTCTATTTCTTTTTAAGTACAAGCGGAAAAGGTTGACAGTAGGCTTTAAACAATAGTCAAATCTTTTAAAAGAGGGTCCCTATATGATAGCTTTAATTACGTTCTCAAGAGAAAAAAAGAGAAAATTCTGATGTGTTACATTCACATGACTTTCTCCACCCCCTGTCGCTTATTATTAAGTATACAAGCTATTTTTACAAAATTGTATATACCTATCTTCATCACTTTATGACTATTGTGCATATTTCGAATGAAATACAAAAAGAATAGGCAAATGTTAAAACTGGACGTTATTTACACTGTTCTTAAAATTCTTCTTTGAAACCATGGGATGCAACTCTGACGTTTGAAAGGACTTTTTAAAAACCAAGTATTAAACAATTGAACAAAGTGTTTATTTTCTCTAAAATGGCTCTAACGGTTTCTATTGAAATGTCATATGTTTAAGATATTTTCATGGCAAATGGAATATATATCTTGAATTTTTGGGGGGAATAGCCTCTAAAGGTCTATCTATTCTTGGTTACTTTTTCATAACTGGTAAACCATAAGGGACAGAAAACACTTAGTGCACAAAAAATATAGATATTGTTAAAGCACATAATTTAGTCAAATAATTATTTTTTGTGGAGTTAACGATTTCTGAGATATTCCTATCATTGGTTCAAATGTTTCAAAGTTTCTTCTCAAATTACAAAATGCCATTCGATTTTCTTTCTTTTTTATTAATTTCAGGCCATGTGAAGGGATATCGTCCAAACCTACTGTTTTCCTCTATTCACATTATATCTACAAGTAAATAAACAATAAAAGCATTTCTACAACTGTTTATCAATATTAATGTAAGGTAATAATAATAAGAAGAAGAAGAATAGCATACACACGAGCCTTTTGCTCTTTTGGTTCAGTGGACCTCAAAATATGTATCGTTGATATTTCGGAATTTAATTTTTGGATACAATTTTGGATACTTCTTACACTTACTGTAAGTGCGTAGTACGGAAAGTAAAAAGCTATGTGCTGCTTTCCCATTTTGTGTACTCACTCTTCTAGAAATGGTCTTACAAAAAGATTTAATTCTGCTCATTATCAAACAAAATAAACTTTCACATCATATATACACATTTATTTCTAGAGCTACAGTAGGCTTAACCCATAGTAAATAATGCAATTTTAAGCTTGTGAAGTTTATGTTGAAAATACCATTCATTCTGCTAAAGTATAATATACCTGTGAGTAGATCCTAGCGATTTATACATATATTGAAGCTGTAAGTAACATTTTCCTTGTAATTCAGTTTTTGCTGAAACCATAGTAAGCATTTTATGTGGGTTTTTTTTTTTTTTTTTTTTTTTTTTCGTCTCCACGCTAGAGAAGCCAAACTAATTTTAATTGCACGTGATATATAGCATACCTTAGGCCCCACTTTTTAGCAAGACTATAGATCATTTTAATTATTTCTCCAAATAGTACAAAATAAGAGAAAGGGAAATATATCGCTTTTCAATCTCTCTTTTACATTTTAAATAACAAAATAATATAAGCATAATATTTTAAGCCAGCATTTGCTAATTACAAACTTAAGATAGAATGAATGACTTTTCTCTAGTCCGTACGTACAATGTACAATAAACTTATTTTAATATTATGATAATTTGACCAATTAAATGTTCAATATATTTTGCAAATAATATCTTGTATATCATGTACATATTAGAATCTTTACACCTTTAAGTATATTTGGACGAGTCCTCACTTTACGATCTTAGGTTCACAGCGTAAACGTCAAATGACAATAAATATTCTAACCTATTTGGCAATTATATATCTGGAAAAAAAAAAAAAAAACTCAATGAAGAACGGCTTGTGTGGGCCACCTGAGAACGGCATATCGTGTACAAGAAGAGACCATGCTATCCTCAGTTCCTGAGGCTATGGGCTCAAACACGGTTTTTACTTTCTCAAGCACGTAGGCAAAGAAGGTATTGTATTCCACCCAAAATGTTATTCCGAGATTTCATTGGCAATGTATGTCTTGGAATCCCCTGAGTCCGAGAAAGCATTTATAAATAAAGATCCGTGTGTATGTCTGTGGACAGCATAGCTCAAAAACGAAAAGTCGGTCAAATACCAAACTTGGTATTTAAGTTCAAGGATGCGATATGAAGATTTTCAAGAAAATCCACGAAATCCAATTACCCTTTGTATGGAACATTTTTCAAAAATGTTGATATTCTCGAAAACGGGTATAACGATTTTAATTAAAAGTAAAGGTATATAATCACAAATAAAACTTATATTTTATATTTTCTGGGTATAGCCTCTGAAGAGCTCTTTACTTTGTTTGAATTTTGCAGAATTTTGCATAACGGTTAAACTATAAGAGATACACAAAACTTACCACACAAAAATGTAGATATCGTTAAAACACATAGTTTATGTCATATAGATTTTTCTTTTACACCGTTTTCGAGATATTCAAAAGTTATTGGTTTCAATTTTAAACTAATTAAATTTTCTCAAACAGTACCGAACCTAAAGCCAGCTCTTGAAAGATGTGACTATCGTTTTCGCCTAATGTGTTCCCTTATTACCCTTTTACTTACAAGGAAGCAAGTAATAAGAAAAATCCTGCTAGTGTTTGTCTCGATTAACATGACGTAGATTAAAGAAAAATTTGTTTGTGGAACAGCTAGAGAAAGTTATGTCAGATTTTTTTACTATAACTCTTGTTGCAAACCAAATACAATAGAGTGCGTAACAGTCACAATTTTTATCTAAAATCTTTTCATATGTTTTAAAACACGCATAAAAGACGTTTATAGTCGATATTCAAAATATCACCTTACATCTAAGTTACATAAGGTGAGAAGTTGAGCAATGAAGAAAATGCGAGTGGCAGATAGAAGAAGAAAGAGGAAAAGATTCACTGGGGTTGAAGAGGGAGGGAAATGTTAAAATGAAGGTAGAGAGAAAAGAATAAGTGAATCATCAGATTTAACCATTACGGGTGCTAATTTTCTGAGCATGCAGGTTTAATGCGAAAATTCGAAGTACGGGTACTGGTGTACTCAGTCGAATAGCTAAGACTCTCTGCCATAAGGAAAAGGATGTTAAAAGCAGATCCTATTAACAATACTCCTGCAACACCTCCAAGTGTAAATGGTGTTCTAATGTACAGGGGTGTGGAGAGTAGAAGAGCAGAAATCTCGTCAGGAATTATAAAACAACGTTACTCCTGTCCTATCCGCATCCATATGTATAATTACATTATTTATCGACACTCTTTAAGTGTTATGGTTCTCGCCATCTCATTCTACACTGGGCATTGAAAACCGCAGATTTTGTAAGTAAAAGAGAAGTAAGGGAACACACCGGGATAAAGCATATTCAAGAGTTTTAAAAACTGCCGTTTGTGGTTTTCATTGAATGTCACTTCTTTGCATGGCAAGTAAACACAGTAAACACAAAGTAAAACAAAAAACATGGATTAATTCCTGTTTGAGAAAAGTATATGTTAAAAGTGAAATCAAGAACAAGGAATATCTCGGAAACTGTTAGCTCCACAACAAAAATGTAAAATATATAAATTGTGTGTTTTGACGTGTTCCACATTTTTAGTAGTAAGTTTTTGTTCATTTTTTACGGTTTACCAGTTATGTAAGTCACCCAGAATTAAGAGACTTGCGAACTTCCGAGGAAATTCAATATGTACATTTTATTTGTCATGTAAATATCCTTAATATGCCCTATTTTAATCAAAATCATTAGAGCTTTTTTTGAGAAAATAATTCTTTTTTTAAATTTGTCCATGTAAAGAGTAATTGGGTTAGGGGGGATTTTATTGAAAATCCGTGTCATATCCTTGGGATATATATATATATATATATATATATATATATATATATATATATACTAAACATAAATAACAAGTTTGAGTTGAGTATAACTCAAAAACGAACACACACACACACACACACACACACACACACACACTGTCGTCCTCCGTGGTGTAATGGTTACCATGCTGCTTTCATATGCCCAAGATGGCGGCTTCAAACCCGGCGGAGGACGATGGATTTTTTTGGGTGTAAAAATCCTTAGCATGGCATCCTTCGGAAGGGAAGTAAAGCCATTGGTCCCGTGTCGTATATTTACGGTACGTAAAAGAACCTTAAGCCTGATAGAGAGGCCTCTGAGAAAAATTAAGCGGTCTTCCACGCCCAACCACAGCAGTTAAAGAGCGTCCATAAATAACAACGCCATTTTTTTACACACGCACACTCACACACACTCACATTGACCTTTTTCTATAAATGCTTTTTTCAGACTCAGAGGATCCCAAAACATATATTTCCAATGGTATCTAGGTATAAAATTTTGGGTGAAATATAATACCTTCTCTGCTTACGTCCTTGAGAAAGGAAAAACCGTGTTTGAAACCGTGACCTCAGGAACTGAGGATAGCATGGTCTGTTCCTTGGAGAACGGCATATCGTGTACAATCCATGTCTACATATCATGTGGTCCACACAAGCCATTCTTCGTGGAATTCTTTTTTTCTGGATATAGGAATTCCAAATAGAGTAGAATCGAGTATGTATTGTATATGATGTTTACAATGTGGGCCCAAGCTCGTAAACTGGCGACTCGTCTAAATATACTTAAAGGAGTAAAAGTTCAAATATGTGCGTGGTATCCTAGATATTATTTGTGCAATATTGAAAATTTAATTTGCCAACTTTATTACAAATTACGTTCGTATTTGTAATGTGGCGTCACTAAGTATAACACAGTTATCTACCACATTTTGTTTTGGGTTCGTAAAATCTATGCTTAATGATAAACTGTGACTTGCCTCGGTCTAGCTTCATCGGCGAACTAATTGAGATTCTTTTTAGAATAATTTACTGTTATTTGCATTATTACTGTCTCAGGATCGTAGCCGCGAGGGAGAGAATACATTTCAGGTAATAAATACTTGTAAATTATACACTAGTTTCAGTGGTATGATGTTATTATATATTCTTCAATACCACTGGATACAATAGTAATTAACACTATGATGGCATTGATATATTAAGATTACATTCGACTAACGTGGTAACAGCACGCGTTCCCGCCAAATACATAGGACGCTACCTTTGCGCCGAGTAATGATGATCACAGGAAGCCTGACAAATGAGGAATGACAAAGTTAAGCGTCTGTTCCGTTCTTATATAGTATCAAAGCTTATTCTACATGTTTCTCCTTATTAAATATTATTTAAGGAAGTATATAGCACAGACTTCCTTTTATCTATAAATGAATTACTTTTGTACATATAACATTCATTACATAGCTATTTGCGCTTAATGAATATTTACATATGGGTATCCACATCGCTTGGGAATGCGGTATACTAGAAGGAACAACTTCCTCCTTCATGCACGTAGCAATGGAAATATCATTGTTGAATTTTTTTAATAACTGGTTCTGATCATAAATGAAATAATAAGTGCTTAAATACACATCAAATTCAATATTCTGATATTCACAGAACAATTATAAGTAATTTCTTTCCGTCAATTATTTTTCCTTTCACACATATTCAATAAATCAATATGGCATAAATTTCCTTCCATTAAAAAAAGTAAACACTTGGTATGAAAACACTTGGCTTCCATATATTAACGCCGCATCTTATAATATTAAAATAATTTTACTAGTCTAGTGATTCCAATATTTTGTCATTCATATTTTGCTGAATGAAGTAATATGTTTTATGTAGTAATATTTCTTTAACTCTTTTTCTGAACAAATTTAAGATTTTTATATCTGCGATATTTTGCGGCTGTTTGTATATACTTTTGTATTCAGAAGGTTTGCCTAAGCAGAACATAAAGGGAACTCCATATCCACAGAAGAGAGATCTTACTAAATGAAAGACCAATGCTTGAAAACAAACATTAACTGTTATAACCAGTCGGAGAGCACCTTCCTGCTGGGCGAGGGGTCGAATTCGATTCTCGATTGGATTCCACAAGTTTTATTTTACCAAGAATGTTTCATGGTACACTGCTATTTGAATATGAGTGTGTGTATGTGTGTGTGTTTCCCGGTTATTTAATATCCAATAACCCCATAAACAAGACTTCAGGATTGCCGCTGAGTATAACTGAGAATGCGTGTTAAGTGAGATTACATTACGGTTAATTTACAATCATCATACAATAACATACCGTTCGGAATACACATTGTTGAGATTATCTCTAACTCCTCTAGAATAATGAGATGAAGGCAAATACCGGAAGGAATAATAATAATAATAATAATAATAATAAACCAGATTTTAGTTTGATTTATATAAATTGGTTTTATATATTTATTTACAATTTTAAACAGATATTAAATTAAGAAGCTCATTCTGGAAAGCCTTGATTTCATTCTTGTGCAGAAAGCATGAGTTTAGAGTAAACTAAAGTGTAACGTGTTCTGGAAGGTTCTCAATACTCAACCCATTTTGGAGAAATTGCCAATAAAGTTGCTCGATAGCTTAGAAGCGAAATAAACTTCCCCAAAAAGATTGTGTCCCCGAATGCTGTGACCAGTTAGCAGTAGGTTAATAATGGAGATTATGTTTGTTTTCATTAGAGTCATTGGCGAAATAGCATTCATCTCCCCCATAAAACCTGCCTAGTGAATCCGGATTTCGTTCATTTTATTTAAAAACAGGTTCATACTGCAGATCGTTCCTATAAACTTGTCGGTGTTGTTAATCGTAAAGTCCAATCTGTTGTGGTCCTTCAACACCCAGGTCTGCAGGAGCTCTTCCTTGCCCTGATTTGATGAGAAGAACTAATGGTTAATATAAAATAATACCTGGTATGATCAATCTGTTCTTAATTGCATCAGCGAATAATCAGTGTAGAAGGCAGAGGAATACGTCCAGAACACAGACTTCGAGCCTCAGACTCATTTCCGTGTCAATTCTCTTAGGTCATAAAGTGAAACTTCGGACTTCATTGCTCACCTTCTTAAGTTACCTGCGCTTGGAACGTAGGTGTATGCCAAGGCTTTGGTAATGTTCATTCGCTCGTTGTACAGGTAGGGCAAAGTTGATATTTGATTTGCATGGTAGTCAGCAGTTTTGCAATATCATTTTAGTGCCCTATATCTAATACCAAACATTAATAAAACATCTTCCTTTTATAACCCACCTATTTGTATTTCCACAGTTCATTGCAATAAATAATAAAGTTTTCTAAAGTGTCAAAAGTGATTGAATTTGAACTTCAATTACTTTTTGCCGCACAGCTTTATAGTTTTTACTTTCTCTATACGTGCTATGTATATAATATATAGAGAAGGTATTGTACTCCACCAAAAAATTCGATACCGAGATTTCACCGGAAATATGTGTTTTAGGGTCCCCTGTATCCATTTTCAGAAAAAAGGTCCGTATATCTGTGAACATAACTCAAAAACGAAAAGTCGGTCAAATACCAAACTTGGTATTTAAGTTTAGTATCTTTCAGGGATGCGACACGAAGATTTTGAGAAAAATCCCCCCACCCCAAACTACCCTTTACATAGAAATTTCTCAAAAATACCTCTAACGATTTTGATTAAAATGTCGTATATTAAAGATATTTAAGTGACAAATAAAATGTATATCTTGAATTTTCTGGGAATAGCCTATGAAGACTACTTTGTTCTGGATGAATTTTACGGAATTTTGCATAACTGCTAAACCGTAAGAGATGGACAAAAACTTACCACACAGAAAATGTAGAGCACATTAAAACACACAGTTTATGTTATATACATTTATTTCGTGCAGTTGATCATTTTTAAAATATTTCTTGTTTTTAGTTTCAGCTTTGAAAAACTTACATACATTTCTCAAATAGGAATTTGTCAACTCCTGTCCTTACAAACAAAGGAACTTCAATTACATAGTAACCAGCTTTTAACTATCACTTTAACCTATGACAGTCTCTTATTTAGCTTCTACTTACAAAAAAGCTAGCTATTTCTGCTATTTTTTTCTCAATTAGGATGAAGTAAATAGAAGCAGCTTTTTAGCAATAATTTGTTGCAGAGATGTAGAGAAAGTCATGTGAATGGAACACATCAGATTTTTAGCTTAATTCTCCTAATTGCATTGCTTTAAACCGCATCAGTGACTCCTTGGTTTAAGATATATTTTGGTGCAGCACCAAATTCTGATAATTAATTCGTCTAATGTTACGATGCCTACAGAATACTCGCTTGACTGCTTCTTATTCTTCCTTGATAGACTCTATTGAGAAGACTTGATGGCTTGATGCCAAACTGCGCGTGCCCGGCCAATTCTTGTGAATGGGCGGGTGAAAGACCGACATTTTCCCCGCGGGCGCTCTCAAGAAGGTCAAGTAACTCCCTGAACGCAGAGTGTACCAATCAAACTCCCGTTGCAACAGAATGGATTGCAACAATGCCATAATGTTCTATTGGTGAACAGGTGGTAACAGAGAAAACCTGTTTTTGGACACGCCTACCTAGCACGCAACAGTTTTCTATCTTGTAATGCGAAGACACATATTTTACAACTAATAACTTTACAACAGGTGTAGAAAGAACAGAACTTCAGTTAAGTATACAGAGTTGCGTAATATAAATATATACCTACACAATATTGTTTGGTTAAAATACATAAATACAAAAGGCGAAGAGTCATCTCAAGTTATCTACGAAACCTCAAAAACAATATTGAACAACATGGCTGGTCCTGTAGCTTCAGTCGATAGAGCTCCTGCCTGCTGTGCGAGGGGTTCCGGATTCGATTCCTGGCTGGGGGTGGGAATTTTTCTTTAGCCAAGAATATTCCCTAAATATTCCCTACCCCTCCCAGAGTCTGGATGCATTAATGAGAGTGTAAATATGTGTGTGTGCGTGTGTGTGTGTGTGCGCGCGCGCGCGCGTATGTGATCTAATGTAAAAATTAGAAACCAACGACAATACACAGTACACATATTCCAAAGGTGACTGCCGCCGATATGACCGCCAATTACTGTCGGTTTATAAAAGGAAAAAAGTAAATACTAAACTTCCACACAAAATTTTGATACCATTCACCAGAAACACATGTTTTGAGGCCCCTGAAATCAAAAAGGCATTTTTTGGAAAAGATCCCTCTGTGTGTAAGTGTGTGTGTGTGTTTGTGTGTGTGTGTGTGTGTGTGTGTGTGTGTGTGTCTGTGTCTGTGTCTCTGGACAGCATAATTCAAAAACGAAAAGTCGTTAAATACCAAACTAGATATTTAAGTTTAGTTCAGAATGTGCCATGAAGATTTCAGGAAAAAAAATTCACACCTAACTCTACACGGAAGATTTTTCGAAAGTTTAATTTTTAACAAAAATGGTTTTAAAATGTTGTTTAAAATGCAGTATATTTTACATGACAAATAAAATGTATATCCAGAATTTCAGAGAAATAGCCTCTGAAGTATCTCTTCATTCTGGATAATTTTGCATAACTGATAAACGTGAGATATAGACAAAAGCTTACTACACAGAAAATATAGATCATGTCAAAACATACAATGTCTCTATTTTTTATTATTATTAATATTATTATTATATATTAACATTATTTTGGAGCTATTTCCAAGATATTCTTCTTATTGGTTTTAAAATGTGCAGTAATTAAACTTTTCTCAAATGAAAAGTCGTTGTTCACTTTTATAGGAGGGAATTTAGTTGCATTATATAGCAACAGCTTTTAAAACGTTTCACTGTCGCATTACCCTGTTGTATTCCGTTGTTTCGTTTCTATTTAGAAGAAACTAAATAATAAAACAGATTTTATTGATGTGTTTCTCAATTAGCACGAAGAGAAGCGAGGAATAAGCGTTTGTAAAAATATTAAAGATTTGAAGCTTTCTCGGTGTTGGATATTACAGATGATTTCACGGTATAGCAACCGAGTTAGATTGGAATCAGAGAAATCCACGCTCTCGACCATCTTGAATAGGTGTATAAATCTTTTGTAAGAATAGTTTGTTGTAGCTTAGGTATAGACTGGCATGTGAATGGAACACATCATAATTTTTTCAGTTTGATTCTGTCTTTCAAACCTTATCCTTGTGTGACAGAGCAATAAATGTCAACTTAGTATATTGTTTGGGACAGAAGATAGTTAAAATATAACATTAATATCCCATATTAATATAGTTAATATTTTTATTCCTCAAATCATATCTTTGAGTTATTTAATTATATCTGTATTATATACTAAGACTGTCGTGGCGAAGTTGGTTACTTTTGATGACAATTGGCTGTGTACCAAAATATATCTTGCAGCTTTTCTTCCTCAAATGAGAGTATACAAACTGGCATTTAGTAGAGAATGCTGATACCTTTTCTTGACATAAATTTATCAATATTTGGTTTAATGGTAAACCCAGAGAGACATAGCATTGATAGAAGGGTATCTTCATTTAAACTGGAGCTTATCACTCTTGGTATAGCTCAATATTTTGTAATTATACCGAAAGTTTAGCGTTTCCATGCTGATTAGCACCTACATAAGTAAAATATCGCCTATTTTTCACATAGCACAGCTATTGACTACACAATATCTAAATACCATTCTGAACGCAGAAATAATCAATTTCCCTTTCTACGCAAAATGTATATTTAGCATTCTCTAACCATACCAAAGAAGTCACTGTCTGTTATTCTTCATGTACACAGCTAAACAGGCGCGGTGGAGTGGCTAAGGAAGGGGTAGAATGTTTATGCATAAATGAGAGCAAGTTCTCTGGGCCTGGGGTAGGCAATCCTCTCTTTTTTCTACCCTCCTCGTATTACACCCCCAGGACTTGCTAGTCAGCGCCAGGAGCAGAATCCCTGAACCAAGAGAAGCCAGGATGATCAGCCTAATGCCTAATATAAAAGTGCGGAAATGGATGATATGAAATGAAAGGAAAGATGATGGAGCAATTGGCATAATGAATGGTGGGGGAAACCGGAGAACACAAAGAAAACTACCCAGTCGGCGCATCCTAAACTACAATACCCACATATGGTCCCCTATGATAGAACCTGGGTCGCCTAGGTGAGAGGTGAGCGGTCTAGTTACTCAGCCACGACGCGAATAGGCAACATATCTCTTGTAAATGTGGGACAGGTCGGTCCAGTTAAACTATCGGTAGATATTATTTAATAATTATCATTAAATTAGCCCATACCTTAATACTGAATCTCAGTTGATGACTTCGAAACATGGGTGGTGAACTAATTTAAAATGTCGTTTCCACTAAAAGTGCATTTTCAATGAATTATCAAATTCATCAATTCCTTTCTTCCCAGGAGAATTCAATTCCAGACTCTCCCATATTCCGCCAGGTTCATCAATTATGATAAATCCAGGGAAGTGAAGCCGAAAAAGTTCTTTCACTGTCTCCTTCTGTGTTTTATTATATTCAATCCGGTATTTAGTTTGGCTTCTGAACGAAACTGATAAATAGGCCGCCAAATTGATCGACCGACCCACGGGATTTGAACCTAGGACCTTCTGATTGCGGCTCAAAGGCATCGGCTGAATCATTCCGATCAGTCCATTAGTATTTGTTTTCACGAATGAATAGAATTCATTTAGAGAGGTTATTTCCAACACCTCCTTGTTTCTTACATAATGTAACAAAATCCATTCTTTAATGCTTGTTTCTTTGTTTCAATCCAGCCATAGAGACACTTAATAAGGACTGAGTGGAATTGATTATATAAATGCAGAAACAAAATTCTATTGCGATCGCAAGAAATAGGTCATTTTTAATAGTATTCTTCTGGTACATAGGCACCACAGGTGATAACACCGATGATACATGGAGCACTGGTGGAATGCGAAGGCGGGGGGAATCGAAGAAAATCCGTCCCAGCGCCGCTTTGTCCACCATAAATCCAACTTGCGATTGTCTGGGAGCGACCCCGGGCCACCTTGGTGAGTCAACTGGTCTAACCACTCGAACACGGCGAGGCCGAGAAAGGGTCACTTTTTTAGTATCCCATCATAAATAAATGCATAATGAATGTGAAAACAGACTTACAGGGTGCGATTTTAAACTGCATGCCTTTTCATGTCACGAAATGTATATCTTGAGTTTTCTGGAAACACTCTCTGAAATTTGCTTCATCTGAAATACTTTTGCAAGTTCGCAAGTCGTAAGAGATAGAAAAAAATCTTATAATATAAAAAATGTGGATTTCGTATAAGAATACAACTTATGAAACATACATTTCGTGAAATGTTTAATTCTGTTTAATTTTAAAAGCATGTAGTTTTAAAGTTTTCCCCTCCAGATGCAATGGTAACACAAACCGAATATAACGGGCTTTTACAAAATAAGTGTTTTCCTATACTTCATTTCACACCACCAGCTGTGGCATACAGTACATATATTAACTGCACATTATATAAACTTATTATTTGCTAGGATTTTATCTAGCATTGGTCATTGATTTCATACTACTAAACCTACTGAAAAATTAAAATGTATTTATAGTGTTTACTAAGATTTGGTTTATCACCGTTTAGATGTGAGTGAATTTAATTACCAAATGCATTGGTTAGTCTGAAAACTATAAGCTATAGACATGCTAAATATAAATTTTCAAAATAAGCCTGAGTGACAGTGGGCTTTGAAATGCATTGCAGGTGTTAACACTATCGTGAAAGCAAACTGGCCTAAACCGAAAGTATATAAGTTGTTTCAGAACAACACCGAAACAATATATTAGTCTTATAGTTGATACTTGAACCAGTCTGAAATTTAATGTAGCAAATCCGAAAATCTTTTAGTTATGTTTTATGTAGCATTTAAAACTACATAATTTTAAGCTTAGACAGTGCACGAAATACTTGTTATGATACCCACATACTCACACCTCAATGAATGTTTGTTGCCAATCACTTGCCATAAAACAAACGGGTTTCACTTTGGAAGTTAATATAAACCTGTCCCAGCTTTTATGCTAAAGAACAAAGGGCAGTTATTTACCTTCTTAAAAGCTATCAGTCGGACAGATCGAGTTTGTTAAATGGGAAGTATATGTCCTAGAACCTTGTACTTATTATTCTTATAATTTGTTAAACAGCCTAATAGTAAACTCTCCACAATTTAGGTTAATCAAAAATAACTTGCTGTTAAATGTATAAATAGTTCATTTAATATTAAAGAGTTAAAGATAGTAAATTAAACTTCTTGTCTCACTGCAAAATTCACTTATTACTTTCTCTACACGTTCTATGTACATAGTGTATAGAGGAGATATTGCACGCCACCAAATATTCGATACCGAGATTTCACCGATTCGATACCGAGATTTAAATTATATATACCTAATAATAACGGTAAATAAGCCATTAAAGTGTAAAATATGTTTTAGTATCCCCTGTATCCAAAAAAAAAACATTTTCACAATGTCCGTGCGCGCGCGCGCGCGTGTGTGTGTGTGTGTCCGTGTGTCTGTGAACAAGATAACTCAAAAACGAATAGTCGGTAAAATACCAGACTTGTTATTTAAGTTTAGTATCTTCCGGGGATGCGACACGAAGATTTTGGGGAAAAATCCCTCTACTCCAAACTACCCTTTACATGGAACTTTTTTCGAAAAGTTTGATTTTCTAAAAAAATGGCTCTAACGATTTTGATTAAAATGTCGTATATTAAAGGTAATTACCTGACAAATAAAATGTATATTTTGAATTTTCTGGGAATAGACTCTGAAGACTACTTTATTCTGAGTGAATTTTACAGAATTTTGCATAAATGCTAAACCGTAAGAGAGAGACAAAAACTTACCACACAAAAAAAAAAAATGTAGAACTCATTAAAACACACAATTTATGTTATATACATTTTTTTCGTCGGGTTGATTGTTTTTGAGATATTCCTTGTTTTTGGTTTAAACTATAAAAACTTATATTTTTCTCATACAGGACTTTGTGAACTCGTGTCCATACAAAGGAATTTCAGTCACATAGCAACCAGCTTTTGACTATCACTTTAACCCATGGTACTCCCTTACGTCGCTCCTTACAAGGAAGCAAGAAATAAGACTATTTCTGCTAATTTTTTCTCAGTTAGCATGAGGTAAATAGAAGCATAAGCTTTTTTAAAAATAATTTACTGCAGAGATATAGAGAAAGTCATGTGATTGGAATACATCAGATTTTTTTTAACGTTATCTACAATCTTTAGATAGTATTCTAATATTATTCTGCCTCTGTTATCTTTACGAGTTCCTAGCCTCCATCCTCAAGTTCATTAACTTTATGGGACGTGGAATGGATTTTTTACCAAAATTGGTCACAAAGTCAGTTATTTTATAATAAAAAGTATTGGAACTTTTAAGCATGAATAAAGAGTCTCCATTTTCGTGTAATCTCTAGATTTATCCTCTAAAGACATTTAAAGATCTCACAAAACATTTGTTTCCTAGCATACCATTTTATAGCACGATTTTTGTTCCATGTGCCTCATTTTTGGTTTAAATTCCATCAAAATTTCCCCTGCAGGGGCATAAGTATCCGCAGTAACATCCTGCAGGACAAAATAAATTCCAAAACCAATAAGAATTTTTCTTTCAAAATATGGTTAATTTTAAGGATTACATTTTCGTATACGTTATAAAAATTTTCGCAATTCGCTCATTAATGTTATTTAAAATATCATTTTATAAAATGTCTGCTTGTGGTTCAAAGCTCCAGTTACAACAATTACAACCAATTTTCTCAAATTATGAGACGGGTGAGACAGTTTGGTTATGCGACATTTTACATAATAAACCTTATTAAATAATTACAAAATATTAATAGTAAATAGAGTAATATTGCATTCCGCCCAAACATTCTATACAGATATTTTACTGAAAATACTCTCCTGAATAAAAAATGTGTATGTATAGTAAAAAGTTGGTATTTTACTTCAGTATCTTCCGAAGACGCGTCACAAAGGTTTTCAAGAAAATTCCCTCATTTCAAACTAACCTCTACATGGAAAAAAATTTTGAACTGTTAGATTTTCTCAAAAATTACCAACCATTTTTATTAAAATAGCTTATATTGAAAACATTTACATGATAATTTGTACGAGGGATGAACCGAAACTAAAGTTACAAGGCCAAGGCCCATATCCTTGATGTTTAGTCTTTCACAAGGAACTTAGTACTTTGCGATAATTTTAACGTATGCTGTTCCACACCATGTAGAGTTTCAGCAACGCCACCTATAGCGCAACTGCAAGGTAAACACAAATGGCGACTCGTTTGGAAAACTGATTTCGCGAAGAAATCTGTTCAGTTATTCAATTTATGTGGGGAAACCTGTAACCGCGGCTGACATTCACTGATGGCTGATAGAGGTTTATGGAGAGCCTGTAAGTCTCGCCATCAAGTCACAGAACAGTGTCAAAAGTTTGCGGCCGCTGGAGAAAATGTCACCGACGAGGATCGCAGTGGCCAATCCAGCACGGCAGCCACAGATTTGAACACAACTCGCGTGGAGGAGCTGATTCAGAACAACAGCAGGGCGACGTTAAGACAATCGCGATAGAACTAGAAATGCTTTTTGGAAGCATTCATCACATTGTTCACGATATCCTACAGTACCGGAAGGTTTGTTTCCGATGGGTTCCCGAAATCTGCCCAACCAACACAAGGAAAAGCGCATTGGGCAAGTCTGCAAATTTGCAACGGTTCACCTCGCAAAGTTCGCTCCATTGTCACAAGTGACGAAACATGGATTCACCACATTACCCCAGGCAGTAAGCGGTCGTCTCTCTCCAAATCAAAGAAGTTCAAGGTGGCGCCATCTGTCGGGGAGGTGATGGCCACATTGTTTTGGGACACGGCCGGTGTCATACTCGTAGATTTTTTGGAAAGAAGACTCACATTGACAGTTAAGTGATACTGTGGGACCATGACACGATTGCGCAAAGCAATCAGAAGGAAATGACAAGGACTTTTCACTGAGGGTATCATTATCTTTCACGGCCTCGTACAGCACAGAAGAGCACCACGTTGTTGAAGCAGTTTCACTGGGATACCATCGAGCACCCTCTGTGCAGCTGGTATCTCGCTCCAAGTGACTTTCACCTTTTTCCTCATTTGAAGGAACACATAGGAGGCCAATGATTCGCTTGAAGTAGGTGCAACACTTCACGATAACGTGGCTGAACACGTATGGACAGGATTTTTACCATGAGAGAATATTGAAACTCATTCCTCGAAGCAAAAAGTACCTCAACCGTTATGAAGACTAGGCAGAAAAATAACCTATGTATGCACTATTAGATGCCTGTATTCGTTGTATAAATAAAATATATTTGTTTCATTGCAGGCTTTCTAACCTCAGTTTCTGATCATTCCTCGCATATCTTGAATTTTCTGGAAATAGCTGTGACGTTACCTTTATTCGAAAGCAATATCGTATAATTTTGCATAATAGGTAAATGTGAAGCGATAGATGAAAACATATTGCACAAAAATGTATATCTCTTTAAAGCACACAATTTGTTCCAAATAAGCTAGGAGAATCGAGTGGTCTAAATATAGCGTGTTTCAATGTATGCTTGAAGTTTCTTAGCTCCTGCTTGCAGTGGGCTAATCATCTTTATGAACAAATTTTGCAATTTTATAACTATTAAGCGTTTTCTTTTGATGCATCATATTTTCTGCTTGTAAATCTCAAACCGTTATAAACAGTAATAATGTTTTTTAATTTAGTTTTATTTATTTTTCATATTTTTGAACATGTGTTATTGTTAGGAAGACTTTTGTGCGCGCTACCATGTCAGATTGCGACCTCAAACTGGCTCCACTAAGCGAGAAGAAGCAGGACATATTTGGAAGTCTAGAAATATAAAGGGACCTTTTGTTGCGCTGGGAGATTCGATTTGTAATCAAGTGGTCGATTTTATTTACGGCGAAGCTTGCTTCACTAACACGGCTTGCCAGGTTGTCCGTGCGAAGACCCACTGTAACAAAGAGAACAAACAGGGACAGTGTCTGCAGAAAAACAAGGGCCTGGAATTGTTCAGGGGTATACAAAATGGTCTAAAACTGAAGAATAGGCAAAAGAGTTGTGTTTATAACCACACATAAGAATGTTATCCTATTTCGTATAGTACATGTGTCTGTTGTTGGATCTGCAATGGAAATCCAAAAATGATTCTGTGACTGCAAGACACATCTGACATCTCTTCAGTTTTAGAACCCCGATGAAAGGTTTGTTTGAAAAAAGACAAAATTAATTTAATTTGTAATTTTCTAACACATTACTTATAGTAGGTGAGAAAATGTTGCAATCCACCTTAGAATTCGAAATCTAGATTTTTACCGAAAAAAATACTACCTTCCTTCCAGAATATGTTGTTGCGATATACGGAACAGATATGCAAAATATTTCACAGTAAGGAACATAAATCTATTATTTGTTTTATTAACAATTACTACAGTGTACATTTCTTACATAGACATAATTAAATCAGAATGTCTATTCTGTATGTAATGTATATTGTTCATCTGCCAGGAGAATATATACAAAACTAAGGCACATACATCTGGCATTTGTACTGTTCCATAACATTTAACACTATTATTTTATAATTCAAGAAGATTACAATGTAAATTACATCTTCATGTAACCAAACTGTTATATCTTAACTTCTCTCTCCATTCTGCTCATGCTTGCCAATCCAACTTTTCCAAACCTCTCTCCTTCATACCACTGCTTATATCGTCCATCCAGATCTTTCTTACTCTACCTCTCTTTCCTCTCCCTGGTGGAACCCACTCTAAAATCTGTCTAGGTAAACTTGTTTCAAGACATCTATGTACATACGTGTCCATAACATTCTAGGTAGTTACTTAAAGCTCACAAAATCTAAGAATGTGTCGTCGAGTTTTCATCTCTTGACTAATAATTGTGTTTCAAATTATTTCCAATTTAGAAGTCGAGTGGAGCGCCAAAATAAATCGATATCTGTGGAAAGAAGCGTAATTTTCTGAGGTTCGTGTTTAAATAACATTTACCACCCCATATGTCATCGTATTTCTTATTACAGATTTATATATTTTTTTACAATGATGATACCAATGATAATTTTGGATAAAGGTTTTGCGTGTGTGTATGTGTGGACAGCATAACTCAAAAATGAAAAATCGGATAAATATCAACCTTCCTATTTAGTTCAACTCTTCCAAGTAGAGAGCTTAGACGGAATAACGTTTTAGGGATTGATTGCAAGTTTATAGCGCTACGAGGATTGATGTCAAAGACAGAAGGCAGGGTCTGTGCACTCACTGTCTGCTCATATTGCTAGGCTATATGCTGCATTACGTAGCCGTAGTGATCCTCTCATTGACTCCTGACCACAACGCCATTCCAAAACGAGAATATAAGAGGCTATTCTTCTTTATATTATAACTTTTAAATTTCCCAAATGGTCGCGTTTAATAATTTCGTTACAGTAAGCCACATTCCACTGTTATTTGGAAATGAAACTAATAGGTTTATTGAAACTGAGCAGTTACCAGATGACGAATGTATATGCTGTGTACATGTACAAGAAATTTTGTTTCTTAAAGCGGATCCAATGCAGCACTGGTCCTGCCTGCCTATTGTTTCGTTTTTGCTGCTTAAAAACCGGTTCGTAGAGTCCGTGCAGTGGTAAATGTGCAGTGAACTTTAGTATTTACAAACCCAATACTATCACAGGTGAAACGTAAAGATTTACAAGACAATCCGCTATCCAAATATACTCTTACATGAAAAGAAAATGTAACTTACATTTTATTTTACAAACAATTGTTCCACCATATTTGTAACATATTTGCATGACAGACCAGGATATAACTATGAATTTTTTGCAAATGTACCGTCAATTTAATTTGTTCCGGAATGAAATACGTGCAATTGACTGCACAATTTAAATTGTAGTACTTCCCAATATGGTTGCTATGGATTATTGCAATGTAGTTGCTGTGAAAACAAAAGAAGTGATTAAAAGCATTATTGCGGTAAATAAAACAATCACAATACTTAGTAAACTTGTCATAGTTTTCAACATTGAAAATTGCAATCACAAACTTCCTGGAATCAATAATGTTTCAGAATCTCAGCACGAGAATACGTCACTCTTACATATTATAGCTGTTCTCTTCCGTGTATCAAGAACTTTACGGTTTGGATAAGTATTTTCCGTATTAAAAGTAACAAACATAAGTTGGTGTGAATCGCTAAAATATTATACGGTTAATCCCTTTGCGATCATCGCTAAGCCTGGTATGTCTGCCGATAACACTTTGTAAATTGTGTCGCCTGTAAGGCGAAGAAGCAGAAGGCGTAGTAGTCTTAAATTTTCGAAATGCAGTTTCTTTAATTAACTCGAGCCGTGCCTACATCGTGACTACGCCACTAACTTTTCTACGCCAAATCCTATTCACATCACTGCTACCATGTTCCATGCCGTCCTGCTGTTGAGGGGAAACATGCTAGCCTCTGATTTCCAAGGTCGCGGGTTTGAATCCAGCGGAGGGCGGTGAATATTTTCGGCCGTAAAAATCATTAAAATTGCTTCCTTTGAGAGGGAAGTAAAGTCTATGGCTCCTTGTCGCAGATTTATGAAACGTAAAATAACCTCAAGTGGGATAAACTGGCCTCTGGACAAAATTAGCGCTCTTTCACGCCCAAAGCAGATGGGACGCTGAGAGCTATAGCAGCTAAAAGCGTACATAAGAAATAATAAAAATACTCTCCATGTTGCACTCTTTGCCTTGTTTATTTTAAGTATTTTTCTCCTATTTAATTCATAAAAATAGTCTACGTGCATTTTCAAGCATCCTATAAACGTCTGAATGTAGCAATTGTAATGAACTGAAACTTGAGCTAACGAATGTCTTATACACTGGGTTCACCGGAACACCTAATTACTCTTGCTAATTACTCTCACTAACTATAACTTGCACTTTTTGCTTTATATATGGATTTCATTTATTTACCACAGTTACAAACCCATATCTAGCTTATATATCCTCATTATTTAGCTCAAAACTAATTATTAATGT